>CM076582.1:1097645606-1098249763 GCA_034641835.2 Pinus albicaulis
TGGGTGAAATCGCGAAGTTGGGAAACACTTTTTGGCGGACGGCTAGAATTTGAGAGAAATTTTTAATCTCTCGTCCGAGAAAATAGTCAACTCTATTTCTCGACCGAGAGTTTTAAAAACTCTCGTCCGAGAGTTTTATTGGGTTTAACCGGAGTTAAAAATCTCTCGAACGAGAGTTATGCATTTTCTCATCCGAGAGTTTTATTAATGGAAACTCTCGGGAAGACTTTCATACGAGAGTTTAAAAAACTCTCGGCCGAGAGTTTAGAAAACTCTAGTTTTGAAAACTCTAGTTTTGAAAACTCTCGTATGCGAGTTTTGAAAACTCTCATCCTAGAGTTTTTTCAACTCTCATTCGAGAGTTTTATTCCTATAATAAAACACAAGAATTAATTATTAAGTTTTTAGAATTGGTACTTTATATAATTTAAATAGTACTTTATTAAAATTAAAAAATGATAAAAAATAATAAAATTATAATTTTATTTTAAATTATTTTATTATTATTAATGATAAAAAATACGTGAAGATTTAATTAAATAAAATTTGTTACAATATTTTGTAATATCAATGTTATATAAAAAACTAAAAATATTTTATATAAAACTAATTGATATATTAATATAAATAAAATAAAATTCTAAAACATAAATCAAAATTAAAACAACTATATATAATTTATATAATATTTTTTTTGAAATTAATGAATAAATTTAAATTTAAAAAACAATTGACTAAATGCAATGAGGTGATAAAGGAGACAATGCATAGCACCTTAATATTGTTATAAATTCTTGGAAATCTTGAGAAATTTTTGAAGTGAGATGAGCTTCTTAGAATGGGTCACTTTATCTTCCACTTCAGTTTCACACGATTAACTTGAAAGGAAGTCTATTTTCCTAGGTATGGATGTAAGGGAATGAACAATATTATTTGAACATTGAGTGAGATGCCCTTCTTGGAATGGGTCCTCCTATATTCCACTTTAGTTTCACAAGATTAAATTGAAATGAAGTTTATTTTCCTAGGTATGGACGTAAGGGGATAAAGAATATTATCCGAAAAGGAAATGAATGTTAAGTGTGACATTCCAAGCAGAAGTGTATGGTATTGGAGAATTATGTTATTGTAAAAAACTAAACCTTGACCCCTTAACCCTTGACCCCTTAAACCCTAATTCCTAACCCCTAACCCCTAAACCCTTAACCCCCTAAACCTTAAACCTCTAAACCCTTAACCCCTAACCCATTTACCCCCACTAAACCTCTAAATCCCTAACCCATTTACCCCCACTAAACCTCTAAATCCCTAACCCATTTAACCTCTAAACCCTTAACCCGTACCCCTAACACGTTAACCCCTAACCCATTTAAGCACCTAAACCCCAAACCCCCTAACTCCTAACCCCTAAAATCCTTAACTGCTAAATCCCCTAACCCCCTAAACCTCTAAACCAATCCTAACCCATTTAACCCCCTAAACCTCAAAACCCCTAAGCCCTTAAACCCTAATTCCCAACCCATAACCCTTGACCCCTTAAACCCTATTTCCTAAACCCTAAACCCTTAACCCCTAACCCCTTAAACCCTAATTCCCAACCCTTAACCAATTCAACACCCTAAACCCCTAAAAACCTAACCCATTTAAGTGTTTATTCCATTTAACCCCCAAAACCCTAACCCCTAACCCCTAAAATCCTTCACTGCTAAATCCCCTAAAACTCTAAACCTATAACCCATTTAACCCCCTAAACCCTAAACCTCTAAACCCTTAACCCCTAACCCCTTAAACCCTAATTCCCAACCCCTAACCAATTCAACACCCTAAACCCCTAAAAACCTAACCCATTTAACCCCATTAACCCCTAACTTCTAAACCCTAAAATTCTTAACTGCTAAATCCCCTAACCCCCTAAACCTCTAAACCAACGATAACCCATTTAACCCCCTAAACCCTAAACCTGTAACCCCTTAAACCCTAATTCCCAACCCATAACCCATTCAACCCCTTAAACACCTAAACCTCTAACCCATTAACCCTTGACCCCTTAAACACTAATTCCTAACCCCTAACCCATTAAACCCCCTAAACCCTAAACCTCTAAACCCTTAACCCCTAACCCATTTACCCCCACTAAACCTCTAAACCCCTAACCCATTTAACCCCTAAACGCTAAACCTCTAAACCCCTAACCCATTTAACCCCTAAACGCTAAACCTCTAAACCCTTAACCCCTACCCCTAACTCGTTAACCCCTAACCCATTTAAGCCTTGAAACCCCAAAAACCCTAACCCCTTAAACCCTAATTCCCAACCCCTAACCCTTGACCCCTTAAACCCTAATTCCTAACCCCTAAACCCTTAAACCCTAATTCCTAACCCCTAAACCCTTAAACCCTAATTCCCAACCCCTAACCAATTCAACGCCGTAAACACCTAAAAACCTAACCCATTTAAGTGTGGATTCCATTTAACCCCCAAAACCCTAACCCCTAACCCTTAAAATCCTTCACTGCTAAATCCCCTAACCCCCTAAACCTCTAAACCTGTAACCCATTTAACCCCCTAAACCCTAAATCTCTAAACCCTTAACCCCTAACCCCTAAAACCCTAATTCCCAATGCCTAACCAATTAGACACCCTAAACCCCTAAAAAACTAACCCATTTAACCCCATTAACCACTAACTTCTAACCCCTAAAATCCTTAACTGCTAAATCCCCTAACCCCCTAAACCTCTAAACCAACCCTAACCCATTTAAACCCCTAAACCCAAAACCTATAACCCCTTAAACCCTAATTCCCAAACCATAACCCATTCAACCCCTTAAACACCTAAACCTCTAACCCCTTAACCCTTGACCCCTTAAACCCTAATTCCTAACCGGGCTAACCCATTTAACCCCGTAAAACCTAAACCTCTAATCCTTTAACCCCTAACCCATTTACCCCCACTAAACCTCTAAACCCCTAACCCATTTAACCCCTAAACCATAAACCTCTAAACCCTTAACCCATACCCCTAACCGATTTAAGCCCCTAAACCCCTAAACCCCTAACCACTTCAACACCCTAAACCCCTAAAAGCCTAACCCATTTAAGAGTGGCTCCATTTAACCCCCAAAACCCTAACCCCCAACCCCTAAAATCCTTCACTGCTAAATCCCCTAACCCCTTAAACCTCTAAACCTGTAACCCATATAACCCCCTAAAACCTAAACCTATAAACCCTTAAACCTTAATTCCCAACCCATAACTCTTGACACCTTAAACCCTAATTTATAACCCCTAAACCCTTAACCCCCTAAACCCTAAACCTTTAAACCCTTAACTCATAACCCATTTAACCCCACTAAACCTCTAAACCCCTAACCCATTTAACCCCTAAACCCTAAACCTCTAAACCCTTAACCCCTACCCCTAACCCGTTAATGCCTAACCCATTTAAGCCCCGAAACCCCAAAACCCCTAACCAATTCAACACCCTAAACCCCTAAAAACCTAACCCATTTAAGTATGGATTCCATTTAACCTCCAAAACCCTAACCCCTAACCCCTAAAATCCCTCACTGCTAAATCCCCTAACCCCGTAAACCTCTAAACATGTAACCCATTTAAGCCCCTAAACCCAAAAACCCCTAACCAATTCAACACCCTAAACCCCTAAAAACCTAACCCATTTAAGTGTGGATTCCATTTAACCCCCAAAACCCTAACCCCTAACCCCTAAAATCCTTCGTTGCTAAATCCTGTAACCCCCTAAACCTCTAAACCTATACCCCATTTAACCCCCTAAACCCTAAACTTCTAAACCGTTAACCCCTATCCCCTTAAACCATAATTCCCAACCCATAACCCTTGACCCCTTAAACCCTAATTCCTAAACCCTAAAATCTTAACCCCCTAAACCCTAAACCTCTAAACCCTTAACCCCCAAACCATTTACCCCTACTAAACCTCTAAACCCCTAACCCATTTAACCCCTAAACCCTAAACCTCTAAAACCTTAACCCCTACCCCTAACCCATTAACCCTTAACCCATTTAAGCCCCTAAACCCCAAAACCCCTAACCCCTTAAACCCTAATTCCCAACCCATAACCCTTGACCCCTTAAACCCTAATTCCTAACCCCTCAACCCTTAACCCCTAATCCCTTAAACCCTAATTCCCAACCCCTAACCAATTAAACACCCTAAACCCCTAAAAACCTAACCCATTTAAGTGTGGATTCAATTTAACCCCCAAAACCCTAACCCCTAACCCCTAAAATCCTTCACTTCTAAATCCCCTAACCCCCTAAACCTCTAAACCTGTAACCCTTTTAACCCCCTAAACCCTAAACCTCTAAAACCTTAACCCCTAACCCCTTAAACCCTAATTCCCAACCCCTAACCAATTCAACACCCTAAACCCCTAAAAACCTAACCCATTTAAGTGTGGATTCCATTTAACCCCCAAAACCCTAACCCATAACCCCTAAATCCTTCACTTCTAAATCCCCTAACCCCCTAAACCTCTAAACCTGTAACCCATTAACCTCTAAACCTATAACCCCTCGGAAGGATTGTCTGTAAGTTCGGGACCCGGCTATTGAGCCGGCCATCCTTTTCCGTCTCAGAGCGGGTAAAGCCATCCCTCTTTCAATAGAAAAAACTAGCTCTTCCCAGCTGGTTTGCTGCTGGGTGAGGCTGTAACTTACTATTAGCCGAATCAAGTAATGGTGGCTGGCCACCATGTCTGCATGTTGTGCTTTTCTAATTCCACGAGCAATATCATGCAATAAAGAGTTTAAGAATGCAGGTAAATTGATAGTGCATTTTTGTTTTAGCACAGCTAACAGCTTAAGATGGCGAGGTCTTACCACATCTTTTATACCGTCGCATGTTATGTAAGCCTGCACGATCCTGGCTAATTATGTCCATGGTTCGCCTAGCGACGCCGGGTGTACTCCTCTCCCTTTGACTATTAGCCTCTGTCCTTCATCTTGAAAGATTTGCATGGCCTCCCGAATTCTGATTTTCTTCTGAGTCCAGACAGTTCCTTGTGCGGGGATGCCGGATACTTTTGCAATTATCTCATCGGTCACTGCTATCTGCCTTCCTCTGACTGTGGAGGAACCTTCCTGCAGATTTAACAAGAATTCAGTAGCCACTGCTTCATGGGGTTGCTGCATTCTCATAAAGTATGTAATCCATCCCAGTTTGTCTAATATTGCCCGTGCAGCATAAGAGACAACCAACGTCTGAGGTTCGGTGCGAATTGGACGTCCTCCCATTTCTGTTCTTCGTTAATTGTTCTCAACACACGGTAACCTTAATGGAACAGCACAACACAGTTCGCTAAAATTCGTTATTTTCTGAAAATGCAAGGGTTTTAATTCATAAAAATCTATTGCATAGATACAGGTGAAGAAATTTTGGGTATCTGATCTGCATGCAGATATTTCCGCCCCCCAAACGAATGAAAGGTCGACCTCGACCGTCGATTAAGGTGGCATGTGTGGAACAACAATAGGACGGCAGTGAAAAAACAGGCACAATCATGATAAAGTCAATCAAATTAAGTAATTACTGAAATCGATGCGTAAGATAAATCGGTAATAATGAGGGAATCGCATTGTAATAATTCAAGTATGAGGTGAAGGGACAGCAAAAGATTAATGTAATTGCGCTATTTACCACATTAAAGTAATATGACCGATTAATAATATTTTTCATGTGTGATGGTTCGGGGATAGAACTTAAGGAATTTTATGCATTTCGTTTGATATTCAATAAAAATTATAGGAAAGAGGGTTAAATAACTATTGATTTGTATAAGTATGACTTCAATACTATTAACAGAGCTCTGCTGCCCACAGGTGTCCATAAAAAAAAAAATGCTCACAAATTCAAAATACAAACTTAAAACAATCGTTCAAAAAGTGATGTTCCTTTAAAAGGAACAGCAAATATAATCTGAGAAACTGTTGTTCCTTTTAAAAGGAACAGCAAGGAAATGCTCTGCAGACATGCTGTTCCGTTTGAAAGGAACAGCAAAAACACTATGCGAAACTGCTGTTCCATTCGAAAGGAACAGCAAGGAAATGCTCTGCAGACATGCTGTTCCATTTGAAAGGAACAGCAAAAACACTGCGCGAAACTGCTGTTCCATTCAAAAGGAACAACAAAAACACTGCGCGAAACTGCTGTTCCATTCGAAAGGAACGGCGGAAGTGCTGTTCCGTTAGAAAGGAACAGCAACGCGAAAAAAACACAGAATTTTTATTATTTTTCGTTTTTAAAGAAACTAAATTCAAACGAAATAAAGAAGTATTAACTAAACATCCATACCTAGGAAAATAAACTTCATTTCAATTTAATCTTGTGAAACTACAGTGGAATATAGGAGGACCCATTCCAAGAAGGGCATCTCACTCAATGTTCAAATAATATTGTTCATTCCCTTACATCCATACCTAGGAAAATAGACTTCCTTTCAAGTTAATCGTGTGAAACTGAAGTGGAAGATAAAGTGACCCATTGCAAGAAGCTCATCTCACTTCAAAAATTTCTCGAGATTTCCAAGAATTTATAACGATATTAAGGTGCTATGCATTGTCTCCTTTATCACCTCATTGCATTTAGTCAATTGTTTTTTAAATTTAAATTTATTCATTAATTTCAAAAAAAGCATTATATAAATTATATATAGTTGTTTTTATTTTGATTTATGTTTTAGAATTTTATTTTATTTATATTAATATATCAATTAGTTTTATATAAAATATTTTTATTTTTTTATATAACATTGATATTACAAAATATTGTAACAAATTTTATTTAATTAAATCTTCATGTATTTTTTATCATTAATAATAATAAAATAATTTAAAATAAAATTATAATTTTATTTTTTTTATCATTTTTTAATTTTAATAAAGTACTATTTAAATTATATAAAGTACCAATTCTAAAAACTTAATAATTGTTGTGTTTTATTATAGGAATAAAAATCGAGTTGAAAAAACTCTAGGATGAGAGCTTTCAGAACTCTCATACGAGAGTTTTCAGAACTCTCATACGAGAGTTTTCAGAACTCTCATACGAGAGTTTTCAGAACTCTCATACGCGAGTTTCATTGGGTAAACTCTCGGGCGCAAACTCTCGTCCGAGAGTTTTTTAAACTTTCGGCCGAGAGTTTGACCATGCGTTTAAATGTAACTTTAGGCGGGTTAAACTCTCGGTCGAAAGTTTTATAAATTTCTCGTCCGAGACATTATCTCGGACGAGAGTTTCTGGTCAACGAAAAACACAGAAAATTCTGCATTTTTCAGGAACCTGCAACTTTGGAGGGGCAGAACACCTACAAAAACAAAATTTTATATGTCGGACCAAGTACCATTAGATTCATCTCTGAATCTAGTTTCTGATGATATGAGATTTGTGGAGTTTCATTAAAAAATTCAATTTTTTATTAATTTTTTACTAAACTGTGTCACTATGGAATTCCATTTTTCGAAAAATTGCACTGAATGAAAATTCAATAACTTTCTAACGAGGACACCAAAAAATTCAAAAAAATCATGCTGCACTTCCTCTCCCTGTCTACTTCAAAAGGGTACTCTCATTTTTCTTATTGACGGTCACATTGAAAAGAAAATCAAAGGATTATAAAATGTACTGAAACATCACTGTTTTTTTTCTTCGTCCATTCCAAAAAATAATAAAAAATAGTGATTTAATCCGAAAATTACCGAAAAATAGTCTGTGCACTAGTGAAATATATGCAGATTATGATGCTATGGTTTTTTTCCAAAAAATGAATAACCTTCCCTAAAAAAAGTAAAGGATTATAAAGTGACTATTTATGTTTGCCTGAAAATTTCAAGTATATGCAATTAGTAAACAAGAAATTTACCCCTCTATATGTCAATATTTAAAAAAAAAAAATATGGGTATGGAGGTAAGACAATTCTCTACAATTCTTGTTTTTATGTCAAAGCATAATTTGCAATAAAAATATGAGTTTAGTGGAGTTGAAGTTGAAAAAAATAGAAAATTACAATTTTCAACGTCAAAAAAGGGCAAAAAGTGTTTCCCAACTTCACATTTTCACCCAATTATGAGCCACTTTTTCAGGTCTAACACTCGATCCTCTGCCTAGAACTTAGTGAAACTTCTAAAACTGATGAATGTCATAGAAAAAAAAAACTTATAAACCAAAACTTGAACCAGGACCTGACCTAACCTCTACCAATCAGGACCTATATTCCATCAAACACTTGGTAAACATGCAACCTACACACCATGAATGTAAATTTGAACATAAGGTTATGAAAACTTATCTGAGGTCTAACAAGAAGGATCAATTCCTTCTCACAATAGTTTTCATGACACAAATTAGGTCTTGCATTCATTATTGATTCAGTTATAAGTAAAATATTGAGCGGGCAATGAATAATATTTGTCATATAACCATGCTTATATGCAACATATAAACAGATAAATAACAATGAGAGAAAAACCATTAAATCCACATAATAGAAAGTACATTTAATCACCAAAATCAAGAGAAACTTAGATCTATTAAACATAGGAAAAATCCAACCATGTCTGGGATTTCCATGTACCACCCCACCATAGATTGGGATTAACCAAATATTTATTTCAGCCAATCACCCTCATGCCATATTCCAATAATGAATGTGGGATCTCATGGGATAAACAAATCCAAAAAAAAACCAAGTGAATATAGAGGTTAAACCAACTCCACCTTCACCATACCGTGATCTCACCTAAACTTGTGCCTAGATCACAAAACGAAACCGAGCTTAGATGCCTCAGACTCACCATCCCTTGGGGAAATTTCCTATCTCCAACCATATGTTGAGGGATTCTTAGAGAAAACCATCTCCACTCCCAACCCTTGGTATTTTCTTGAGACTACCTCACCCAGAACCAAAATATTTCACCAATCCAAAGCTCTAATCCAGAAAGAATCCCATCACACCATGGTTATCTGGAAATGGAATTGGAAAGGCTAAAATCCACTAGCAAAACTTGACAATATCCATGCCAATGACAACAAAGAACCAAATAGAAACGTTCACATACCATGCATGTCAAACCAACTAGGAAATCATACATGAAACATGTTACCTGCAAGTATTCCAGCCAATGTTTCTTAATCAAAATTTTCCTTTCTTGATCCTCGCTTTCCTTTGCTTTTCTTGTCATTCCATTTCTTTCTTTCTTTCCTTCTCCTGTTGGTTCTCTCCTCCTCTTTGAAACCAATTCTAAAATAGAACTACAAAAGGCTAGGGATTGATGTTCTAAGGTATTTTTATTAATTAGGCCTCTATTTTATTAAATTTTCTCCTCACATGCAACCTGTGACCTTTCACATTCCTTTTCTCATAATTTCCTTTATTTTCATAAATGAAATGCCAAAAATACCTTTTTTCCTTTTCAAAGCCTTTTCTATTTCTTTTGTAAATTTCCCCTTGGCCATAAGCATAGAAAGTGATGCCCACTAGGATATTTTTCCCAACATTCAGCTTGGAATAAGTGTCTCTTAACTGTGATCTCATTTTTCCTTTATTCACTTTTATTACATGAAATTTGAACCTGGGGTTGTTAGAGACCCATCCCCCTTAGGGTAACACCATCCTAGTTTTTCTGTGACACCTACAACCAGAAAAGCCGATGAAAACAAAAAACATAATGCCTATTTACCTTTATAACCAATCTCATTATAGTATTTGCAATAACATCCTGCTCAAAATAAAAACCATCATGAAAAACATTACAATATTACAACCATAACGCCTATTGGAGCTTAATAACATATATCATTGTGGTATTTACAGTAGCAAAGATATATAAATATGTACAAATGCCACAATTCATTTTCCTCCACTAGAAAACAATTAAGGATACATAGGCCACATCTGATCAGTCATTTCCCATGTAGCTTCCAATCTACATTAACTTGCTTGATTTATTGGTTCCAGAGCATTAGCTATTTCCGCTGCAATATGCATTGAGGTTTTGGTTGTAATCGCCCATCTGGCTCCACCTACAATACAAACCGATAATTAACATGATCAAAATCCCTTACATATATTTTAAGCAATGAAACATGGAACACATCATGGACTTTCACTGTCGAAGGTAGTGCAAGTCTATAGACCACTTGTCCAATCCTCTCAAGGATCTCAAAAGGCCCATAATACCATGGTGCCAACATGTCACATGATCCTATCCTCGAGGAACACTTATTGGGCTTGATACGCAAATACACATTCTTGCGAACCTAAAAATACTTAAAATCTTGATGCTAGTCTCCATAACTCTTTTGTATGTCCTATGTTGCCTTTATATTATTCTTTATAACCTGAATTTTTTGCTCCATGATTGCCAAAATGTATGGTCCAATAAGTACCCTATTCACTGGATCAATCGAAGTGTTGGCTTGAGGGGTCCTGACCCAGGCTTGGAGTTTATGGATAAACCAAAAAACCCTCCAGCCACTCGCCCTTTCGGCAATGATCTTCTTGCGTAGACCAAAGTCTCACCCGAAGTAGTATGGGGGGGGGGGCATTGGAGCCAGTTTTCCGCACCGTGAGAGAGAATTTAATGAAGTGGTCCTTGGAAAAACCCTAATTGATCTTCTACAGATGTGCGCAATCAGGTTATAGTAGAGTTACAGATCATGCACAATATTCAACTGAATAACACATAAATACTTGTTTCACTTAGCGCAGATAACAAATCAGAACCATATCTCAATCTTAATCAATGAAATATTTAGCACATGTCAATACTCGTGGATAAGCATATCAATTAGTTTCATCGATAAGTAAACGTACAGTGCGATCTCATCAAAGAAAAAACAACAGATATACGCATAACACAAAGAATTCCCCAAAGCTATTCTTTCTATTAGTCTTTCAGAATTGTCAATACATCATCTTTCCTTATTGCAAAAAACTCTTACAAACCCTTCTGCGGACACAACCAGTGGAGTTTGCACATAGCGAGGACTAGGTCTCCATGCACACAATGAGTAGGATCCTTTCACCCAACCCAAAACGATTATATACATAAAATGTTATCAATATCTCATAACATTCATCAACTTATCTATGAATTACTTAACTACTTAGCTTAGACAAACATTATCTATTTATAATACGCCTAGCACTTAGGTACTATGGTCTGAAACCATGGTTTGAGGCCCACAGTTTACATTCAAGCTTAATTATATCCAGAATTTGGGAAAAAAATCCTTTGACTTCATATGCGCAACACAAACATACAAACATACAAAAAATCCCCTTGGAACTTGTGCCTGAGCAGACCTTGCTCCAACACCAGTTGATGGGAGTGTTATAACTCTGCCATAGAGTGCGTTAAACAGACTCAACCTCAGTGATTCCTGATAACCGTTGTTGTAAGAAAACACAACCAATGGAAGGTACTCCTCTCATATCCTTTCTTGATGCATGGCATATATCCTCAACATATCCTCTACTATCCTGTTGATCCTCTCTATTTATCAGTCTGTCTGCGGATGATAAATTGTGTTGAAGGAAAAATATATCCCCAAAACTGAAAAAAACTCCTTCCAAAACTTGGAAGTGAACTTGACATACCTGCCCAACACAATATTCTTCGTAAGACCATATAATCTTATGATCTCCCTGATAAAGAGATGTGCTATCTCACTAGCTAAAAAAGTATTCTTTACTTGAATGAAGTGAGCTACCTTGCTCAACCTATAGACCACAACCATGATATAATCATGTTTCATCGATGTCCTTGAAATACCTGTAACGAATTCCATGGAAATCACCTCCCATTTCCACTATGGAATCAGAATAGGCTGAAGAAACCCACCTGGATGCTTACACTCTGCTTTGACCCGTTGACACTAAAAACATCTAGCGGCAAACTCTAGCAAATCCTTCTTTAGATTCATCCAATAGTAGAACTTCTTTACTTTTGTCAATGTATTTTGATATCATGGGTGACCTAAATATGCCTTTACATGAAACTCCCTCAAGATATGATTCTTAACCTCAGTATGATCTGGCACATAGATCATGTCCATGAATCTCACCAAGCCATCTCATGTAAGATGATAATCCACATCTTGATCACCTGTACCCTGCTGCAACCTATTCATAAGCTCCTTGTACCTGTCATCCTTTTGTCCTTCCTATAATATTTTATCCTATAAATATGCCCCTTATGAGGTCATTGTTGCAACATAGTTCAACTTCCCTTTCCTGGTGAGAGTGTCTGCAACATTGTTCTCCTTGTATCTGATCTCCAAGTCAAACTCACTAAGGGCAACCAACCATCTAGCTTGCCTTACATTTAGATTTGATTGGTCAAATAAATATCTCAACCCACTATGATCACTAATCAATACATACCTCATGCCTAGAAGATAATGCCTCCACATCTTTAGGGCTTGAATAATAGCTGCCAACTCAGGATCAAGAATCACATAGTTCTGCTCGTGTTGATTCAACTTCTTGGACTCATAGAACACCACATGTCCCTCCTTTATAAGGACTCCACCGAGCCCTCTCTTGCAAACATATGTACACACCAATCACTCTTTTTCTTAATATGCAATCTTTAACACTGTCCAGCATTTGTCAACAACAACTTCAACTGCTCAAAACTCGCTACAAATTCCTCCGACCATTCAAACTTCTTACCTTTTCTCTACAATGATGTAATAGGATAGACAATGCACTAGAAGTTCATGATGAACCTCCTGTAGTAACTTATTAGCCCCATGAATGATATGACTTCATCCACATTTCTAGGAGTTGTCCATTCCATGGCATATTTTATATTTTCAGGATTTACTACTATTCCTTCCTTGGAAACAAGATGACCTAAGTAATGTACCTTTGTCTAAAATAAACTGTACTTTCTAAGCTTGGCATACAAATGATGCTATCTTAGCAATTTAAACACTGTTGCTAAATGCTTGCCATGCTCTTCCACATTCTTTGAATATCTCAGAATGTCATTAATGAATACAATTACAAACTTGTCCAAATAAGGACGCAACACAATATTCATCAAGCACATAAAAGTAGTTGGGGCATTATAAAACCGCCTAATAATATCAATCACTGACTTTCAGTTTTTCAACTCCAAAACCACTACCCACACGACAAGTGTGACAAATTCCCTTTTCTTGAACTACCAATTCAGATAATGTTAGTGTCACATGATAATGTCATGATTTCCCATACTATATAATTACCTCCATTCGCGACAGCTTGTCCTTTTCCAGGCAAAAATTTCTATTGCGAGAACTGCATGATCAATCAAAGATTTCGATCATGAGATTTGCATGAACATTTTCTAATTGTTACTGGAAGAGTTTTAAATGGTGTAGGAGCTATTCAAATCTAAATTAGTCAATAAATTTGATAACTTCTACAACTCTAATAGCCGTTTTAACATACACATCTTCATGAAATTTTTTTATTTATACCCTCTGATAATTGCCCATCAAATTGCATCCGTGTTCCTACTGAATGCACAATAGTTATTAGTCACTTGTCATAATCATCGGTGAATGGATTTACAAACATCTTGTTTCTACGTCATCTTTTGTAACATTTTCCATGCTCAAGAGACAAAAACACTCTTGTCAAGAAAACGTTCTAGAGATAAGCCCAAATAATAACATGAGCTTAAACCTCGGGGATATGGATACATATTTTTCAGGCTATAGCTTTATTAATACGGTTAGGCAGTATATGTCCATGGTTAAATTTAAACGAATTTAAATCTAGTGACGGACATATACTGCCCAACCACATTAATGAAGCAATAACCTGAATAGGAGAAATAATGGTCGTCGTAAACCTCTCCTTTGTGCATTGCCACGATAGCCACATTGAAAAGAATAAAGGGTTCCGTATGGCGTGACGTCGACATTTTTCACCTCTTGTGTACACTAATCAACATGATCAGGGCATATTTCACCATTCCTGCACATTCATCACATTGTGAAGGCGTCCAACGGATTGGGTGTGCTACTTGCGGTTAGTATTCGTTTTCTTTGAAAGTAATTTCTTTAATATAGGTGCTTCTTTTAGATCTTGTGATTCTTAATATCCTCGGAATTCAGCATATATATCTGAAACGTAGTTAGGCTGCTTTGATTAAGTAGTTTTTTTCAAATGTTTGAATTAATCCGAACATTTGCATTTTTACACGCAAACCATTTAATGACAGTTTTGGTCCATAGTTGACCAACAAATTATGAACCTCAAAGCTTGGAGATGGACCTCTTTGTTGCCCAATGGTAATGGACCTCTTTGGTAGGATCTTTTTCTTCGGCATATTTTGCACGTTGATTTACGAATTTTTGCGTTTTATTTCGTTTTTTTATTTTTTATTTTAATTAAGTTTTCGCGATAGGTTTTTATTTTTAATCTCTTTTCATGAGATTTGAGTCACTAGTTTAATGGGATTAAATCTCATATAAATTAACTAGATTGCACCACATGGGTTTGTCGTTTTAATTTTATGATATTATAACAATGTGAAAATCATTTAGATTACACCCCATGGGTTTATGGTTTTAACTTTATGATATTATAACAATGTGAAAATCATTGTTAAAAAGTATATTTATATAATTAATGATTACATGGTTCTTGATTTTAAATAGATGAAGAATAACGTGTAAGTTTTATATTTCCTTTTCATGTTGAAGTTTATATTTAAATGATCTCATTGGTTCGTTACTACATGAAGAAAACAAAAAAAATCAAAGGGAAAAAAGGAAATCGAATAGATGGAAAAATATATTAAAGCACATAATGATATAGTGAAAATATAATTGATATTAATAAATAAAATGACATATTATTATAGAATAGAAAGTAGTTAGAGTTGTAATGTTTCTAGCTTATCTTTGAAGAGAGAGATGGCGGCTATTTTCATTAGCAAAAGCTTTTGTAAGTAGCCAAATGAATGATTTTTCAACATAGAAAAAGAACTCTAAGGATCTAATACCTTAACTGTAAAAGATGAAAAACTAAAAGGTTTGCAATCACGAAAGTGCTTGGTAGGCCAACTTCCCGTGGGTGCATTTACACAATCTCTATTTTGGATGCACGATAGTTTGTTCAAAAGAAATATTTAAGGACTACAACTATTAGCTAGGGCCAAGTCATTCCATGGAAACTCAGACCGCCCAAATGGATAGAAAACATCATTTATGGCCCAAAAATGTTCATGGAAGTTTGGGATATTGACAAAAGTGTTGTTTGGTTGGTATTGATTTCAAACTTTAGAGATAATATAGTTTGGTCATCAAGAGTTATAGAATGCAATCAATCCTTGATTTGATCACAAAAAGTAAAAAGTAAGTGCATTAATTCATTTGATCGATTTGATAATCACCAAAAGTAAGGAGTAAACAGATTAATTGAGTTTATTTGGTCCTATTTGAAATGGTCGTAAGAGGAAATGGAGAGTAATTAATGTGTTTATTTAGTATATCTTTACGAGGGTGAAATTAGCATAAGTATGTTATGCTAGTGTTGGAGATCAAGTTTAGTTTCTATACATAATGAAGGTGATATTATACATGGAGTAGTGACAAGAGTACAGGTGAATATTCAAGAGGTTGAGTTCATCACTATAGATAGATGTGTTGTGTATCTTGCATTGTATTACACTTTGATGGTTGGGTTGCATGGCCAAGTGAGGGCTTATACTATGGTCTCTATACTTTAATTATGTGTGTTTTGGTGCTACTAATTATGTTGGTTGCGGGAAGGTTGTTTATTTGTTATTTTTGTAGAAAAGGATCCATTCTCAAAATTAATGAAAGAGTGGTCCATTATCGTTGACAAGGCTCGGCATGTGGTGGCTCGCTAGATAGGAAGTTGGGGCATCGTTGTTGGTTGTGGCCAAAACACTTTTTTATTCAGGTTGGGGCCTTTATAAGAATGAGGCTTGCTATATTATAGGGAGTTGGGGATTTCTTGCTGGTTTTGGCCAAAAAACCTATATAAAAGATATTGCTTGATAATTAATAAAAGAAGAAAATCAATGTAGCAGTACGATGGTTTTCCTCCCCTTGAGGATTTCCACCTAAAATCTTGGTGTCCTTGTGCGTTGTTTCTCATATTGTCTTTTTTAAGTTGCATGCATGCTATATTTTTTTTTATTATTATGCTGTTGGTTATTTAACTGTTAATCAATTTGGAAAAAAAATGTTAAATTGTTTGTATCAACATTATACTGATTCACTGGCCCTCTCAGGACAAATATTTTCCAACAGTTTTTATCAGTGTAATGCCTCCTCCCACATTTACCTGCTTCCATAATTTTACCCAGGGTAAACATGAGCTGAGAGTCACTAAGATAAGACTCTAACTCCTATATGACCTTAATGGAATGGATTAAAAAACTTAACACATTACTAACTTCCCTCATGTGTTACGGGACCTCCAGGAGCAACCTAACCTCTCCAGGTGTCTAACCCCTAAGATAACTCTCTTTTTCACCAAAATGGAGCCTCAGTTGAACCCTTTCCAAGGTAGGAAATTGACTATAGCCCTCATGTATCTGCCATCGCCCTGCCTGCCAGCAACTGTGGAATTTTCCAGTTAGTTCTATGCCAACGAACCAAAATTATGAACCACTTTTTCAGCTCTAGGACTCAGGCCTCTACCTAGAACTTATTGAAACTTCCAGAAATGGTGAATTTCATAGAAATAAAATGTTATAAACCAAAATGTGAACTAGGACTTGACCTGACCTCTCCCAATCAGGGCCTAGATTTCATCAAACACTTGGTAAACATGAAACCTACAGGTCATGAATGCAAATTTGAACATAAGGATCTGAAAAAGTATCCAAGGTGTAACAAGAAGGATCAATTCCTTCTCACAATAGTTTTCATGACACAAATTAGGTATTGCATTCATTATTGATTCAATTACAAGTAAAACATGAAGAGGTAAATGACTAAGATCTGTCATATAACCATTCTTATAACCAACATATAAAAATATATATAAGAATGAGAGAGAAACCATTAAATCCATGCAATAGAAAGTACATTTAATCATCAAAAGAAAGATAAACTTAGTTCTTATTAAACATAGGCAAAATCCAACCATGTTCGAGACTTCCACGTACCACCCGACCATATATTGGGCTTAACCAAATATTTATTTTAGCCATTCACCCTTGTACCATATTCCAATAATGAATGTGGGATCTCATGGAATTAAAAAAATAATAAAGAAGAAAAGAAGAAAAAAAAAAGACCCAAGGGAATCTAGAGGTTGAACCACCTCCACCCTCACCATACTGTGATCTTGCCTAAACTGATGCTAATATCACAAAATGAAACCAAGATTGGATGCCTCGGAATTCTCTCACCATCCCTTGAGGAATTTTCATGTCTCCACCCATCTGTTGAGGGCTTCCCAGAGAAAACTATCTCCACCCCAACCCTTGCTATTTTCTTGAGACTACCTCACCCAAATCCAAAATATTTCGCCAATCCAAATATTGAACCGAGAAATAATCCCATCACACCATGGTTGTATGGAAATGGCAAGGAAAGGCTAAAATCCAGTATAAAAACTAGACAATATCCATGCCAATGAAAACAGAAAACCAAGTACAAAATTTCACATACCATGCATGTCAAACCAACTAGGAAATCATACATGCAACATGCTAGCTACAAGTATTCCTGTCGAGGTTTCTTAATCCAATTTTTCCTTTCTTGATCCTTGCTTTTCTTTTATTTCCTTGTCGTTCATTTTCTTTATTAATTTTCCTGTCCTTTTGGTTCTCTTCTCCTCTTTGAAATCAATTCTAAAGTGAAACCGACAAAAATCTACGTATTGATACTCTGAGGTATTTGTATTAATTACACCTCTATTTTATTAATTTTCCTGCTCACATGCAACGTATGACCTTTCACATTCCTTTTCTCATAATTTCCTTTATTTTCATAAATGAAATGCAAAAAATACCTTTTTTTCCTTTTCAAAGCTTTTTTCCATTGCCTTTGTTAATTTCCCCTTAGTCACAAACACAACAAGTGATGCCCACCGGGATATTTTTCCCAACATTCAGCTTGGAATAAGTGTCTCTTAACTGTGATCTTATTTTTCCTTGATTAACTTTTATTACATGAAATTTTAACTCGGGGATGTTACAGACCCATCACCCTTAGGGGAACACCATCCTCAGTGTTCTGTGACACCTAAAACCAGCAAAAACGCTGAAAAATAAAAACATAATGCCTATGTACCTTTATAACTAAGCTCATTTTAGAATTTTCACTAACATCCTACTCAAAATAAAAACCAGCATTAAAAACATGACAATATGACAACCATACCGCTTATTGGAGCTTTATAACATAGCTCATTCTGATATTTACAATATCAACCATATATAAATATGTACAAATACAAAAATTCATTTTCCTCCACTGGAAAAAAATGAAGGATACATAGGCTGCATCCAATCCATCATCTCCCATGTAGCTTCATTACATCAAAAGTGCTTCCACTGCACTTCAACTTTCTCGATTTCTCGATTCTGTAGCATTAGCTATTTCTGCTGCAATATGCACTACAGTTTCAATTTTAATTATCCATCTGGTTCAACCTACAATACAAACCAATCAAGAACATGATCAACATCCTTTATATATATTTAAGAAATGAAACATGGAAAAAATCATGGACTTACACTCTCGGAGGCAGTGCAAGTCTGTAGGCCACTGGTCTAGTCCTCTCAAGGATCTCAAAAGACCCACAATACTGGGGTGCCAAATTATGACATGATCCCATCCTCAAGGATATCTTCCTAGGCTTGATGCGCAAATACATATTCTCGTCAACTTGAAAATACTTAAATTCCCAGTGCTAGTCTAAATAACTCTTTTGTCTATCATATGTTGCCTTTACATTCTTCTTTACAACCTGAATTTCTTGTTCCATGACTGCCAACATGTATGATCCAATAAGTACCTTATTCACTGGATCACTCCAACTGATGGGAGTGTTACAACTCCACCCATAGAGTGCGTTAAAGAGACTTGGCCTCAATGATTCTTTATAACCAGTGTTGTAAGAAAACACAACCAATGGAAGGTACTCCTCCCATATCCTTTGTTGATGCATGATATATGTCCTCAACATATACTTAACTATCTTATTGATCCTCACTATTTATGAGTCTATCTATGAATGATAACTTGTGTTGAATGCAAAATCTACCCCCAAACCTACAAACAACTCCGTCCAAAACTTGTAAGTGAACCTAACATCCCTGCTCGACATAATATTCTTCATAACACCATATAATATCACGATCTCCCTGATGAAGTCCTGTGCTACCTCACTAGTTGTATAAGTATTCTTTACTTAGATGAAGTGATCTACCTTTCTCAACCTATAGACCACAACCATGACAAAATCATGTTTCCTCGATGTCCTCGAAAGACCTATAATGAATTACATGGAAATGACCTCCCGCTTCCACTATGGAATCAAAATAGGTTGAAGAAACCCACCTGGATACTTACACTCTGTTTTGAAGTGATAACAATCCAAGAATCTAGTGACAAAATCTATCACATCTTTCTTTAGATTCTTCTAATAGTAGAACTTCTTTACTTTTGACAATGTATTTTTATATCATGGGTGACATAAATATACCTTTACATGAAGCTTCCTAAATATAAGATTCTTAAAATCACTATGATCTATTAGATTTTATGGAAAAAATAATAAAAAATTTACAGAGAGGAATAAACATAAAGAGCCAACAACAAATCATAAACATAACATAAAATTATCCGGGAAAACCCTAAATCTGGCAAAAACCCAACCAATGAAATTTCAATATCCTTGGCCAAAACCCTACCCAATCCGACCAAGTGAGCCTTCACCACTCACCTCGAGGCCTACATTAAAATGAAGTCTTCCCATCCTTTTATAGGCTCCATTACATGCAATACCATGGGCCGAAAACCATCGGTGCACAATACTATGTGCCCAAAAACCATTACTATTTACCCTATTCAACATTTATTCTATCCCGAGTCAATTTTAGCTAACAATTGCCCCCTTAAACTTGACTTGGGGTTTCTTGATTAAATCCAACCAAATTGCTAAGTGAGACAACCCCGTTAACTCTAGCCCTCCCCCCCTCAAATTTTTACACAGGGTAGTTGTTAACTTGATATCCCCCCTATCACCTCGATTTAACCCATAATTTACCAATGATTACCCAGGGGTATGCATGTCATACTAGGTCTTACAACAGTATGCCCATTTACATGTAATAAAATTTAAATGCATAATAATAATTTTTTTTTCATTGTTTCTGTCTTTATACATATGAAATCAATATCCATATAAAAAGAACCTTTGTACTGGATTACATGGGTTACCAGCCACTGTAACAGCTAGTCTTTTAATATTTCTCTTCATAGACATGGTTCATCAATTGATTAATCCATGTGCACATATCCTCTCTCACTTTTACGTCCTTCAAATCATTTGATTGACACATTCTCTCAAATACTTTGCATGTAAACAATCCCCATAGTTTCTTATTATATGGATTTACAGACCAAGACCTCTCTAAATCAACAATATAATTCCATACGTTGCATTTACTCCTACGCAAATTTCTCCTTGAGGCTAGCATGATCACAACAGTGCCAACATGATTAAAGGGAAATGATATTCCTATCTATGCTACTCAACAGAAACCTTTGTCCAACGTTATCATCCACCCAAATAATGGCTAGACCTTTTCAACATCTTCACACTCTCATTTTAAAATCTCTTCTCCAATGATCTTAGATGTTGGAAGTTGAGCCTCTTCTTGAGCATTGAAAAGTAGAGACACCACCACTGTCACAAATTTTATCCTTCATCGGGCTCTTCTCACAGTCGCTCTGCATCAAATTCTCATTGACATGATAGATAAGCTATCCTGGTCCGCAATGAAATCCCGTTGCACCACCACTTAACAGCATCCGAGCATTCTTGTCACCACTATCAATGACCTTTCTCTTCCTCACTTTATCCAACAATTTCTTCACTGGCACAATTTCCCTTCAACTGACTTGAAGGGCCAGTGTTTCATTTGCATCGTCGTGTCGTTAAATCTCCTAATGATAATTTTTCTACACTCCCACACAATCGATTCAACATCAATTTGTTTGGAACCAATCTGAATATCTTCCTAGTGGAGCTGCCCTTATCAATCACCGTCTATATTATTCCTCCTTAGCATGGCCCTCATGGGATGAGTGTTTCCTTTTTCTATTTTCTATGCTATCGAATATGGGTCCTTCAGTTAGATGTGATTCCACTCAGTGAGGTAAGCAGTGTCCTTCCATAAACTAGGAAATTAGGGAAACACTGCTAGACAAAAAACTTACATACCAATTCGCCTCACTTCCATGTGACTGGAAACTTTTATTTCTGCCTTATAGCTGCGAGAGAATCCAGATTCTCTCTCGTTCATTTCCACTGCAACTCTCCTTTGCGTCCTTACATATCACTTCCCACAGCTTCTTCACCCATTAAAATATCATGCAAATCTGCCTCCATGACATGTAGATCTAACAAAAACATATGAAAACCTCTAAATGCAATGCCCATAAAACTGAAAACACCAGCATCTACATGTCTATGTTCTATATTTTCAATGTAAATGTAGATCTAAATTTACTTCCTTGATGGGAAGTAAATAATACCCTCAACGACCAATTCCTATATCATCGAATGAGAAAAAAATGAGAAGATCTGCTGCTAGATCTCTCAATCTCTCCATCCACCAAAACAATACAAAGAAAATGTCTCTCTAAATGGCTCTGATACTAGTTTTTAGAATTTACGTCATAAATAATAAACAATTTACTGAGAGGAATAAACATAAAGAGCCAACAAAAAATCATAAACATAAACACAAATTTTTAGCTGGGAAACCCCCAAATCTGGGGCAAAACCCAACCAATGATATTTCATTATCCTTAGCCAAAACCTTGGCCAATCTGGCCAACTGAGCCTTCAGTACTCATCTCCACACCTACATTACAAATAAATATTCCCAACCTTTTATAGGCTCCATTACATGCAACACCATGGTTCGAAAACCATGGGTGCACAATACCATTTGCCCCAAAACCAATAATATTTACCATAGAAAAAATTGAATCTATCCCAAGTCAAGTTTAGCTTACATGATGTGGCACATAGATCATGTCCCTGAATCTCACCAAGCCATCTCATGTAAGATGATAATCCACATCCTGAGCACCTGTACCCTACTGTAACCTATGCATAAGCTCATTGTACCTCTCATCATGTTTTCCTTACTATAATATTTTATCATGTAAATATACCCCATATGAGGTCATCTTTGGAACATAGTTCAACTTCCCTTTCCTCTTCGGAGCATCTACAAAATTGTTCTCCTTGTATCTGATCTCCAAGTCGAACTCACTAAGGTCAGCTAACCATCTATCTTGCCTTGCATTTAGGTTTGATTGGTCAAATAAATAGCTCAACCCACTATGATCGCTCATCAATACGAACCTCATGCAAAGAATATAATGCCTCCACACCTTCAAGGCTTGAATAATAGCTTCCAAATAAAGATAAGGAGTCATGTGGTTCTACTCGTGTTGATTCAATTTATTCTACTCATAGAACATCACATTTCCCTCCTTCATAAGGACTACATCAAGCCCTCTCTTGCAAATATATGTACGCAGCACTAACTCTTTATCTAAATCTGCAATCTTTAATACTGGAGCATTTGTCAACAACTACTTTAATTGCACAGAACTAGCTACACATTCCTCAGTCCATTCAAACTTCCTACCTTTTCTCTACAATTATGCAATAGGATTGGAAATGCATGAGAAGTTCCTGATGAACCTTCTATAGTAACCTATTAACCCCATGAATGATATGACTTCATCCACATTCCTAGGAGCTTCCCATTCCATGATAGATTTTATCTTTTCTGGATCTACTACTATTCCTTCCTTGGAAACAACATGTCCTAAGTAATGTACCTTTGTCTAAAATAAACTTCACTTGCAAATATTTTCATACAAATGATGCTCTCTTAGCATTTTCAACACTCTTGCTAAATGCTTGGCATGCTATTCCTCATTCTTAGAATATATAAGAATGTCATCAATGAATACAATAACAAACTTGTCCAAATAAGGACGTAACACAATATTCGTCAATCACATAAAAGTAGTTGGGGCATTAATAAAACAAAAGGAACTACAAAAAAATCATAATTCCCATACATGGTCTTGAAAAATGTCATGTAGATTTCCTCTTCTTTGATGCATACCTAATGGTATCTTGATGTCAAGTCAATCTTCAAGAATAGTTTTGGTCCCTAAAAAAAATCAAACAAGTCATTAATCCTCAACAATGGATACTTTTTGTTTATCACCACCTTGTTCGTCTTCCTATAATCAATGCCCAAGTTGAAAGTACTGTCCTTCCTCTTCATGAACAATACTGGTGCACCCCAAGGTGATACACTTTGCGTAATGTATCCTTTATTAAGAGTTTCCTTCAACTGTAACTTCAAATCTACTAACTCTAGAGTGATCATCATATCAGTTTCCTTTGATGCTGGTGCTACCCCTCGTACCAACTCAATAGAAATATCCACTTATCTGTGAGGAGGAAACATTGGAATCTCTCTAGAAAATAGCTCCTGAAACTACTCCAATACATGTTACCTCTTGACTATTTATGCATCCTCAACATCCTTGCCCTTATCACTGAAAATATGAGTTGTAAACAAAATACACATTTTTCTACAAATGCGCTTAGAGTGCATAGTTGTGACCATCCTAACTGATGCACGATTCTTCTTTCCATGCAAGATTCTATTTTCCCCATTATCATCCAAGTGCTCAATAGCCTTTTCATAGAAATCTACTTTGGTGCTGTGATGATACAACCAATCCATACCCAAAATAATACTATATGATCCCAATTGCACTACATTAAAATGTGTTTTTGTATTCATACCATTCAAAACAGATGCACAAGCTCTTACCCAATGATCAACTCTCTTCTTAGTATGTGTAGCCAACTACACAAACCAAGACTTTGCATACACTTATTTTCTCAAGCCATACTTATCCATTAGTTCAGTATTAACATAACTATAATTAGTCCTAGGATTACTCAAAATATAAATAAATCGACCATAAATATTACCTTCCATCTCAATAATGGATTCCTGATGATCTTCCTATTTGTTATCCACAACTGCATAAATCTAAGGAATGTTATGACCAACATACCCAACTATATGCACCTCTTGAGAACTATATATTTTAGGCCTACCTCTCTGGTATAATGGAAAATCCTTCTTGCAATGATATTTTCCACATATCCAACAATGCAATTGTCCTCTACCATCATATCTAGTTTGTTTCTCTCTAGTTTGCAAACCATGTCCCTTATTAATTGCATTGAACCTCCTGTAAGGAACCAAATTTTATTTCTCTCCCAAATATTGAGCTCTTACCTGCTTTTCTGGGAATTTCCCTTTAACTTTCTCATTTACCTTTAGGTCATGCTTAGGCTTATATTTGTGCTTTAACTACTGATAATAATGCTTGAACTTTCAGATGGATTCTTCCAATGATCTAGGCTCATGAAACTAAATTCAGTCTCTATATGCTTCTGGAAATACACTAATGAATCTCTGAATCTTATGCTTCTCATCCTTGAGATAAGGAACATACCTCAAAAACTCCAAGAATATGATAGTATACTCACCATCTGTTGTATAACCCATCTGCAGCTCATAAAAATCCTTAGTTATGTCATCATAGTACCTCTCTGTTAACTAAACATTTGTGAATAGTCTCTTGAGACCATCCTAAATCAAGACTTCCTCTTAAATTCTCTTGAAATTCTTTACATATTCCCTCCATTTATCTACATTTTAAAATGGTTTCAATGGTTACAACCAAATACGGATCGCACTTGAGGATTAGGACAAGAATACCTTTACATGTCCTTGGGGAACATTCACTTACCGAATGCTTCTAGTCAAACTTTGTGATGCTCCCAGTACTTTTAAAATTGAATTCCTGGGTATTTTTTCTGACCTCAAGTGTATATAGAATTTTATGGACAGATTTTCAGTATTTGGTGACTCATTTCAAGAAACCCTCTAAAATCTAGAGAAATTTCTAGTTAGATTCTAAGAGGCTCGCCTTGATTTGAGTGACAAAAAAATTCATCATACACCTGGATGTACCAAAAACATAGAGGTAAATGAGAGGGTTCTTGGGTCATGCAGGCTACTACCAAAGATTCATTGAGAATTTTTCTCGGAAAACTACCCCAATATTTCCAACAAGATTTTAAGAATATGAAGGATATATTAGTATGAGAACTAGTCTTGATGGGACCTAATTGGTCCTTTCCATTCCATATTTCTTCATATTCCTCAGATACTATTATTGGTGCAAAATTGGCATAAGAGGAAAATCAACAATCCTATGCCATATACTACGTTAGTAAAGACTTGTCACCTGCCAAGCTTAATTATATAGTGAAAGAGAAATAGTTCCTAGCTGTAATTTTATCCATCAATAAGTTTAGACACTATATTAAAGGTTACAAAGTATTTATACACACAAATCAATTTTCCATAAAATTTTTGATGAAAAAACCTTTAATGAGTGGTAGGATAAATAGGTGGTTTCCTTTACCAGGGGATTTCAATGTAATCATAATTGATAGGCTAGGAAACTTAAAAGTGGAAGCCTATTATATCTCTATATTGAACAATCCTAGCCAAGCAATTCGTGTAAATGATTCATTTCCCGATGAAAATTTATTTTTTGTTTCAAAAAAATCCCCTTGGTTTGCTAATATATCAAGTTATATTGTGAAAATAAAAACACCACCACACCTATCCGCTAGAGAGGGACAGAGGATCATTCAGAATAGTGCTTCATATTGCTAAATTGAAGGACAGGTATTTTACACAATATCTTATCTTATTATCCATATATGTGTAACAAAATAGGATGTGTTTGATGTAGAAATTATAGAAAAAATATATATACCAATGGATTCAATCCGATCATGCGATATGCTAAATAAAGATATTGAATCCTTATACAAATTAATTGCAGAAAATAAACACGATCACACAATCACACCAAGTAAAAGAAATAAGAAAATCAATCCATAACACAAATATTTTTCCTAGGAAACATTTATGCTCAAAACCCCTCTATCTCTACTTTATAATGAACTAAGGAATCCTAAAACAATACAATGCATTCTTGTTCCCAAGAATCTGTTGCACTCTACCAACTGTCTCACACTGATCTAGAAAAAATTGGTCCAATACTTAGCCAATTCTCAGCCTAACTTCAGCCTGCCTTTCTCACGTAATCCATAGGAAATTAATCCCTATTAATTAGGATAATTAGCCTTCCTTGACTGTGCAATACATCATGGGCATCCTATGGTGTATATAATTGCGCCCGAGCAATTTGGTATAACTACAAGTGATAGATAGCTTCCATTTAACCTCTATCTCAACTGGGTCTTCATCAGAAATGACATGCATGCAGCTATTAATAGAAAATCGTCAGTCACTTGACAGATCACTACATGGGAATTAAATCTAATTTAATTCACTTGACCTATCACTAGTGCAACAATCATTTACAACTAGTTAGACTTACTTTAACTCAGTTAATTGATTTAATTGATTTCTCATGCATTAAACTAATACACTAACTACAACTTGGACTCTAAAACAAATAGAATCACTCTACGTGCCTCATCAACCACCCTCAAATCGAATTTCATGAGCTAACTAAGTCTATCACACTCAGTTAACTATTACAAGTGATTATGAGATAATATTACAATTTATTGTCCAATGTATTTAAGGGATAAATGAATTTGACACAAGTTTCTTCTAATGTAATTAAGAAATAATTAAATCAAAAGCCTCCATCATACCCACTTCTGGATTCCATTTTCTGGATGTCATTTTTGGATTCCAGTTTCACTATTTCTTATTCAAAATTTCAACACTCCCCCTCAACAAAAAAGGAATCAATCTGTCCAGATCCAGTACTTTTATAATTTTTTGTATGCAACACTTATGAAATTTAATAGCCTCCAAACAACTGAATAAGTATAGAGCATCTGTCATCAATGCCTTCTGATTGCTGGATCCTATTGCACATATCTACTAGAGTATTTGCATTGTTGAAATTTGTATCCATGCACTGTGCACTGCTGCCAACTCTAATCTGCGCTCCAGTGTCCGACACTAGTCACTCTCATTTCTGTCTTCCTAACATCTTAATCCATCAATATAACCAATCCTTCCTACTAATGTTGTACTTTGGGCTCCTCGTAGATAGGTTCGATCCATGAGACACAACATCTCAATGAATCCTGACCAAATTTCTTCTTGGGATTAATTTTTCACATCGCTCCACCTCACACCTAGAGGTATTGATGCATGTACTCCCTCTTGCAATCTGGCTCTAAATTTTTCCCTCTTGAAGCTCTCTGCTTGAGTGGACTCTTCCACTCAGTCTCCTCTATCCTTCTCCAATTGTGGCTTCTCCATAACCTTTTGAGACTGCTTCTAAGGATGCATGTTGAGAGATAATTTCTCCCTTGCAACCACCAAGTCACTGCCCACTAATTTTCTCCTCAAAGCCTTACATGCATCATAAACCTCGAGAGAATATAGGTTCTTGACTCTATAACTAATTTGCTTCACCTATCCTGTGGGTATGTGTTTAAGGAATACCTTTCCATTTCTAAACATCGCCTGATAACCACTTTCTTCCAATACCACTACGGAGAGAAGATTCTTCCTTAGGCCTCGAACATACAAAACATCTACTAGTCTGAGATGAGAGCCACTCTCCCTCTGAAAGGTAGCTATACTTATTTCGGTAGCACTATACCTCTAGTCATATCCAAACTCTATGTTCTATTAGAGGTCTTTCTCCTTCAAGTTACTAAAGAGATCTTGATTCCTCATCATATGGAATGAGGAACGAATGTCTAAATACCACATGCATCCCATTACACTGCTAGCCATTCATGAATGAGAGAAAATAAAGCTTGAAATGTGAATCTAATGGTTCACTTGATGCCAGCGCGGGAAAGCCTTCACTTGCTATTGCGGCTTGGGAAAATCATTATCAATGAACTCTTTTAACACGTTTTCCTCGAGAAATGCCTTCATTATTTGTCTTTACATGTGATATAACAAAAATTCCCTCAAGTCCATATTCCAATATTAATATATTGAAAATCCATCTTGATCCACTTGTCGCTCCGAAGAAAGTATCTGCAAGTTTGAATATTGTTCAACACAAACTCAATTTCCTCATCATTATTGTGATTTATGGCTCTTTGATACCATGTAGAAATTATAAAAAAAATATGTATACCAATGGATTCAATCCGATCATGCGATATGCTAAAGAAAGATATTGAATCCTTCTACAAATTGATTGTGGAAAATAAACATGATCTCACAATCACACCAAGTAAAAAGAAAAGAAAGAAAAGAAAATCAATCCATAACACGGATATTTTTCTGGTGAGAAATCTTGCTACTCAAAACCCCTTTTTCTCTATTGTATAATGAACCAAGAAGTAATCATGAAACAATACAATGCATTCTTGCTCACAAGTCTATTTGCACTCTACCAATTGTCTCACAACGATCCGGACAAAATTGGTCCAATACTTAATAATTCTCGGCATGTCTTCAACACCTTTGCTCACGTAATTTATAGGAAATTAATCCCTATTAATTAGGATAATTAGCCTTCCCCTTTACTATGCAATACATTACGAGGCATCCTATGGTGTATAAAAAATTACGCCAGGGAAATTTACTATAAATACAAGTGATAGATAACTACCTTTAACCTCTGTCTCAACTAGGTTTTCATAAAAAATGGAATGCATGCAACTATTAATAGTAAATTGTCATTCATTAGATCATTTCCTTTGAATTAAATTTGATTTAATTCACTTGACCTCTCACTAGTGCAACAATCGATTACAACTAGTTAGACCTAACTTTAACTCACTTAATTTAAATACTTAGACTCCAAAACAAATAGAATCACTCTACATTCCTAACCAACCACTCTCAACTCTAATTTCATGAGATAATTGAGTCTATCACACTTAGTTAATTATTAAAAGTGATTATGAGATAAGATTATAATTTATTGTCCAATTTATTTTTGGGATAAATAAATTTATTTTACATTTCTTCTAATTTAATTAAGAAATAATTATATCAAAATCCTCCATGGTAGCCATTTTTGGATGTCATTTTACGGATGTTGTTTTTGGATGCCAATTTCACTGTTTTCATGTTGAAAATTTCAACATTTTATATTCTAAAAGTTGTGAATGATGAGCCTTGTGGAGGCCATTTTAGGACGAGAGGACAACATATAAAATCCTCGGATTGGCTGCTTTTGGACTTCCTTATTAAAGGATGAAAAAAAATATATTTAGGCACTATGATAGTTGTGAACGTATGGGCCAACTTGTTGAAGCCGATGAGATGCCATTATGCCAGAAATTCATATTAGAGACCTTTGAAAACTAGGCCAATGACTTCTGGGACATATAGCCCCACCATCTTTAAACAAAAGACATACCTTGGTTTTAATTTTTGACATAATGGGTAGAATCTAGGTTTGTTCCTTATGCGACTAAAAGAATTTTGTTGTTTATTTCTTATTTAATGAAATTTTTACTAGATTTGACAAGTACCATGGGAAATAGTTGCTGAAAATGGACCACAATTTATTTCTAATCTAGTGAAAATTGTACATCAATACATGATTCGGCACATGAAATATAAACCATATTGTACCTGATAAAATGGCCAAGTAGAGTCCATAAAAAGTTATTGAGTCCATCCTCACAAAAATAGCCCGAACATACATAAAAAGATTAGGAAAGCGGGTTATCGGAAGCATTGTGGGTATATTACACACACTTGTAATTTGGTGTACACACACCTTATGGTGGTGTACGGGGAAAAAAGGTATTCTTTATGAGTGAATTCCGGATTAAAACATTCAAGACTAGTGTCGAGTTGGGATTATATCCCTTGGAGGCACAACAACAACTCCTTTTGTTGTTAAGTGAATTGGATGATATGAGAAGGGATGCTGTATTAAAAAGTTTTTTGATTCAACAAAAATTCAGTAAATGGGATGATAAGTTAATATGGAAAAGTTGTTAAAGGTCAAGAAACTATGTGTTCCTCTTATGACTCAACGTTTAATAATTTTAAGGTAAGCTACACATGTGCGCTCGGAACTTACATGAGGTGATGATATTTTTCAAGAATGGTGTAGTTGAGATAAAAACCATTGATGAACACTGGTACTATTTTGTTAGTGAATTGATATAGGCACATCGTATATCTTCAGCCCAACACTAAGGAATATTTCATGTAGCAAGTTCGACGCGGTCATAACTAAGGCGGTAGGAAGAGGAAATATTGACCTACTATGAGTAATTTTTGAAGTCAACATTTTTATGGAATAATAAAGAAGAAAAAAAGAAAAAATTGCAAAAAGAAATTAGAATTAAAAATGCATAAACGTGAAAATCATCTTGGTGGCGTATTTTTGTAAGGATGTGCTTGGAAACTAGGCGAGTGGCGGGGATTTTTTTTTTTATATATAAATAAAATGTGATGCTACTTGAATTTTTTATGGATAACTACCCTGCCTCGAAGAAGTCATTTTCTATAGGGACTTATGGTGGTAGCATAAAAGGACCAATAGATACACAACACTTATCAAATTTTAGGGAAGTTGGCATGCTAAAATTAGATAAATTGACATAAAAAAGCTTGATCTAGCTTAATTGTTCACACGAATCACGGTATTATTTTTGGACGGAGACATTATCATTTTAAAATATATAAGCATGTTATTTTTCTTTTCACTCTTCTATACTCCTCCCCATTCTTCACTAATCCTATATATATATATATACACACATATCAACCTTTGGTTCCTGGTCAAATCCTTGTTTACAACATGTTCTCCCTCTTATACCCTTGAAAATTCTCCCTATCCTTTTCTTGTTTCCCCTTAGATCAAATAGGATATTTTATCCCTAAATGTCCCTAATGTCTTCCCCCCAATTATTTTTACAATAATCCTATCCCATTTATTTTTCCCTCTTCTTATCCTTGATAATATCTTTAAAAATCTATCGATTCGAACGAGACAAGCTGAATAATGGAAACATGGATTCACGGAATTAAGTATTTTAAATTACCAAAGAAAACGGTTCTATAACAATGTTGGTCCGGTCAAGAATCTATTTCTCCCTTGAAGTGATAAATTGATGTTTTTAAGCATGGAAGATTACTTTTAAGTCCAAGAAGTATAGGAATGTTTTTTAAGTGCAAGAACCTCTTTTTCTGCGGAATAGAATTTTGTTTCTACATATCCAAATGTTTACTTTTCACAATTAAATTATTAAATTTTGTGACAACGGGAAGTTACACATACTCATGTCCTCATTACCTATAAAAAGGAGAAAATTTCCTTAGTGATTCTTTAATGTTTAGCATGTCATGTTTTGTAATATATATAACATTATCATAAAAATTGCTACTCCTAGCTCATGTTATGTAATCGATGAACGCTAGATTATGATCATAGATATGTAAACCCTACCATTCTCATTATTATTGGGAAATATTTTTCCATTATCATTCATAGCCCTAAAGTCTATATGATAACATGACATGATTGTTATATTTTGAGTATTTATGCACAGTGTGTAATCGTGGTCTTACCATTGACAATCTTATGTGGTCTCATTACTCCTAACCGAATTTCATATCTAGTGGATGTGATTGTGATAAATGGAAATCAACACTCAAGAAGGTGGAAGTGCAGGTATCAAATTTACATGATTATATGTTTCAATTTGTTGCATGCATTACACATTATAATGATAAATAACACTTTCTCCACCCTACGACCTCTAAACAATATAATATTGAGAAATTAAAGTTTCGATCATACAATTGTGCCTCTGAATTTCAAACATTATGGAACTAGTGAGAATGGTGATCCAAGATTATCCATGAACTTAGAAAAGTAAAAAAAAAAACATAAATACAGAGATAAAATAGAAATAAAACTTCATTTGATTAATATCAAATAATTGAAATAATATTACAGTTAAAATGGAAATAAATTACCTCAGGCGATCATAGCTTATCTCTGAGAAGAGATGTGGCAGATACATGCCTTTAAACTTTGTTAAAATGAGGCTCAAGGGCCTTATATTGATACATTCAAAAGCAGCATGTGAAAATCTAAAAAAACAAAACCCTAACCACGAGAGATGTAACGGAATTTTGTGGGCCTCATCACGATTGTTTGGGCATCCAACTTCCGGGGTGTGCTTGGTCATGTATCTCCATTTGGCCCATATGATATATTTTTCGGAAATATCTCTCAGAATAATATATTGTTTCAAATACCAATGCCAATGGCTACAGCCTGTACGTACCTCAATAATTTTTTTTAGTGGGTCAAAAATATAGGAAGTTTAATTGCGAAAAACTACAAAAATAGTGAATGTTGCTACAAACAAGAGCGATGAAATAGAATGGATTAGGTGGAATAGGTGGGTGTCCACCAATATACACCTGAATAATTCCTCACCCCCTTAGGAATCAATAGTACATTCTTTGTAGAAACCACTTACTTACGGTGAAGGAATTTTCCTACTTTGAGAACTTGATATAGCTAGATCCTCTATTGTTGGGTGTTCTCAATCTAGATTTTCCATGATATGATTAGTTGTGGATTTTTCCATTCCATATGGGTTTAACTTTGTTGGTTTGAGTTCTTCTACGATGTCATATGTGTCCCATGATGGTGGAAAGTTGTGTCGAAGGAGGTCCACATAGAAGACTCGGTGCATACCAAGGAATGGTGGAATATTGAGTTCAAATGCATTGTCCCCTAAAGCCTTGGTGATGTTGTATGGCCCATAATAGAGTGGGAGAAGCTTGTGGTGGGGCCTAGCAAGGCGCTCCTTCGTCAAATGTAGCCAAACTTTGTTTCCCACCTAGAACTTGTGTAGCACCCGATGTTGATCATGTCACTACTTTTACTTAGCATTGGATCTATCCAATATGTCATGGACCTATTGGAAGATATGTTAAATGTGCTCAATGAATTTTCACTTCTCATATTGATTTGTACATGAGATGAATGCCTTAGTAGTTTCAAATGGTATGGACACATCAATGGGGCATAGTGGTTGGAATCTCAAGCCCACTAAAAGGGGTTTGTGTTTAGTTGAGAGTTGTGGAGACCACGGTTATAGGCATGTTGGACGCAGGAGTATTTCATCCCATGTGTTGGGATTCTTCCAAGTCTTACATACCTAATATGTATGATCATCCTTTTGACCACTCCTGTTTATCCATTAGTTTGGGGGTGGAAAGTTGTGGACTTGATGATCTTGGTCTCCAACATCGACCGAGACTTGACAAAAATGTGCGGGAACGATCTCGGATTATGGATTACGGGATCCCAAGAAGTGTACCCACCACTCATTCAAATAAGAGTTTAACGGTGGCTTCTATTGTGATATTCTTCTTGCGAGGTCACGATAATGGTCATCTTAGATAATTTTTCCAACCACAAAAAAATTGCGGTCGTTGCCATGTGCTTGGTAGAAGGAAGTCCCGGTATGTTATCCATGGAGATGGATTCCCAAGGTCGGCCAAAGGTAGGCATCAAAAACTATAGGCCTTGGTTCTTGATGGTCAAATTGGAAAAATACAAGCCGTGCACATGATGCGATGTACTTCCTCACATCATGTCAAAGGGACTGACGATAGCTCAATTTCATTGGAAAAATGCGGGAGGGGGGGGTGAATCAATATTTAATATGAAAATATTTTTAACTTTTTGTGATACAATTCCATATACGCTTTGATCAACTCAACTCTTGTATACACATGCATATGATGAAAGAAACTAGCGTATCTTGATATAATTTTATGGATTGAAAATTTTTTAGGAACGATCTTTAAATCGATTTACCGATCTCATGCATCATTGAAAATTGTAAGTAAATAGCAATAGGTAACATTAGTATAAATCATCACACAATTGCAACACTCACGATCACAAATATTTAATGTGGAAACCCAATTCGGGAGAAAACCACCGCTACTTGTCATCTACTGTCTTCAATATTTATTATATGGAAAATTGTTTACAACATTGTAATGATGTAGACTCCTATCGGTATGAAGGCCTCTACCTGAGAAGGCTAAAACCTTCTCTCGTTGTCCGGCTACTGCGGAAGGGAGCTCCAACACCACGATCTTGTTTCGACCACTCTACGGAAGGGCTTCAACACGAATAGAAAACCGAAGCTTCTACGGGAAGTTAGCTTCTACTTCCATGCGAAGGCTTCAACCCTCGGAGACACGCTGCGAGGCCATGTTTCATCAATTTTCATACTAGATCCTACGGCTTCTACAACACATCTTGTGAGCCTCTTTTCATCATATTTTCGAATGGATCCACTCCACACATTTAAGCTCAAAGAACATACATCAATGAAAAGAAATTATAACCCCTTCAATTCATTCATTGAATCATGACCAATCAAACAACAATTGATCTTTAATCATAATAAACTAGCGACATAATCAATATTCTAACAACCCAAATACGTATGAAGACATAATTGATGAACAACGGTAAAACAACAAAACATATCGGACATTTCTTTTCACACACTTCAACAAAACCTAGATTCCATACACACTTTTACTTCAACGGCCCATGTATATACGCGCTCTCATATAGATAAACCTTTGTGTATATATCTACAACTATTTCGGGACTAACCTTAGATTCCATACATGCTTTCACTGAGGTACGTGTGTATATACGCACTTTCGCTTAGATGAACTTTGCGTATAGATATGCAAGCATTGGAGGGTTGCACAACTCTTAAGAACGGATATATAACTCATATCTTACCCTTCACTTCAACAAACATTCGCAGGATCACGGATCTAAACATTCCATAAACGGATCTAGAAAATACATGATGTTCAGCTAGAGATCTTAGTCATCATTTTATTCTGTAGTGCATTATTAATTCGGATATCGATAAACTTCAACCCATTCCATGTAGATATACTTCGAGAGTGAAGTATTCATTCAATACCTAGACATACACACTCCTTTGCACTATGATCTTCTTCTCCTTATATAGCTTCAGCTTTTACCAATACCATGAGCCAAAACCACACAACTTCTGATGGTATTTCTTGGAAGGAATCAAAATAGACAATACAATGCTTAATCTTTGTGTTAATACCAAGGTAATGCCTTGGTATCATAGATTTTAGAGCACAAAGGCATATGCGACTTGGAGCATTCGTATCCATGTGTATACACAACTTCTCTTGAAAGTAAAAACTGTATATACTAATCACGAATGTATACGCGAGTTGCCTTCACAAAATTAAGCGGATACATTTGCATCCATATACGGGTTTCCTTCACAAAAGTAGCGTATCCATTGAAAGATATTTCCTATTTCATTTCTAAGGCACTTACACAAATTCCTTTGTCTATCACATCTGAAGCAGACCTATAGAAACATCATTTTTACATCTTTAACACATAGGTTGCTCATCAAAGAAGAAATCATAAAGTAGGTTTCCATCAAGAACAACTTCATCAAGTAGGTTGCCATCTAGGACAACATATTGCAACATATTTCCAACAATTGCCAACAAATTTTGTGAGTGTTGCCACCTGTTGTGACCTTGAAATGTCTAGTGAAACGGCTGACAGGTTAAACCAATATTGTTACGAGACTTTCTTGAAGGAACACAAATGTGTCCTAAGTGGCATAATAGTACATCCCTAGAGTTGAAAATATAGAAATTTCTTACCTCTAGGAGCATACGGAATGTGTTGCCGAATTCTAAATCACTTTTATAAGAGATGCAACCAATCCAAAGTCTCATTCCCATAAGAGTCGAGCATAGTGGCTAGTGCCATGATCAACGGTTGGCTAAGGTAGTACAAAAAATTATTGGTGTTTTTCCCTTCTTGGCCTTGTTATTAAAATGGAACTTTTGTAGATGTGTGGACCATTTCTTATGGTGATCGTTATACTGACTTCCCTTTTGTTTGCTTTAACTTCTAAAAGGGTTGGTGGTACGTATTGGATGAGTATCTCCTTCCCAAAATGTAATGTTTCCATTGTTTATATGCCTACACAATGGAACACATCTCTTTTTCATAGGTGGTATACTTTCGGATTGTGTCTAAAAAGTGCCTCACTGTGATATGCCCTTTGTATGCCCCTCTTTGAGTAATTCTGCCCCAATAGCATAGTCGAAGGAATTTGTCTCAATCTCAAATGGTTCTGCAAGTCTTGTAATGTAGTATTGTTGCAAAGAGAGATGATACTTCAAGTCTATGAATGCCTTCTATTGATTTTCGGACAAAAATAATTTTCTTTCTTGCTCCCTTTGTGATTTGACTAAAAATCCAAGTGACATCAGATAACTCCAACACGAACTTGTGGTAGAAATTGGTAAGACCCGAAGAGAAAATTTGTGGAGCTGTTAGAGTGGTTGGGGTTGTCCAATATGTCGAATGACGCGGATCTGGCCTAGGTGCACATGCACCCCCTATTTCCTCAATAATGTATTCCGGATATTGAACTTGGTTCATGCCAAAGTTTATTTCTCCAAATTGGCACACAACTTGTGTTATCATAGTGTTTGGAGGACTTGTCGAATGTGGTTCGGGTTCTCTTTCCCCAGCTTCTAGAACTGAAGATGAGGATGTCATCCAAATACACCACCATGAATGAGTTGGAAAATGGTCGTATGTTTATCAGCCTCACATGAAGGTTGAGGAGCATTCGTCAGCTTTGAAAGAAATGACCAACCATTCAAGAGGATCTCCTTGGATTTGAAGGCATTCTTCCACAAATTAAAAGGTTCAATTGGTACTGGTGATACCACAATTTAAGTCGATCTTGCTGAAATATTTCTCCCCTTGAGTTGGTACATAAGGTCATAAATACGTGAGATTATATAGCTATTAAGACGATGATCTTGTCAATTTCACGATAGTCAATACGAAGTCTCCAAGTCCCATCCTTTTTATGCACAAACACGATTGAGCACCACAAAGTGATGAAATCGTATAGATGTGAAATTTTTTCAGCGACTCCTGAATCTACCTCTTGGTTTCATCATTATTCGGAAAAAAATGCCAATATATTGGTCCTTTGGGTAGTGGCATGCCTACAGAATTGATTGATATAGTGCTTGACCTAAGGAATTCACCGGAGAGCACCCCTATAGGTCGAGTGAAGATATCGTGTACTCCTCCACAACCTTGTCCATTTGTTGTTTCCATGTGGAGGATCCATCCCGAAGGTCATGGTCACAATATTCTTCTTGTCCTATGTGCCGGACCATAACGAATAAAAAATTCATGATTTGGGAAATGAACTTACTACATTTCTTTACATTGATAAAAAATATGGCGGTCGTGCTACCTTCGGTATCTTTGTACAAATTATGTCCTAAACTAACAATAATAGTGAGAGCCCTAGACTCATACACAACATGTTGCTTCCACAAGTATGGTTTTACTAATAAAACGTCGGATCAACATCACATAATAGCTCGTCTATGGAAAGGGATTGATTTTGTAGGGAAGATGGAAATGATGGTTGAAGCGAGGAGATCTCTTCCTTGGTTAAGCCACCCAATGGTGTATGGTTGTGGGTATGTTTTGATTTGGAAGACACGGTCATTTGCACCACCTATACGTAAGGAGTTCTTTTGGCTCTCTCCATTCGGCTTGATGAGCTATACCCGGTGGAAACCTTCACCCAAATTTGGGAATGGAAGCGCTCCCCATCCTCTAGATATTTGGGTTCACTCCTTTTGGATCTTGGTGGTGCCCGGTAGTGGAAATGGGATTTTCATAGATAATATGATTCCTTTGTCATTCCCCTTGTCGAGTTCGACTCATATTCGAGCAGCCATCTAATTTGGAGAGGCCTTCATCTTGTGCAGGTGGCCCTTGGCTTTGACACTCACTTTTGTCATGAGTGGAGCTCTTATGGAACTCACACCACTTTGGTGTGTCCTTATTTGGCTTTGTGGTGTTGTTCTTTTCTTGTGGCTTCGATGGGTTGTCTAGGCCACCTCGCCTTGGCCTTGTCCTTTTATCTATGGTTTTTGGGTGCCTTTCCCTTGATTTTGATTCGCATATCAAAGGTTCACTTCCCTCTGTTATAATTTCTACTCAATATTGGGAGCATACCGGTATGTTGTACCAATCAAGAAAATTTTTAGGAACTCCATCTCCTCCTAGATGTATCTTCATATACAACTACGATACCTAAGAACTAGAAGTTTCTTCTGATAATTTGATACCAAAATTTGTGTGTAGGCTATGGAATAAATCAGTCATCTCATGCACATCTTGATCCCGTTGTTGTCGCAACATAGTCCATTATATGTGCCATACTCATAGCTCCCTATGGGGTAATATTGTTCATTGATAATTTACCTACGGAAACAATTACGAGTGGGTGCAACTTGACCAAGAATAGGGATGATTCCCTCTCTTCTTATTTTCACAATAGTTTTCCCACAGGTCCTTGACATTGGGGCCAAATTTGAGGAGAGAAAAATTAATATTTTCCTGATTGAAAAAGTTATGAACAGAAAATATCCTTCTAATAAGGTCAACCATCTGTCTACGATGTCTACATCTATTTTTCCCTCAAATTTAGAGATAATAAAATTCTTTTATACCTTAAAGGAGTGGTGCCTCAAGAGTTGTTGTTGGATGAATATGTGCATTGATGGGTAGGCGTTGAAGGATCATGGAAAATTTATCCATCATCGCACTCCTTCATTATCGAGGGCCTCCTCGAGCAATATTTTGATAGGATGTCCTTCTACATTTTATTTTTCTTCGCCATGGGGAGGTCATCGAGGTTTGCGAGGATGATATTGCAAGCTTCCAGCCAAATACGTCCCTAACTCCTTATAACTTTGATCTGCGTTGTTTGACACATGTAAAAGAAAGACAAAAAGAGTGGAGTACATAAAACATTGGTGGGGGGTGAATCTCCACAATTAATTTTTTTTTTAATATATATATATATATATATATATATATAAATTACATATTAATTTTTTATATAACTCATATTTATAATATAATTTAAAATTAAATTATAATCTAGTAAACAATAATTTTGATAATGTGAGATGTATTATGAGTTAAGTGTTTTGATGATTATAATGAATTGATGTATATTTGTGTTTAGAGGCTATTTAATTTAAATGTTTGCGCTTACAAGCTATTTAATTTATGTGGTTGTGCTAGTATATTACTTAAACATATATACACTAAAAAACTTCAAAAAACATTTAACTAGGTTATTAATAATGGATATTCACCTAACTTTTATGATACACACTTTTAACCTCTAAATAGGATTTTTTACAACACCCCCAACCAATAACATGACAAATCGATACCAATGTCCAAAAACCCTCACTAGTCACATTCATGACATTTTGGCTAATTAAAAATGCCTAAAAAAACATAATTACTTTTGAGATAAATATAAAACTGTTTCTAACTAGTATTAAAAATAGATGTGGAGGTTAAATCCCTACTACATCATAATTATTGACATAAAATAAAATTAGAATTTTAAAAAACCTATTCCATAATTCGACACATTTATAGACATAATGAGCACAATCACATTTACCAATGTGGTTGGTATACGCAAAGCATATATGAAATAGATTTAGAACCATATTCCCACTAATGTGGTTGATATACGCGCGATAGGCCCCTATATCCACCACCCACCGGATGTATTTTTACCAAAATAATCATTATATATTTATGAATATAATTACCAATATATTTTATATATCTACTTATAATATATTAATAATATAAACTATATATATTATTTCATATTAAATATTATTAATTTGTTTTTCAATACATTAATAGTTATAACTCAAACTTAATAAAAATTAAAACATAACATAAAAATAGTATTTTATTACTATTTATAATAAGTATATATATCTCTTATCAATATCCCAAGTGATTATTTATATTATAACCAAAAAGAATTAATAAGTCCGAGGCATCTAAATGTTATAAACAAAGGAATTGCTAAACCAAAGGGATCCATATTAAAAAGAGAAGAGATCAATAAATACTAGGGAATTAATATTTTAAATACAAATGAATGATAAACTCACATGATCATTAATATTATAAACGAAGAGAACAAATAGCTTTAGAATTTTTTAATATTACAATCCAATAAATTAATAAACTAAAGGATTAATAAAACAAATGGATCGATATTAAAAACCCAAGGAAATAATAAACCCAAGGGATCAATGAGGCCAAGCGTTTATTATTAAAAAAATACGAAATTAATAAACCCTAAGAATTAATATTTTAAACTCAAAAACCTAGGATATTAATAAACCATAAGAATCAATATTTTAAACTCAAGAGATTAATTCCAATGGATTATTAATATTATAAACTTGAAAAAAATAATAAACCCAAGGGTTTAATATTATAGACTAAAAGAATCGGTTAACCAAGGGATAAATATTAAAACGTAAGGGATCAATAGACGAAAAGGATCAATATTAGAAACACAAGAGATTAATAAACCCTAAGAATAGAAGTTTTTAAACTCAAAAACCTAAAAATTAATAAACTATAATAATTAATATTTTAAATTAAATAAATTTATAAACCCAAGACAATTATTAATATTCTAAACCAAAATAAGTGATAAAACCAAGGGTTTAATATTATAAACCAAAGGAATTGAGTCAGCAGGATAAATATTAATATTATAAGCAAAAATTAATAAACCCTAATAATTCATAACTAAAACTGAAGATTAATCGACCCTAAGAAATAATATATTAAACTCCAAAAGTTTAATAAACCCAAGGGTTATTAATATCATAAAGAAAAAGAAGTAATAAACCCAAGGGGTTTAATATTACAAACTAAAGGATTTGGTGAACCCAAAGGAAAAATATTAAAGATCTAAAGGATCAATAAGTCCAAGGGATAAATATTAAAAACGGAAAGAGAGATTAATAAAACCCTAAGAATTAGTATTTTTAACTCAAGAGATTTTAATACCAAAGGGATTATTAGTATCATAAGCGAAAAGAACTAATAAACCCAGGGTTTTATATTATAAACCTAAGGAATTGGTGAACCCAAGGAATAAATATTAAAACCTAAGGGATCAATATTGAAAACAAAGAGATTAATAAAGCCTACAAATTAATATCTTAAACAAAAACGATTAGATAGCTCAAGTTATTAATATTATAAACTCAAAGGGACAAATATTAAACCTAAGACATTAATATTGTAAACCTAAAGTATATAAAAACACTGAATAGATACTATAAACCGTAAAATAAACATGGTTGGGCATGCTTGATTTAAACATTGAGACAATTGTTGTCACAATGCGACGTTGGATGAAGAATGGCAATGGATTTGGCCATGGTTGATTTTCATATTGAGATAATATTTGTCCATGATATTTTGTTTTGACAATGCAAGACCATGATTGACTATGACTAACGATGATTAACAATGGCCGCTCATGATGACTTTTCCATTGAGGCAAATGTTTTTCATAATATGACATTGAACCATGATTAATATCAAAGTATATGACTAATATTTGCTATTACCAACCCAAAGAATTAGAAATCTGGAAGGGACTAATAGAAAACCTAAGAATTAGTATATTAAACTCAAAACCTAAGAAATTAATAAACCTAAGAATTAATAATTTAAACTCAAGAGATTAATAAAACAAATGGATTATTAATATTATAAACCAAAAAAAATTAATAAAATAGGGTTTAATATAATAAAACAAAGGAATTGGTGAACCCTAAGGGATAAACATTTATGTTATAAACCAAAAATTTAATAAAGCCTGAAATTATTTTAAACTCAAGGTTGAAATAGTACAAAAAATTAATATTTAAGATTAAAGGAAGATAACTTAAGACTTATTAAATTTTATAAACCAAAAGAACTAATAAACTCAAGGTTTAATATTACAAACCAAAGGAATTGGTGAATCCAAGGGATACATATTAAATACCTAAGGGAGAAATAAGGCAATGGGATCAATATTAAAAACACAAGAGATTAAATAAATAAGAATCAATATTTTAAACTAAAAAACCTAAAATTAATAGACCCTAATAATTAATATTTTTAACTCAAAAATTTTTAGAAACACAAGGATATAATATTATAAGCCAAAAAGAACTAATAAGCTTGAATGGTTTAATATTATAAACCCAAGGAATTGATGAACCCAAGGGATAAATATTAAAATCCCAAGGGATCAATAAGGCAGAGAACAATATTAAAAACAAAAAGAGATTAATAAAGACTACAAATTAATATCTTAAACATAAAGTTGGTAAACTAACATGATTACAATATTATAAACTCAGAATAATATTAGTCAGAGATTAATATTATAAACCTCAAGTATATAAAAAACTTTCAGATAAATACTATTATACATAAAATAAATATGATTGAGCATGTTTGATTTAAAAACATTGAGAAAATTGTTGTCTGATACGACGTTGGATGAAGAATCACCATGGTTGGCAATGGTTGATTTTGCTATTAGAACAATGTTTTTCATAATAATGTGAAACATTGGACCAACATTAATATTAAAGTGTATGACTTATAACGGTAAATATTACCAACCCAAAGAATTAGAAAATTGAAGGGATTAATAAACCCTAAGAATTAATATTTTAAACTAAAAAATAAGAAATTAATAAACCCTAACAATTCATAATTTAAACAGAGAGTAATAAACTAAAGGGATTATTAATATTTATACATTAAATTCACTAATAAACCTAAGGGTTTAATATTACAAACAAAAGGATTTAGTGAACCCAAGGGATAAATATTAAAAACCTAAGGGTTAAATGAGAATGAGGTTAATATTAAAAATACAAGAGACTAATAAACCCTAAGAATTAATATTTTAAACTAAAAAACCTAGAAAATTAAAAAACCATAAGAATGAATATAGTTTAAACTTAAGAGATTAATCAACCCAAGGGATTATTAATATTATAATCAAAAGAACTAGTAACCCGAGACTTAATATTATAAACCAAAGGAATTGGTAAGCGAAGGATAAATATTAAAAGCCCACAAAAAGGGATCTAACAAGGCAAGGGATCAATATTAAAAATAAAATAGATTAATAATCTCTAAGATTAAATATTTTAAACTCAAAAACCTACAGAGAAATTAATAAACCTAATAATCAATATTTTAAATTCAAGATAATAATAAACCAAATGGATTATTAATATTATAAACCAAAATAAGTAATAAACCCAAAGATTTTGATATTATAAACCAAAGGAATTAGTGAACCTAAGGGATAAATAAAAATATTAAAATCAAAGGGATATTTAATTTCACAATCATTGCAACGAATAAGAACAATTAAATTAACAAATATTTTTTGTTGTCTTTACATAAAAAAATTCCACCACCAAAAAATGGGCTTGAAACACTCCATAAAAAGTCAAATTTCTGAAATATACTCCTCACGAAACACAACCAAACCCATTGCTTAAAAGGAACGTCAATTGAAATCAACAAAGATAATGATCACGATACTTAACACTTTCCAACCAATCCCCTTCTTGTTTTCCTAAAACCTCCTTCATGTGCATACAACAAGTATTTTACATTGATTTCATTTAATTTAGCACATGGGATATATGAATAAATGCAAGATGGAAGCCATATTTTTTCTATCGAAATTTTTTAAAGAATATACGAAAGAGAACTTATCACTCTAGAAATATTTTCCCGCTGCATGATTATAATGGGTGACATCATTATTATCCCATATTTGCATTTGAAAGGAAAAATAATAAAATCAAATTAATATACATACCGAGACAAATATATATATATATATATATATATATATATATATATATATATATATATATATATATATATATATATATATCACCCCATTTTATTATTTTAAAAAATATATGTTAAAAAATGTCATGATACAAATATAAATATCATTAGCAACATATTTTACATTAAATGAGTGATAAAATTGTTGAGTGATATAACCATTGTGCAATAGTCAACAAGAATTCACAATTTTGTAAACATTATGTTTAAAAATCAAATATTAATAATGTTAGTAATTATATATTTGTATTTAAATTTATTAATAAAAGTTATATTTATTTTAGTTTAATATTAATATAAAATATAAATATATAATTTATCATGAACCAAAATAAACCAAAGTATTGGCCTAATCTTTAATCCGTAATCGTACATCAATGTTTAATGTTGATGTTCATATAAATTATAGACAAATTTTTTCTTTAATATTAATATTAAACATCATTAACATTATTAATATTATAAATGTAAAGTAATAAATTCAAGGGTTTAATATTATAATGAGGAATTGGTGAACCCGAGATAATATTAATATTATAAACCAAAAAATTAATAAATCCTAAGAATTAATATTTTAAACTAAAAAACCTAAGAAATTAATAATAACTAAGAATTAATATTTTAAACTCAAGAAGATCAATAAAGCGAGGGATTATTATTATTATTATAAGCCTAAAGAACTAATAAAGCCAAGGGTTTAATATTAAAAACAAAGGAATGGATGAACTAGAGGGATAAATATTAATAACCTAAGGGATCAATAAGGCCAGAGTATGATATTAAAACATAAGAGATTAATACGACTTAATATTTTAAACACAAATGATTTATAAAATTCACTTGATTGTTAATGTTATAAACCCCGAAAGCGATCATTCAATCTTACTTTATTGGTAATTTATTTGAACAAGTGCTGGAGAGTAAATTATACGACAGGGAAACTGTGAGCTTGTGATGGTGCCGGCAATATATATGCGGGAGTAGGCAACTAACCTATGTCTAACTTCAATTGCTTATGATTCAATATAATATGCAAGGGAAGAGGCTCTAGCTTAGGAGGTCACAGTTTGTCCTTCCCTACGGTATCATGAGAAATCGTTCATAAAACCGAGAGGAAACTTGAAATAAAGACAAGGCTATTCCAAAAAAAGAAAGCCAGAGAAGTATTATATTCTATAACTCTAACTCATTAGTTTAAAAAGAGAGGAATAATATTGAAATGGTTCTTGACTCAAGAAATCCACTTTCTACCCTCCATTACCACTTAATGAATGAGAGATTAAAACCAGAACTTAAGATGGATAAATTATTAATGAAAATACAACAGAGACATGTAAAGTATTCCATTATAATTGTTCATCAATCACACACAAATCTATTAAACATCTAAGCAATGAAATGAAACAAAAAATCTGTGTAAATAAAATATTTTCTCTCATATTTTAGGTAGCTCAATTCTCTTAAGACAAGACAAATTATTCCATATACTACATTAAGGAAAGCATATCTAAAACTACACAAATTCCATAATTCATATTCTACATTAACACAATTGCACATCTAAAACTACATAATAGAAATATACACTGAAAAATGAAGAAAGCTTTATTCTATTCATCATCAGTTGGATACAATGCTCTAGTTCCTCCCCTTGGAATGGAGGAGGTACTCCTATTATACAATGAGAGGAGCTAACAAACTCATAATGATCATCACTAATATCTCTAACCATCTAGACACACTGCCCTATCACTCCATGATTTCCTCCATGATCTTTTCCATGAGGTTTATCCTTCTTAATACAATTTGATGCTCCAAGGCCACATAAAGGTGTCTTGGAAGCTTCCTTTGAGCCTACACACTGTCAACAAACTCATGCTAATTGTTAGGAGTATAATTGTAGCATATTGGCTTTCCTAAGTTTTGGCCATAAATTCACTTTAAAATGTTAAAATTAATAAACTTTGGAAAAACATAGTTATGACCCAATAATGAAGTGAATGTAATGATATGGAGGTGGAATGGAGGTGACATGAAGGTAAAATGTGAAGATATTGATGAATAATGGAGTGAAAATAGGGACTATTTTGGGGTCCAACACTATTTGATTTTTTTAATATTATAAAGCAAACAAATTAATAAAATAAAGGGATATTCGATTTCACCATAATTGCAACCAAAGAAAGAAAATTGAAATTAACATATATTTTTTGTTTTCTTCACATCGAAAAAATCCCACTACAAATTTGTACTTGAAACACTCTGTAAAAAGTTATTTTTCAATAGCCTCTTCCTAAACACAAACGAGGCCTATGACAAAAAGAGAACACAAATCCAAATCAACGGGATAAAGATCATGATACTTAATGCTTTCCAACCAATCCCTTATTTTTTTCCTCCCATCCTCCCTCGTGACTACACTGAAAAAAGTATTTTTACATTCGTTTTCATTTCATCTAGCACACGAATATGCTCATGTGCATAAATGCGGGATGGAAGCCATGTTTTCTATCGAACATGTTCCAAAGATACAAAATAGAACTTATCACTCTAGAAATATTTCCACCGCTTCATTATAATAGATGGAATCATTATTATCCATATCTAGGATTTGAAAGGAAAAATGAAAAAATAAAAATTAATACACACACACACAAAAAAAGAAAAATCTACACACACACGGAGACATATAAAACGTAACACCCCATTTTATTATTGTTAAAAAACATTATCCTAAAAATGTCATGATATCTGATAACCTAACGCTACATAGACTTAAAATGTTATAAAAATTTCTACACAAATATAAAACTCATTAGCAATACATATTGTACACATGAAATTAGTGATAAAATTAAATTACCGATATGGACTTTATTAGAATGGTAGACAAAAATTCACAACTTTGTAAAATTTGTGTTTAAAATCAAATATAAATAATGTTAGTAATTCTATATTTGTATTTAAATTAATGTTAATGTATATATTAATTTTTAGTTTAATATCAATATCAAATATAAATATGTTGTCATTGAACCAAAAAAACCTAAAGTTATTAAACCTAATCTTGATCAAAATATTTACATGGATGTTTAATATTGATGTTGATATTAATGCATAGATAGAATATTTGTTTTGTATTAATATTAAACATCATTAACATTAGTTAATAGACATATTAATATTAGGCATACTAATTACCAATATTAAAATGTTAATTTTGTTATAGAGTGGAAATTTTTCCATTATTGTTGCATATCATTGGAAATAATAATATTAATATAATTTAGCCCATAATTTTGTAATTCATGATATAATATGAATTCAAAATTAATATAAATATGAAAAAATTACTAGAAATTTATTTTGAATGGTTGCCTCATATAACTTGTAGTTTATGTGAATGGTTCATTATAAAAAGGAAAAGAACAACTCGCAAGGAAAGTAGTGAAGAACATGAAAATGAGTACAGAAGCAAATTTCTCAAATATTACTATGAACATGATGCATGTATTCATCTCATTAATATATGAAAATCAATACTATGTTAAAGGTAAATAAAGAGGACAATAAAAGAAATTGGAAAAACATTATATAAATAGCTCACAATATTATTATTTTCACATCATAAGGATATGGACTTCAATCTCGATTTTTAATGATTGGCTCATATAATTGGTTGTATATGTTTGAATGGTTCATTATAACAAAAGAAAAATAATGACTTAAAAATGAATTAAATTGAAGAACGGGAAAAAATGATGTAACTTTCTCACATATCACTATGAATATGATGAATGTATTCATTTAATTAATATACGAAAATCATTATTACATTCGAAAGTAAATAGAGAGGACAATAAAATAAATTCAAAAAACATTCTATAAATAGCTAAAAGTATTAATAGTTGAATTTCATAGCGATATGGATTTCGATCGCTCATCTTCTTCTTCCTAATTTTAACATAGCTTGCACTATATTTCATCTTGCTTTCTTTCTAAAAGAAGGTGGTACCATGTGTAAACCATCTATTGATTTTTACTCTTTATGGTTGTGAAGGTTAGGCCTTGTTGCTATTTATTCCAGATTTCAATTGATGCTCATTCTAAATTCAAACCACAGTACTTGCGGATTGTAAAGAGCACATGCCATATTTGAAGGAATTTGTTTTCGATTTCCTCTTACCACTAATGTGATATGCACACTTTTTGCATTTCTTGCATAAAATGGAACACTAACATACTTATCCAAAACAATAGTTGTGAACATTGGAAGCTGAGGCAGCTTAGAGCATACCAATATATCCTTCAATAACCAAGTGCACCATTTTCCAAGCCAACTTCGACCCACAAATTACAAGTCCACATAACACATTGATCACAACACAACAAAACTAAGCAGATATGATTGATGGCTATTGACACCAAATGATTTCTAAATACCTTGAATTCTTAGCAATACATCATGCAATAGGAGGTAATGTTTTTAACATATGCCTGTTATGGAAGGAGACCAAATTATTTGTCGGAAACATGTGAACTATTACATTAAATAAACCCCTTTCTCTAGGACGTAACCTCATATTAGCCTGCGACATAAGAAACTCCCAATATTCAAGAACATGTTTTTCATTTATTATGCTATTTAGGACTCTAAAAAAACAATATTGTTTCTCATTATTCCCTTGTTGGAAAAATATTGTGTCAAGAGTGACAACAATGTTGAATTTTTTCCACAAGAATTTCCTTGTTCTATTACCTTCATTCAAAGGCTTATCTCTCTCACGAGAAGGTAGTTGGCCAAGGTCACCCACAAGGATGATGGATCTACCACCAAAAGGATAATTATTTTTCTCTGAAAATGATTCTCATAATCAGACATCTATTTGCATGAATAACCTTGTCCTAGAAAGCTCATTTCATAAATAAATATATATCGATATGCCTCATTTTCTTTCTTGGAGATCTTTTGCTAGCGATTTCCCCTATAATGGTTTCATATTTTTAGTTATAACTTTTAGAGCTGAGTGGATTTCTTTGCATATATATTAAAAGTATAAGGAAATAATTGCAAGTGCCTACAATTCCCTGACGATTATAATAAGAGCTTCATGAATCTCATATTCAGCAAAATGCCTTAAAAAATCTCAAAAGAAAGTTGTTGTTTTTCGCCAATGAATGGAGATGAAAATGTTATATTTGAAGGTAAAAATATTACCCCTTGACATCATTCCTTATAAAATTAATAGCCTCTTCAGCTACATCATCAAAAATAGTTGTATTTTTCTATTCGAAGGATATATAAAATCTTCCTTCGAGAAAGGGTATGAAGATCGAAACATTAACATTATTTGGTGGAACCAAGCGAGAGAAAAGATGCGATTCTTGAAAATCATCTTCAAGATTCATTTATTGGTTAGCAAAATCACCATGTTCTTCATCTTCAATATTGTTGGAATTGATGGTTGGAATCAACATACCATGCTCGATATTGGAAATTCCTCGAATTTTCAATAATAATTTCGATTGAAAGCCCAATTTCAATAGAAATATCATGAAATAGCTTGTACAAGAGAAAATTTTGTCCCACAAAATGTTTAAAATTCATACGAAATCTCACTAGGAATATAATAAAACCGTGGCCAAGCACACAATATGAACATCTCTAGGCTTCGAAGTTTTTTTACGCTTGCTATCAAATGTCAAAAATATTGTTGTTTCCTCAAAGATAGATGTCCAAGGAATAAGGGAGCTGTCGATAATGTTTAACAAAAATATTCTCATATGAACATTGCATGCCATCCCATGATATTTTCCTGAAAACCTTTCTTCCAACACTTAAGGAAACAATTTTCAACTACAAACAACAAGAGGTAGCTAAAGCAACATATGGCATGTTTTCTTGTGCTCGAATGTCACGATCAACAAACTTTTATGCAAGAAACCTTAAGCAAGCACATAAAGCATGATCATCAAAGGCAATAGAATTTTAATATCTAGTTAACATATCATGATAAAGTTCAAACATTTTTTCTTCTTTTGATGCATAATTATTAATATACTACGGGACAACATAATAAGAAAACACATGATGAAATAAGCATTTGCACTCCACATTGTTAGAAGGTCAATGTTATACACATTGAGCCTATCATCATTTCTTTGTGGGTTATATTTGTTTCTTTCTTGATCATCTATGAGCAATCTTATTCCTCGAAAGATCCCATGGAGAATTGTACCAACATGTGAGAATAGTGCCCATTTTGTGCAAACAAGAATCTATACTACACTTTTTGTGCCTTTGGAAACATATTAATAATTATTCATAATCATTATGAGGATTGCATGAGAAAATTTGATCGGTATTCAATAAGCAGGGTCATCATCGAGGCTTCTTGGAGGACCCTTATGTTGCAACGATTTTATGTGACATGGATTACATGTTGTTGCATAATTGTCCAAAAATCTCTTTTCAAGTTGTACATCGAAGCATTTGACCAATCAAGTATTTCCATGTCGGGAGCGCCTTGCAACCATAGGAAACCATGGATATGTGTGAACACACATGTCTTTGTCATGCATATCTTATGAAAATGAATATACAATTACTATAGAAATATAAATAGAACCATAATAAAAAATTGACAATGAATATAAAATAAATTCAACAACACAAACACAATACCCGAAGTCTTTCTCTTTAAGATATTTTTTGATAACTTCCTCTCAAAATATAACGAATCTATGATGGACTAAATGTGGAAAAAATATGAGGTTATTTGATAACATTCTTAATTTTCATATGGTTTTCATTTAAAGAATGAAAATGTGAATGTACATGCATGGTTTTATGCAATTCGAGCCACTTTGTGTCAATTGCACTCATAGTAAAAAATAATTATGGGCATCCCAAGCTGAGTAATCATGTCGGTAAATTCAACTCGAAATTTATTCTAGTATTTCATTGTACGTCTCGAGATAAGAACCAAACGCATAAACGTATAACCAACTTATAATACGGTAAATCGAAGGTTGGTGCTCGCAAGTCTTCAATTGTTTTCATGATTATCATGTAAATGCGTCTTCACAAAAAGCTATGACGGTTTCACGCTGTTATGCACATTATCATGTTCAATAGGTAATATTTAAATAGAGGATGGATTCCAAACCTGCGATCATAGTATCTAAAGAATATGCAATGCATACTCATGAAGTTCAACACTACAAATACGTGGTTGCAGCAATCAACATCACTAGTGGGAAACAATGTGGGAATGCCATATCTAAAACCCCTCGGTATTATATTCATTCCTTGGAGAGGTTCCAATATTGGACCAATAAATTTCTTGAACATGTGAAGAATCAACATTATCAAGAAATGCTCTAATTTCTTCCACTTTCTCTTGTTCATTGAGTGAGCGAGGAACAAAGAAGAAAGGATGTGAGGGAAAATGCTCAATCGATAACCATTCATTATTAGCTACATTGATTTCAAGTTCATACATTAAAATAAAAATTCTAATCCTAGATGAGACATTTGTTGATCTTTCGGGAAGAATTCACTAAATCATAGTCAATTACAACATCTCGATAATATTGATCTTACGTTCAATTTTGAAAATAAATGAAGACATGACTTGAGATATTTTGACATAACATTCATAATATTTATCTTGCGTGGCATGTATCCTCACAATTAGAAAGTCAAGATCTTCGCTTGTTGGGGAAGACTTTGTGGCTTGTAGAAATATCTTGAGGAAAGCTAATTTTGTGACCACTATAATTATATTTCCACCTACAAGGCATGTGTCCTTGCAAAATAGCATTCACATGTGCTATTAGAATTTGTTCAAATTGAGTAGGAACTCTTAAAATATAAGTTTGCTCACAAGGATATCTTATTATATCCCGGAAAATGATGGGAACCTCTTTCATTTCTTACATCATTTACCATGAGTTCCTTCTGAGTCTCTCGAAACTAGATTCTAGGAAATGATTCGTGGCATATTTGGCACATTTAGACAACTCACAACCTATATATATTTTCTCGAAATATTTTATGCCAATCATGTTTTCATAAAAATGAATATGATATGTGTCGTGGAATGCCCGAGAACGATGTGAAAAAGTAAAATTTCTCCCAAAATGTGCCAGTTTTTAGCACCATGAGATTCCTTCCCAAATTTTAAACATGTATAATGGATCTATGATAGGGCCTTTCCAAATTTATGATACTGCATTTCGAATATGAGGAGGATGATAAGGTGTATTAGCATAAAATATTTTAAAATTTAATGCCCACTAATTAAAAATGAAAAAATGAAAAAATAATCAAATTTATTAAATATTTACATGTGTTTGGTGACGTGAATGAAGGCTATGAGATGGTTTCTACTCTTCGCTTCTAACATGAGTGGATGGAACATTTAGAGAGTTGGTTTCTACGGATGTATTCACATGAGTTGTTTCATGTTCAGCAAAATAGAATACAATATAAAACTAAATTTCAACCAATAACTATTAAAAAATGAAGGCAATCAAATCACATTGAACATTACATTAGTTTGATAATTTGTTGTTTTTTTTTATTCATTTCTCCAACCTCATAAAATGAAATCATGTTTTCCATAAGAATCTTATAAAATACAATGCAACTAAAAAATAAATGAAAAAATGAGGGAAACTATCAAATGCATTCAACATTTACATTTATTTGGTGATATGGATGAATATTTGTGTCATGTTTGAAGAAAAAGGCTATGCAATAAAATTCAATGTCCAACGTACTAAAAATTCAAAAATGAAAAATGAAATCAAATACATTGAACATTTACATTAGTTTTCCAATTTGATTGTCAAGGAGGCTATTAGTGGAAGGCTATGACATGCTTCATCCCCACTTCTTAGATTTATAAATGGAACACTTGGGAGTTGATTTCGAGACCATAATTGAAATGAGTTGTATCCTATTTCAAGCGAAGAAAATAGTTTACAATTTCGGTTAAAAAATTGTAAATAGAGGAATGTAATAAAAAAACCACTATTGCGGGAACATCAAAATATCATTGTGTTACCTTTGTTGTTCCATGCGAAATTATATCGGATGATCGATTATCTTGGTGTGACAACATTATTTTTGAGAAGGGGGTTAAAGATGCGATGTTTCTAGAAACTAGCTCCTAAGTATCAAACAAATGTTCAATTAAAATATCATCCAAATCATCACATAAAATGTCATCATTGCCTCCACCATGGATGTTTTTCAACCTTCGACCTTGCTCAAAATATGAAATTGTAGAGGCACGAGGCTAGGGTGAACATTTTTTCATCCACGTTATTGATATAATGTTCTTCCTAATTGTGAAATGTTTCCCCAATATTATGAACATTGTTAGGAGAGCGTCGAACAAAAAAAATTATGCTAACGGAGCGATTATGACAATGAACTATCAATGGGAAATTGTATTTCCATGATATCATACATAGTATGATACTTACGAGGAATCAAAAAATTCTTTTTAAGAGTAGTTTCACTAGTTATTCAATGATATGTAGCTCTCCTATGCTCATTTATTGTTTCCTTATTTTGTTGATACTATAAACGGCGACTTTCATTAGACCTATCATGTGATACTGGTGACAAATTCTATTTTATTGTGTGCTTTCTTGTTCCTTCAGATGACATGTCTACAATGAATAATAAAATATTTATTATCGAACCATAAACATGGAACATAGAATATATCCAATACAAATAAATACAAAAGAATGAAAAATGAACAATTTTTTTTGCAACCATATAAAAACATTAAAATCATATACGGTCTTTTCACAACCATATAAACTTATGAAAATGTAAAATGCTTTTTCCAAAGGCTAAATTAAAAAGGCTAATTTTTCATGTTTCATATTAGAATCATAATGGAAAACCCATATAGCTGAATTGAATAATATAAGAATTATATGACTTGGAAGTATATCTAAATATTTGGAACTCTATACTATCAAAATATAAATGTAAATGCGAAATTTACACTTAAATATATAACATTGTTAAGGAACCAATGATAAAAATAATACAAATACCATGTATAAAATAACTCATATCAACTATAATTATAAAAACAAAGAAATATGCATATCATCCAAACACATTCAAATGAAATTAAAAAACTAAAAGGGAGACAATAAGAAATATTTTCCTACAAGCCTAACGATTGGATTAAATATATCCAACATCCGATACATACACATATAGAAGAGAATTTTAGCGAGAGGCATATAAATACCCATAGAATTGTAATTTTAAATTATTAGCGTATAGACCCAAAAGTATGTAAGTAAAAAATAGAAACAATTTTCCACAGCTTATGATATATAAAATGAAAATATATATAAGAAATCATAAAAGAGTAATATCTTAAGACTTCATGTCTATATATATCTAATGGTGGAATCTCGTCAATAGAATCCATACGGGGAGAAATTGCCAAAAAATTTCCAAGCTCAATCAAATCATTGCGATCTGCGGCGTAGGAGATTAAAACCCATACATATGATGATTAGTTGAAATATAAATATCTCTTGGAAAACATAGATTCATGTCATGTCTTGTAATAGGAAAGGAACTTCAATACGGTTGCACATAACAACCACACAACTGGACTATTCGAAAAGGGAGAAACTAGGAAAATTGATATTTATATATGTAGAATTTCTTCCAAAATCTTCCATATGAGGCCCCAGTCATCCTCAAAGTAATTGATCCTTCGTTCGACAAATGGATCACCAAATTGGAAATTATTTATTTCTTCGACTAACCATGCGAAGTGGTCCAATCATTGACAAGGCATATACAACGATTCTTGTATATTTATAATGACATACACCATATTTTAATGATTGGTGTTATGACCTAAATCTACCTTGGTGAGAAAGGCGAGGAATGCAAGGTAACATCAAACCACACTTAACACCGGTAGCTAACCCTACCCGGATGGAGAAGACTCTCTCTTGTCAATCTCGACAAAAAATAATGGAAGTAGAGGCTTGAGATGACTTGATGTAAATACGATTTTAGGCTAGGTATGTGTGAAAAATATTTTGGTTGATTTTGGGTGTTTTGTTGGCTCGAATGGAAAGGCGATTTTGGGTCGAGAATGAGGCTCGATTTTCGAGAGATCTCAATGGGGCAAAGCGAGGCAATTGATTTGATACTTCAATTTGAATGAGAAATGGAGATATTTAGATGGGTGAGTAGTTGAAGAGGAGCAAGAAACCTTCGGGGATCCTCTTCAAAGCAGTGAAAAGCATAAATAATTAAATAAACCCTAGGTAGAGTACTTACGATTTCAATGGATTCTACCTTTATCCTTGTTGTTTTAGTTAACAAGAAATAAAGAGAAAATGGCATACATAAAACACCATTAAACTTACATTTACGGAAAGAAACACACTATCAAAGAAAAATTCCACATGAATCCAATAGAGTGCTACGAAAAACCACAATTTTATTCATTTCCCAAAATACAAAGATGAATGTCTGATAATTAACAAAGCATTCCCAAAAGAATCCAATATTACTATTTGAAAAATCACAAGATATAGACAAAAAATAACTCATCCCAGCACAGCAAGGGGTCAGGCTCATAATTTTGGGAGCTGTTCCAACAAAATATAAATTGAACACTAGAAAGTGGCGGTGGAACAACTTGCCTCTAAAAACTGAGGCCCCGGATTCATTCGGTTGCAAATTACCCTTTGATGGATGAATCTACCTCTATGAGTGAAAATTTGGAAAAATTACACAAAAATCCATCATGTTACATTTAATTACATCATGAGTTTGAAAAATAGAAGGAAAAAAAGTCAAGCGGCAAAAAAACTAGACGAAAAATAGAGTTTTTGACAAAAAATGAGCAAAATCCTCCAATGCGTCGCGCTTGATTTCCCTATGCATCATGCACATTTGTAGTTGATTTTGGAGGCCTTCCCAGTATCCAACTTTTCTACAAGTGGGCTTTTGGAAAAGGTACGTACATCATCTTTCCTAGCACAAGTGGAATTTTTTAATTTTACCTCCATTTTACCCCTCAAAATTGAGTTCTCCAGGCTTGCTTCTGTGTGTCAAAATGGGCGAAGGTCATTTTTGGGGTGTTTTGTTCCTTTTGGAAGCCCAAAACACTGTCAAGGCCATTCTTGTCCATTGGTATTCATGCATATTTTTCCATGAAAAATACAAAAATATTGAGTTTGCATCAAAATGGGTCCCTATCAAAAGCGCGCGCCGGTGGGCGCGCGTTGAAGCCGAAAAACACATGTTTTAGCTCAAAAATTCCAAAAATGCAAAAAGTGTCCCAAATTTTGAAATTTGGGCTGAATGTCCCTCCATTAAGTACTATTATGGGCCAAGGAAGCCTCGGCCAAGATCTGAAGTCTATCATGCTTTTTACGCCGCTTTGAGGCCTTCTTGACTTGGCCTTCAAAATCTTGATTCTTGCTTTGCACACCATATCTATTGACAAGTATTGGTATGCCATGTTCCTAAAAAAAAATTTCTCATTTATTTGGCCTTCTCTAGCATCCTTTCCGAAGTGCAATTTTGTTGTCAAGCCAAGATTCCCGGTCATGTTCAATCTCTTACTCATACCCATGATACTTGTCTCTTTCCATTGTTTTCCTTTGGTCTTGAAAATGTGGTTGTACATGGATGGTTTTTCAGCAGGATAAAAATGTGAAAATATGGTGGAGGAATGAAATGGGTAGAGTGTATGGAAGAGAGTGTAAAAATGTATGTGTGAAGCCGAGAGTTTAGGGATGGGAGTAAGAGTTTTAGGGATGTGAGTAGGGTTTGGGATAGTGGGATTTAGGGATATGGGAATTAGAATTTTTGGAATATGGGAATTAGTGAATGAGTGGATGAAAGTGAAGAATGAATGAAGGAGTGAAAGAATAGGGGAGTGATGGGTGGAATTGGTAGCAAAGACACAAATGCAGCCCCTAGACAATTGTTTTTGAGCAAATTTTCAAAAAAGGCGGGGGTTCGAGATTTTACACAATAAACCACCATATAATTCTAAAAAAAACTCTTTCACTAGAAAGCGAAGAAATATTAACTTACTTGCACACCATGGATTTGAGCACATTTGGAAATTTTAGGGAGATTTTTATGGTGAAATTGGGCTTTGCAACTCTATGCGTCGCGCCACAAACCCAATGCGTCGCGCCTCTCACCATTGCGTGGTGCCTTTTTGCAAGAGACTTTTGGAGACCTTCCTGGTGTCCAAATTGGGTGCAGGATATATCGTTGGAAATATTATTGAGTCTAATTTCCAACCCAACTATAATTTTCAAGTTTGAGTTCATTTGCCTTTGTCAAAAATCAAATCTCCCAAGACTGGTCAAAATGTGCAAAATGAAATTTGCCCTCAAGGCAGAAATCTTTGTTATGAGAGTCAAATTTTGAAGGTCTTCCTCGCATGATAGCTCATTGGAAATATATTTGTGTCTAGTTATCTTTTGAATCATCGAGGAAGTCATTTGGCCAACCAACCTAGGAGAAATCTTGATTTTCCCAAGGTCACTTCGAAGTGCATCAATTCCCACACAAGGCAAACTGTATTTTTTATATTTCTCTAAAACCATGACACCTGCAGCAAAAATTGAAGGGAGGATTTTCTTCCTTGGCCTATTTGGAACAAAAACCTCTCTAATTTTTCCCAAATGCATCTTTTATTTCTTAGAAACATCATTTAATTAAAACCTATCCCAATGTGTGGAACAAAGGGATTTGTCGAAATGAAGCGAAATGAAGGGGATAACGGGCTTCTAAATTCTTGAGAAAATCTTTGAAAGTAGGGAGGGATGTTAGGAAGTATGGAAAGTGGAATTTTAGAGATTGAGTGATGGGAAGAGGTCCAAAAGGGCAAAACACGAGGCCTAGCCTAGAAAATTGTCGAGTTGTAGCAAGAAACTAGGGTTTGTGCAAGAAAATGAGGAATTTGAGGGATTGGGTGATGGGAAGTGTTTAATAAGGTACATTAAGGATAGGGGAAGGTGTATAGCCTTCGAGGATACAAGTTTTGTTGATGATTTGACCATCCAAGAGAAATTACCTTCAAAACCCTAGGAGAAGGGGAAATGAACGTTACCTAGGCACAAGCGAAACATGAACAAGGTGTAAAATGACCCTTTGGAATGCAGGAATGATGATGAAAACCCTACGAATGATGGTAAAATCAGGCCGAACGCGGTGACATGGAGTGACATTTGGACAACTTTGAAAGGGAGTGAAAACAAACCCTAGACCTAATACCTAGTGACAAATTTTTCTTGAAGACTCAACGAAATGAAACAATTTGACCTTGACACAACAAAATCACTTTGTAAGAGCATTTTTTATCCATGGAGGAAGGTATAAAATGGAAACTAACAATTGGAACAAATGGAAAACCCCATTATTTTTTTATTACATCAAACCAATATATTATATACCCATATCGAGATAATCTTCATACTCCTTGTCCAGGATAAAGCCAAAATATTTTACTTTTATAAAACACTCCATTATGAGGGGGTGAGTCCACCAAATGGAAGATCAACCCTTCACCAAACCCTATCAAGGCTACAGCAAACATAAAATTTGGGCCATTATATCATAAATATGTTTTACAACAACCGAGTCATATTTTTTTGTTAGTTACATTTTCCAATAACGAAAAGAAATCGCAAGTCTCCGAGTTCATATTGGCTCAATGTTTTTAAAGTAATTTTTAAATGGATTCACTAAAAAATAGTTATGTGAATGGGAGAATTATGTTGGTAAGGATAAAACTACCATTGTGATGCAGGGGCATTAAGCTCAAGAAAATTCCTTGTATTTTAATAGACTTAGGGGTTTGTTTTTCAAGGGAATTAGTTTCTTATGTAATCTTTTGAGTGAATTTTAATGGGAATTAATTAAATATTGTGAGAAATTTTGTAAATGTTCTTAAATGTTGGAGAACATGAGAATTAGGCTAGTTGAGAGTGTATTGGGATTGAGAGATTTGGGAATTAATGGTAAATCCTAAATCGAGAATTGGTTCATGATTTTAGGATGAAAGAGGATCCTTAGGGATTAGTTCGGTCAGTGAGGACTTAGAGTATATTTAGGATTTTATTGAGAAGATGGAGAAATCGAAACCAAAAATAGTTTTGAGAACCTTTTGTATAAATTGTAAGCCTCAAAGACATAAAAAGTAGTAGAAAAGGTAGAAAGGTAGGAACATAGATAAAGAGGTAGAGGTTAGTTATGGCTTTGCGAGAAGAATAGGGAAAGAGCCCACCGATATACAAGATCAGGCCAAAGGAAGAATTCCTATGTAGATATTGGATTTAATACGAAGAAAACCCAATTTTTTGAGTTTTGTTTTGAATGTATATTGTGTGCAAGTGAAATTAAAGCGGGGAATAGGGAAGTGCTGTCATTTTATATTCAAGCTACATTTTTTAGAATTGTTTTTGGTTTCGAGGGTGAATATTCATTAATTTAATTATTTTTATTGAGTATGTTGAGAAAGTAGCATCGATCATGAGAATGGATCGATGCCATTAAAAATTTCTTGGACTTCTAAATTGAGGTATAAATTGGCACCGGATGTATTTTGGAATTGGAGTCGACATTGTATAAATCATTTCGGGGAGAAATTACACATTCTATTGTGTATACACGGTGCGATTGAAATGAATCGATGGTTTAAGCAAGTATATGGAGGAGGTGTAATAAAAGAAATTAGATGTGGAATTAGGAGTCAACGGTGCAATGGAACCATGAGTAGCATCATGCGAGAGTGGAGACGGTTTTCGAAAACAACAAATAGTTTTCGCGCGACCTTCGAGGTGGTAAGTGGTTTATTGAAATTGAACGCGATCAAAAATAATGCGCTGACACATCACGGGCATGAGGCTCCCTTGAGTTTCATGTGAATTTTGAAGTGATAAGTCGCCAAGGTTAATTGAACGCGATAGTCAATCGATCATCAACAATTGAGATGCGACGGTGTTTGCACCGAAGTTGCGCAAAGGTTAACGGAGGTGGACACGATGGTGGAAAAAGGCACATTAAATGTTATGCATCTTGGAATGTGACATATCCATTGGATATACACATAAATCAGTTGACGGAGTGCGATGAATTATCAACCGTTGGATTTGATGAAAAGTGGAAGGGTAAGTTGGATATGATGTGGGACGGGACTATAGTATTATTTTGGTGCTTTGGGTTTTTAACCAAAGTCGAATATTGATTTGATATTTTCATGAATGGGTTTTGGTATATGGTTTTAACCATAGGTTTTAAAGAAGAGCTTACGTGGGAGAGTTGCCCCATATTGAGAATTATTTTGGTTTATGAATAAACCATGCATTTTATATGCATATTATTAGGTTTACGCTCATGTGGCGGCATCAGGTGGTCAATAGTAGACTCTACTTTGTATCTTGAATCTATCAATCACAAATGAAAATGAGTTATGTGCCCATTCTGGTTAAGGTATTCAACAAAAAATATAATTGTCTTCATCATTGAGGTAAGGAAACTTAAATCCAAATTCATTTGTAGAGATATGCTTATGATGCAATGAAATAAGGGTTTTGAAAAAAAAAATTCTTCCATTGCTTACAATGCTAAAATTTATCCTTAGGATGTGGATGATGTTTAAAGTGGATGGGACGTTCGTCCACTGCGAGGTTCCCAACATTAGGCGCATGGGGTGGCCATATGGCCACCCACAAGCACATTAATCCTCCATTTAATGCTGCCAACCCGCATAGCACTTGTGACATTAACTCATTCCACCACCGAGTGCTTTGCTACTCTAGTTTATAATGACTCCGTGGCACCGGGGAAATTACATTGGAGCCTCCACAGTTGTTGGTCTCCCGCTCCACCAGAGGTGCCTTTTTCCTCCTGCTTATGTGGAGCAAGTGCTTGAACAAAAACGGGGAAGACAATGTTTGTTGCTTAGCTACATTAGCTTCCGCCGAATTTCACTATACCTGAGAGCGCACTCTATTGCAAGAATTCTAGAGCCCCCTTCAACGCAAGCCTTGCGATTCAGGTAAGCATTTTCATTTCCCGTCCTGAGCATAGCCACTATCACCCAATATCCTTCAGTAGAATGCCTCTGTAGACAAAGGATGAGAAGCCGATGCGGCGGCGGCCGAGTGGGGTAGAGCAATTCACTTTCGGTACACCTCTAGTTACGATTCTTCCTACGGGGACTTTTCTAGGCGCCTGTTACCACGAAACCCCGGAGAAAATAGGGAAGAGTCGACCTTGCTTAACCAGGCGCATCCTATCCATGGCCCCAGGTCTCATGATGTTGCGTCTCCTTGAAACGATCACTAGAGCGATACCTACCTCGAGACTCCTCCACACGCCCAAAATTGCTCTACGCAAACCTCCTATAGAGCCGAGTTCCAATTTTCTTGCACCATGGACCAACCCGTAATTAGTGCTTTCATCACTATCACCCTTCGGGAGAAACAGCGGTAAAGGAAAATATGATTCCAAGGAAAAGCGCACCGTGAGGATGGAAAGTGTGGTAAGGAAAAAGAATCGATGAATGAAGTAATTGATAAAGCCACCTATGCAAAAACGAAGAAAGAAGATGGTAGCAGCAACGAATACATATTTCACATTGAGGAGGAACCTCCCTCACGAAATGACAAGTAAACACGATAACCTGCTAGAACATGGATACGACCCGGAGTTTCATGGGTCATTTTGTGTTTTTGATAATCTCTCCTTTGTGAGAGTGAAAAATGTTGTTTTATGGGTCAATTTTTGTTTTCATGTGTCCATTTTGCGAACTTAATGTCGGTTTCCTGACGGGGAAGCAAGAAAATTATCTAGGGACTAGTTTCCCCTCTGGGCGCCGGAGTCCGAGTTATGTATTTTTTGACAATCATACCCGGCTCTCGAGGCTCACTTAGCGGTGTGGTATGCATGTATTTTTATGTTATATAAATAGAAATAGACTTATTTAGAAAAAAAAAATGCTAAACTTTATCGAATCGATAAAGGGAGCCGGAGAAGCAATTTCAAGGATTTCGAATGGAAGACAACTCCAAATAGTTGGGTCCATTATCAAACAAGAAAATCACCTAACATAAAAGAAAACACATGTGATATCAAGAAAATCATTTCTAATTCAAATTGCATACATATTGTATAAAATCATATGAATGATAAGAACATTATTACAATAGTGAAAAATACCTCACAATTTTATGAACCTAATGTTTACAATCCAATATTAATGTTAATATATCCACTTTTATTTCTCTATTAGTGTCTATGTTTAATGTTGATGTTGGTGTTTTGATATTCAATATAAATATTAACAAAAAAACCATATTTTTGAATATTAAGTAACTCGAAAGTTATAAACCTCCCGTTATAATAACCTAATGTTTTACATGAACCAAATAATATAATAATACCAAATTTCTTAATTCTAATGTCATTGAACCTAGAAAAAACCTCAAGTTAAATTCTAATGTCATTGAACCTAAATAAACCTAAAGTTGTCAATCTTATTCTTTAATAAAATATTTATATTGATGTTTAATGACAATGTTCACATTAATGTATAAATGCAACATTTAATTTTATATAAATTTCTATTTTAACATTAACATTAATATTTATTATTAATATTATTAGATATCATTTTGAGTTCATTTGCGTTAATTTAGTCATTCATACATGACCATTTCCATGAGAGGTATTAGTCGTAATGACTAATTTCTCATGATTATTAATATTAATATTAATTAAAATTAAAAAATATATTGATATTTAATATTAATACTAATACATTCTTTATTAATTTCAAAATTTTATATTTACTATTAAAGTTAATATCGGTTTAATTTTAAATTATAATAATAATAGAAATAATATTAATATTAATAATTTACGTGTCTATTTTAAACATTGATCTTTATCGATGTTTATTAATATTAATAAAAAAACATAAATATTGAACTTAATAAGACACACAAATATTGAAATTTCTATACAAAATCATTAATATTAATAATATAAATATTAATATCAACAAATTAAACATGTATATTTATCGATGTTTTTTTATTAATATCAATGTTTATTACCATTAATAAAAAACATATATATTGAACTTAATACTATAGATAAATATTGAACTTTTTATGAGTGTTGAGGCAGGTATATTAAAAAAACTAAAGTGAAATATCAAAAAAATTAAAAATATATAATTTATAAATCAGCCAAATATATATATAAGAAGCACATAAAAACACTTGAAAGAAAAAAATATGAATAAATAAAATAAATTTCATTGAATAAAATAACAACCTGCTAAATTACTAAACATAATTAATTTCTACTATTGATCTTATTAATAATAATATTAATAATATTATTAATTTTACAAATATTAATTACAATAACATTATTATTATTAATATTGTTCTTGATAATAATCATCCTTATAATTTTTAAAATTAAAATTAAATATTATTTTAATATTATTTTTAGGGATGTTGGCTCAATAATGAACATTATATTCTCATATGCATATTGAATTCAATGTAAAATAAAACATGTAATCCCATCAGAAAAAACTAATTACAAGTGTTCACTTTTACCTATTTTAAAAAGAAGGAAAATAAAGACCAAACGTTAATATTCAACAATAGATATCGGAATGTTTTCCTTATAGGTGGATTATGATAATGATGAATAACGAAAATTTTGGAGTAACACTTTTTCATGAATTTGATGGAGAAATATATGACGAGTTAGGAATTATTTTTATGAAGGGAAGAGGAGCAAATATTTGGGTAAATCGATTTTCAAATTAAAATATTTCAATTGGTATTATATTGGATAAGGATATTTCATTTTCATTATTGTTTTGGGACAAAATATTATGATGCAGCTGGTAAGGGGCAAGAATATAACATATTGGAAGAGAAAGACTTGTTTTTAGCAATCAAAGACAAAATAACAATTGTTTAGGTTTCAGGAATGGACGATAAATTTCAGTTTGATGATGAGCCATATAGTTCGATAATGAGGAGGTATCATGAGAAAAATAGGATTTTGTAAAACTTTGCACTAGCTAGCTTCAATAGGAAGGTGACCATTCGGAATTTTTATATTCCGGTATGATTCAATAGTTTTTAATACTAAATATTAATATTATTTTTTTAGGTATTTTGACTCAATAATGGATACCATATTCTCATATTCTCATATGCATATTGAGTTGAACATAAATAAAAACAGATAATTCGTCCAAAAACCTAATTACAAATTCTCCTTGCATACATTTTACAAGGAGGGAAAAGAAAAGACCAACCATTAATAGTAGAAAGGCGACCACTCAATTTTTTATATTCCAATATGATTCAAGCTAGAGGGTAAAGTTAGCTAAAACATTGAATCATTGCAGCATCCATTGAAGGAAAACAAATTTCCCAAATACTCATAATATTCACTTTGCTAGAGTGTTGGAATATATTCTTAAATGTAGAGATTGAACTTAATCGCCACTTTCTTGTAGACCTTATTATCTAGTATATATAGATAATTAGGAAAATTCATAATCACTATTTGTAAATTTGAGAAGAAGTCCTCAGCATCGGTAGACAAGGAATATAGAGGAAGTAGTGATGAATATAATGTTCGAGAGTTGGGAGTCAATCCATTATTGGTATAAAGTTTGATATGAATGACAATGAGCCTTGATGAAGATTTGATATTGGTTGGACAACTTTAACCCAAGTACCAACTTAGTGATTTTTGTCGTGAAAATAGGTATAACTTATAGAAACTAAAATCCAAAAAAAACCAGAATTAATGGAAAAAAGAAAGTTAAGCATTCAATTATACATGTCCTATACATGTAAGAAAATTGTTCTCAACATACACCTTTCCTTATTTATCGTAAGCAACAATTGTTGATTGAGTTTAGAAAATATGTATGAAATGATGTTACAACAAAATCCAATACTCTTGATTACAATTTTAAATTTCACTAAAATCAAATAATTAATTTGACTTAAATTTAAATTATTTGACTTGAATATTTTTAAATTTAAATTTAAATGTTTCATTTACGATTTAAATATTTTAATTAAATTTAAATATATCATTTACAATTTGAAATTTTATAACTTAAAAACTAAAAAATTAAAATACTACACTCTATGGATTTTTTTATATGGAGAAAAGAAAGGAAAATTTGAAATAAAATTTTTCATATTACAGGATAATTTCAAATATTTACCCCGAAGAATCTGAATTTATAATTGAGCACTCACCTAGCATTTGAAAATGTAAACAAATTATATGAAAATTTTAGCAAAATTATTGTATTAACCATGTGCTTTGCACATTATCCTTTGGATCGGTGGAAGGAAGGACAAATGTTGCAAAGATGTATTGAGTTGGCTACCGGCAAGAACTGCTAAAGGTCTTGCATGAGGAATAAGGGAATAAACATTCAGTGTTGAAAAATATGATATTTTGAAACAAAAGACATCTTTAACGAATTGATTGATATGATTTGGCACCTCGATAGTGGCTAACTTGGTCAAATGTATGCTATGTGCTTTCTTTTGTCTCAGAGTATAAATATCTACGGATATTGCCTTTCTTTTCGTAACTGTTAGGAACACATTTTAAGTATGTAGATGGTTGTTTTATAACAATCCAATGTATTTATATTACAAATTTGAAATTTCACCAAAATAAAATAATTAATTTCACTTAAATTTAAACTATTTAATTTCACTTAAAATTTAAGCTTTTTTTTTTAGAAAAGAAAAAAACAACATTTTTATATGTTAAGATGTATGCAAAATAGTACATATTACATGATGATACGAGTGCATGGCAACCTTGTACAAATAGCGCAAATTATAGAGCATAGATAATGCAATCGGTTACAATATGTTATGCCCCATATACCGAGAAAGAAACCGACGAAGGCAAAAAGATTATGATGTGTCCACAATTATATCTAAAGTTTGGCACCATAAAAATGCCACTACTTAATTCTAGGAACGAGAGTAAACTGTGGAAAAAACCGACTCATATACCCCATCCAGGAAGGACCACATCCCGAGGAAAGGAGTACGTGGGGGAAACGACCTGTTTGCATATTATGTTCATCCAAAAATTGGCACGCTTGCACACCGAAAAGGCAAATATAGTGGCCGCTGCGGGGGGAATGACGAGAAAAGCTATTTGACTTAAATATTTTTAAATTTAGAATTTAAAATTTTGATTTACCATTTAAATATTTCATTTAAATTTAAATATTTCATTAATTTAAATATTTTATTTAAATTTAAATGTCATTTACAATTTCGAATTTAAAACCTAAAACTAAAAATTGAAACACATAGCTATGAACTTTTTATATGAAAAGGAAATTTTGAGATAAATTTTTTCCATGGTGTGGGATAATTTCAAAAAATATATATATATAAAAAGAGTTTAATTATAATTAAGCACTCAACGCCAACATTTGACATTATGAAATAACCTAGATCCATCTTCACTTCGGATCTATCAAGCAGGAAGTGATCAAATCTCTCGATGTGCAAACCTCTTTTTTGAGTCTCAAAACTTGAGGAAAGGTTTACCTTGGTGGTGCTTGATAGATCCGGAGTTAGGAATGGATCTAGGTAGTTTAGTCGTGTGATGCAAGGAGAATCTATCGAAGATATGATTAATTTTATCAATAATATATAAATATATGGAAATATTAATATAATTATTTTAAATATGCTAAATATTTAAGTTAACTTGGTCATTTAATTTCGTTTTCTTAGTTACCTCACTTTGTCTGAATGATAAATATTCAGTGATATTCTAACAGTAAAAAATATTTGAAATAAGATACAGAAGAAAGCTGGCATAAGCAAAGCTAAGTCGCCATGGTGAACTGCGGAGAGAGGCTCAGGGTGCTCACGATCATGCAGCAACTGCAAAAGGCAAAGCCGATCACATTATTGGGTTGATCTTTAAAATGTCGTCGTCTTTGATAAAAAATTTTCATGAAATTTTGGTAAACATCTGACAGAAATCTGACTCTCGACGCAATGGACCTCGAAGACAAGCCTCGGTCTGCATTTCACTCCGCTCGGCCACACTACGCGATTCACGACTCAACAACGGCAACTTGCGGGGAAAAAGGCGGCAACTACAACTCACCAAGGTTGCAAATATTGGGTTTTCAGGAGAAGATCGGCGGCTTCTCAATCACTACCATTTCTTCCGGGTCCTGTTTTGGATGGGTTTAATCATCAATGATAGTATCTTTTTGAAGAGGAAATCTCCTCCCCACATCAAAGCTATGGAACATGCTCTCGGAAGCACAAGAGGTCACCGCTTGCTGTGGCTAGGAACCTCATGACTCCTTTCAGATCCAAATTTCTCAACCAATAGGCAAAACCATCTGCAGTGGGTTTGTTACCAGTTGGTGCTGATCTCGAAATTTGGATCTAGAACGATGGATTGGGATCCTTCAAGCCTTCGGGGAGCTTACTCTTTCAAGGTAAACAACTTGAAGACCTTCTTCCCATCTCAACTTACGGCATTAACGGAACAACTCTGCGGTGTTAACCTTCGTTTGAGAGAGGGGCAGCGGGAGAGTCGTCTCTTGCTCCTCCCCTTCTCTTACAAAGATGCGGTACACTTTGAGATCCACAAACCCCCAGAAGGCCTTAAATCCAAGCCTTTTCGATTAAAAAAAGAGAGGAAGTTCCTTGTCGAAATCACCCATGCGGATCCTTCGAATCAACTTCAAGGAATTTGTAGAAGAGCCATCATTTGCAGATTCAACGGACTATGGCCGTGATCTAAGAGACCTTTATGATTGGATTCATACACACGGGCATCATTGTAAGGTCGGTTTGCATTCCAAAAGGATATTTCATTCTTCTTTTTAATGACGGTAAGCATTATTAAAGGAAGCTTTAGAAGAAGGCCACTTGGTTCTTAGGAGGCTGCACTCTTCTTAACTCCTTGGTTCCCGAATTTTTGACCCGACAGCGTTGCCGGTCATCACGAGACACATGTGGATCGGGCTTCCAAACCTACTGTCCACCTATGGCATGTTACTGTCTACAAAGCTATAGGCAACACCTTGGGCGGTTTCATTGGGAAGTTACGAGGGCGGGGAAAAGATTGGTCTCTACACATATGCCAGAATATGTGTGGAGAGTTAGGCAAGCAAGGGACTTCCCGATTTCAAAGCATTCTCGGGATAAACGACTGTTTGTGCCAGGACAATGGATTAAATGCGCATCCCATTGCCGCCATTGCCACCAAACGGGGCATTTGCGGTCCACCGCCCTTCTCTCCCGGCAAAAAAGAAAAAGGATAACCTCTCCAAGCACAAATCCAAATGATGGGCTCCTTGCTCACCTCCTCCGATCGTGGTTCCCAAGTTCCTCTAGCTTTGAAGATGAAGCCGGCGATCTAGGTTACAGATCATGCCCCTCGTCTGTGGTTCCTTCCCGCGATGGTCGACGCTTTCCTTCGATAGCCATCGCCCGAAACGCATCCATGTGACCTCCTCCTTAGATTCAAAAAAGGCCCCCCTCGGAGAACCCGAGTCTTCAAGTTTTTGTTGCTCATTTTCCCCTAGATGGGTGGGTCGAAGTCGAAAAGGAAGGGAAAAGCTTGAGGTTGAGACTTCACTGCCCGACACGGGTAGAGATCGATCTTTTAGCTTTCCGATCTTTGGGTACATAGTTCTTTTCTTGCTTCACTTATTCTACGGAACCTGAGGTTGATAGTCCTATCATTTTCAGTGCAGGTTTTACATCTCTCTTTATTGTATCATCATCTTGTATGTATTTTTTCTCAACATGTTTAGTCCAATTCGAGAAAAAAAAAAGTGTTGAAATATTATTTTTGAATGAAAAGTGACAATAATAGTGTTGAAAGATAGAAAAATGTAGAATAATAAGAATGTAATCATGTTACAAATAGTCTTAATTGTGATCAGTCTCAAAAAAATTTCTTCTCTTATTCTTATTTCCACCCTTATTAGTTTTTTTATCTTTTCATATCGATTATATGAAAAAGAAAATTTAAATATTAATGCATTTAAATCTTTAGCTAAGTACATTATGGTAAACATGATACCTTGTCTCTCTTGCTCTCCAAGATTAATAGGTTAATTTACTATAACACAAAAATCGATGTACATTTCCAAGAACGTTGTGTGCTTACACTATAATAAATACATATTGTTAATCCAATCACATGTTAAAATTAATGTCTTGTCATATATCGAATTACATCAAATCATAGAGTAACATACATTGAAATAAATGCATTTTTCCTTCGAATGTGACTATTCTATTAATGTACAAAAAAGAATTACAAAGAGGCCACGGCCTCGACGAGGCTGCCCATAGAAGCGGCATTCTAACACTTGCATACATGACTTAGAAAGTTTACCGGACATACCATTCCAACGGTAACCATCTGGCGACCAATCAAAAACATACCACCCATGCGGGGAAATCGGCCTTGGAACATTGTGGGTTTATCGAAACTTCGAAGCGAAAGAGAGCAAATGTAAGCATAATGAGCTTGGGTGTGTTCCCGACCAAAACACAAAAAAATGCCACCCACGCGGGGGAAACCGATAAAACATTCGGAAGATTGTCGAAAGACGAAAAGAAAGAGCAAGTAAACATGATAAGCTTAGGAGCCAAAAACACGTAAAGAAAGCAAGCTGCGAGTTAGAGCCCAGTTAAGAATCATGAGAGAATGAGGGGGGGTTCCTCAATAGCACGACAGCCATAGGCATAGGGATCGTCTTCCTCCACCTACTTGTCATCTTTGATGTTGTGGCGACCCTCGCTTGATGTCGCCAGTTGACATCATGGCTAGTGTCTTGAGTATCACTTTCGTGCTAGGGATCTTTTTCTCATCGTGCTGCCTCTTGGTGGGTGCGAAAGCTTATCTTCGGCCCTATAATCCAAGATAGCACTAGGAAGCACCGCTTCCAAAACCGAGAGACTCCTCCTTAAGCTCAATTGTAATGGTGCAAGCGATGATTGTGGGCCAATTCGATGGCTGAGGGAAAACGAAGATGGAGGTGCAGTAGTGAAGGTGCCCGAGGGGACAGCAATAGGAGAGACAAGGAATTGGGACAAGTCGAGATCAGATTGAGAAATCCCACGCCACGTCGGGTGGCCAAGGCTAGCTCCTGGTGTTAGGATATACGACTAGTGAAGTTATCCAGACGAGGGAGACGAAGAGCGCGGAAGTAGAAGCTGGAGGCGGCGGGAGATGATCAGCGTGTCGTGCCTCGCACGAAGCGCACATGCTACTCCGGGAGGCTGCCGCATGATTATCAGACGCGGGATGACGAGAGCGACGATTAGAATGAAAGGGGATGAAATTCGGGGAGGGCTATCTCGCCGAAGCGAGGGAATACACGATGGGCGGACTTCGGAGCCCCAAATGGAAGAGAGTGCTATGCGGAAAAGTGAAAACCCGGGGAGCAAGATAAATGCAACAAACAATGGGAGTAGTGATGCCTTGTGGCTGGATTACTAGAGCTATCTTTCTGCTACAACAAGGGAGCAACTAGAACGCGGGGAGGCGGAGACGATGAAGCGCGTCCCGAGGAAGCCACGTATCGTAATGTGGAGGCGTGATGCAGGCTTGTGGGTTCGTTAATGCAACAATGCAAATGGCGGTGGAGAAATTAATGAGGACAAGAGACGTGAGTTAGGGTAGGCGGAGTAATGAGCCCACGCAACGACCCACAACCTCCTCCACGATACCGTGACAACTAATCACCCGCATGCGGGGAGAAGTCAATGAATTTAATGCAAGAAATCAAATAGGATTAGAAAATAACTTCTACATTGAAATCAATGCACCTAATGCAAGCAATCAAATAAGATTAGAAACCAACGTCTACACTCGAAATCAATGCATTTACTCAAAGAAATCAAATAGGATTAAAAATCGCCATCACTACACCGATATCGATACATTTGAGTGCGAAAACAATCAAATAGGATTAGAATTTATCTACATTGAAAATGAATGCATCTAGTGCAAGCAATCAAATATAATTATAAATCGATCGTCTAAAATAAAATCAACACATCTAGTGAAAGCAATCAAATAGTATTAGAAATCGCCACCTACATTGAAATCAATGCATCTAGTGCAAGCTAATCAAATATCATTAGAAATAAATATCTACACTAAAATCGATGCATCTAGTGCAAATAATCAAATAGGATTAAAAATCACCATCTCCACTTAAATCAATCCATCTGAGTGCAAGAAATATTTCTCCCTCTCTCCACCCTCCATCCATATATATATATCATCTCTTGTTTTTTTGTCTCTCTATCTCACCCCCCCCTAAACACACACGCTTCGAACTCCATATATATAATTCTCTTTGTCAATCACCCCCCTCTCCCCATCTCTCTCTTCTTCCCTCTCTTCACCTTCCATCTATATCTCTATCTTCCCCTTCTCTCCCTCTCGCCTCCCGCTAATATCTCTCTTTCCTCCTTTTTCCTCTCTCTCCCTCTCTCCATCTTCCTTATCATTCACTCTCTCTCTCTAGAAATCAACATCTACTTGAAATCAATGCATTTACTTAAAAGAAATAAAATAGTATTAGAAATCACCATCTACACGAAATCAATTAATTTAGTGCAAACAATCAAATAGTATTAGAAATCATCTATGATGAAATCAATTCATCTAGTGCTAAGTAATCAAATATAATTATAAATCGACATCTAAATTGAAATCAACACATTCAAAGTGCAAGCAATCAAATTGTATTAGAAATAACCACCTACACTGAAATCAATGCATCTAGTGCAAGGAATCAAATATATTTAGAAATAAATATCTACACTAAAATCGATGCATCCAATGCAAATAATCAAATAGGATTAGAAATCACCATCTCCACTTATATCAATCCATCTAGTGTGAGAAATATTACAGCCCTCTCTCCACCCTCAATCCATATCTATATCCCCCCTCCATCTATTATTTTTTGTCTCTCTATCTCACCCCCTAAACACACTGCAGCTCTCGCACTCCATATACTCATCAATCTCTTTGTCAATCACCCCTCTCCCAATCTCTCTCTCTCCTCCTCTCTTCATGTTCCATCTCTATCTCTATCTTCCCCATTACATCTCCCTCTCCCCCTGCTAATATCTCTCTTTCCTCCTTTTTTCTCTCTCCCCTCTCTATCCATATTCCTTATAACGACTCTCTCTCTCTCTAGAAACCAACATCTACCATCGAAATCAATGCATTTACTCAAAGAAATCAAATACGATTAGAAATCGCCATACTACTACTCGAAATCAATGCATTTCGCATGTAAAAAATCAAATAGCATTAGAAATCATCTACATTGAAATAAATTCATCTAGTGCAAGTAATCAAATATAATTATAAATCGACATCTAGAATTGAAATCAACAAATTTAGTGCAAGTAATCAAGTTGTATTAGAAATCACCACCTACATCGAAATCAATGCATCTAGTGAAAGCAATCAAATATCATTAGAAATAAATATCTACTACTAAAATCGATGCATATAGTGCAAATAATCAAATAGGATTATAAATCACCATCTCTTTTTCAATCCCTCCTCTCCCATATATATCTTCTTCCCCTCTCTTCACCTTCCATATATATCTCTATCTTCCCCTCTCTCTCCCTCTCCCCTGCTTTATATCTCTATTTCCTCCCTTTTTTCTCTCTCCCTCTCTCTCCATATTCCTTATCACTCTCTCTTTCTCTCTCTCTCTCTCTCTCCACTTTCTCTCTCTAATTCTTTCTTCTTACCTCCTTCCTCCCTCCCCCTCCAAGAATCCCATCTATCTTTTCCCCTCCCTCTCTCCCACTCTCTCACATCCTCTCTCTTCCTTCCTCTCTTTCCCTTTCTCTCCCATCTCGCTCTCCTCTCTCTCTCTCTCTCCACCCACCAACTATGCTACTATATCCCTTCCTCTATCCCTATATCTCCTTCTCCCCTTTATCTCCATCTCTCCTTTTTTTCTCTTTATCTCAGCCCCAAACATACACGCTCTCTCTATGTCTCTCCCTTGTCACTACTTCTCTCTCTCCACTTCTCACTGTCATACATATTTCTTATTTCCTATATCTCTCTCCCTCCAAATCCATCTCTCTATCGATCCCTCTCTCCTCCTCTCTCTTAAGTCCCTCTCTCTCATCCTTCCTCTCTCTCTCTCTCTCTCTCTCTCTCTCTCTCCTAACTCCCTCTCTCTTCCCCTGATCTCTCTCTCTCTCTCTCTACGTAACTCTCCTTCTCTCTTCCCTGATCTCTCTCTCTCTCTCTATCTCTCTTCCATTCAATACTTTCTCTTCCCCCATCACTCTCCTCCCTCTCTCCGATTCTTCCTCTCTCTCCCTTTTCTCTCTACTCTCTCTTTTTTTCCCCCAATCCCTCTCTCTTCCCCCCTCTCTCTCTCTCCCTCTCTCCCTCTCTCTCACACTCTCTTTTTAGCCTCTCTCTACCCCCATCTCCCTTTCTTTCTCTCTCTCTTTCTGCCCCTCTCTCTCTCCAAATATAGTACTATATCCCTCCCTCTCTCCTTCTCTCTTCATCTCTCCCCCCTTATTTCCATACATCTTACTTTGTCTCTTTATCTTGTTCAACACACACATGGTGTATGAGGAATGATAAAAACACAAATCACACACAATAGACATATAGGCATTCTCGTTGCATCTTTATTACACATATATGTACATTTTAAATTACATGAATGTGACTCTGGATTCATCTTCCAAGGTCACTTGGATTCCTTTTCATGAACAGCTTTGCCTTCCACACTCTACCCATGGAGATTAGGTGTTCAACATTCCCTCCTAACTGGGAAGGGGCGTATGTGCTGAGTCCAAGAAGAGAGTTGTACTAAAAATATGTGAAGTAAGTGCATGGCGAGCACTTAGGATGAATCAAATCTCCCGAAATTTTGAGATAAAGAGGTGGTTTAAGGATGACCACCAACTACCTGGAACAGCACCACTTATTGCGAGCTCTCAGTAACTCTTCCAAAGCTGCGAGAGGCTAGGGCTTCTCACTAGAGGAATTGTCCCTCATATTTAAAGGGAGACCTCTGCATGGTAGTGTAACCTTTTCAGCCTTTCTCCAGTAATCAAACATGCTCTTACAAAGTGATTTTAAGATTTCAAGGTCAAATTTTGTCATTTCAGGTGAATTTTCAGTAAAATTTGGTCACTGTGGGTATTAGGTGCTAGGTGTTTTTTTCACTCCTTCGCGAGTTGTCCAAATGCTCGGTCCATGTCACCATTCAGTCGAGTGTACCATCATTTTAGAGGGTTTTCATCATCATGCCAGATTCCAAAGGGTCATTTTACACCTTGTTCATGCTTCAGTTGTGCACAGTAAGGTTCATTTCCCTCTCCTACGGTTTTGGAAGGAGGTAATTTCTCTCTTGGATGGTCAAATCATCAGCAAAACTTGTATCCGATGTTCATACACCTTCCCTATCCTTAATGTACCTTTTTAAACACTTCCATCACTGAGATCCCCCAAATTCCTCATTTTTGCACAAACCCTAGTTTCTTGCTACAACTTGGCAATTTTCTAGGCTAGGCCTGTGTTTTTCCCTTTTGGACCCCTTCCCCTCACTCAATCTCTGAAATTCCACTTTTCCCTGCTTCCTAACATCCCTCCCTACTTCTGAAAATTTTCTCAAGACTTTATAAGCCCCTTATCCCCTTCATTTCGCTTCATTTCGACAAATCCCTTGTTCCACATATCGGGATAAGTTTCACTCAAATGATGTTTCTGAGAAGTAAAAGCTGAATTTGGGAAAAATGAGAGAGGTTTTTGTCCAAAACATGCCAAAGAAGAAACACCTCCTTCAATGTTTACACAGGTGTCATGGTTTTATAGAAGTATCAAAACTACCGTTGCCTCACGAGAATTGATGCACATCTGAAGTGACCTTGGGAAAATCAAGATTTCTCCTAGCTTGGTTGGCCAAATGACTTCCTTGATGCTTAAAATGATAATTAGACACAAATATATTTCCAATGAGCTATCATGAGCTCAATTTGGAGTTGAGAAAGACCTTCAAAAGTTGACTGCAACAGCACTCTGCCTTGAGGCAACCTCATTCTGCTCATTTTGACCAATCTTGGGAGATTTGATTTTTGACAGGGCCAATGAACTCCAAATTGAAAAAATTCCAATTGGGTTGGAAATTATACTCAATACTATTTCCAACGAGCTATCACGTGCCCGATTTGGACACCAGGAAGGCCTCTAAAAGCCTCCTGCAAAAAGGCGCGACGCATTGGGCTAAAAAGCCTGAAATCATTCAATTCTTCCTCCAAAAGCTCCAAAATTGAAAATTCTTCATTCCAAAACTAAGTGAACATCTCCATATTTCCAATATATGAGTTTCCATCAGTTTTTATGGTGTTTCAATAGGTGAAGAAAATTCAAACCCTATTTTCTTGCTCAAGAATTGTTTCCTTAGGGTTTAGAGTTTGGTTCTTATGCCATCACTCCCTCACTCCTTCATTCCCTCAATTATTTTCTCCCTTTATTTACATTCTCATCTACCCATTTCACATTTCCCGTATCCCTAATCAACTAACCCTAAATCCCTAATCCCACTATCCCAAACCCTAGTCAAATATCCCCAAGACATTGCTATCTCTTCCATCCCTCATCACTGTTCATTTATCACTACAACCCATTCCCCTATCCTCTTTCATCCCTAAAGTCACTTATTCCTAATCCCATCTCCTATCCCTAAGTTATTTCATCTTCTATCACTCTCCCTTTCCCATTTCATTTGTAAAATCCCCAAACCCCAGCTTTCCCAAACAATCAAGTGACTGTCCCCTTATCCCTATTTTATCAAATCTCACTTGATTAAACCCCACTATCCTTACTGCCCTATTTCCCACAGTCCCTCATTTGACATATTTGGCAATCCAATCAAAGACACCAAAATTCTCCTACAAGACAACACAGACCTTGCAAACTCTCATGGAGACAGATACAAATACATCCTTTGAGCGGGAGATTTGGCTTGAGAGATTCAATGTTCATCTTGAGAAACTATTGGCTAAGGAAAAAAAGGACAAGGACATGCTCAGGCACATGAAGAACCACTATTGGGCCCGCACACATGTTTGCAAAGCGAAGATGAAGATCCTGAAAATGAGGCTAAGGAGGGCACTGAAACAACGTAAAAGGGAGGATAGACTCCGAATCTTGGCCGAAGCTTCTTTGGCTGAGCATGAAACTTGATGATGGACATTCAGTCCAAATTTCAAGGAATTTGGAGAAAATTTTGTCAATTTTGAAATTTTTGGTCACAAAACAGATTTTCCCGCCCGACGCGTCGCGCCACCTGGCACGCGCTTATGATTGGAACATCTTCTGGAGGAAAACTTGATATTTTTGGATTTTTTATGATAAATTATGCATGCTCAGGAATGGCCAAGATATTTCATCAAGTTCTTGGTTGCCTAAAGGGCCAAAAACACCTTGAAAATGGCCTTTCTGCCGCTTTTTGCACCAGCAGGAACCAGTCTTGGGAGATTGCCATTTTGGAGGCGAAAATGACATCCAAATCCAAAAATTCCACTTGGGTTGGATATTAGACATCCAGGGATTTCTAACGAGCTATCATGAGCTCAATTTTTACTTCGCTAAGTGCCTCAAAAAAAGGCTCAAAGTGGCGCAACACATTGAGTTTTTGAGCGCGGCGCATAGAGAAATTTGGCCTCATTTTCACTTTTCAGCTCAGGAATTCGCCCAGTTTTGACTAGTTTTACTTTTTGATGTAACTATTGATCTATCTTGATGTAATTTGATGACTATGATGTAATTTTGGCACATATTTACATGTTCTAGAGGATTCATTCACTAAAAAGTGAAAATTAAATGAATGAATCAGTTTCCTTCCATATAGAGGCAAGTAGTTTGATTGCCCAGATTTCAGTTCCTTGTTTAGAATTGGTTGAAACAGCTCCTAGAATTATGAGCTAGACAACTAGAGGCATGGGATGGTGTTAGTATTGTCTATATGATGTAATTTCTTAGTCATTTTCAGGGTTGGATACTTGGGAATTTATTTGGCACTTCATTGTACATCACTTCTGCATTTTTGGCTAAGGAAAGACCAGGGTTTTGCAGCACTTGTTGGGATCCTTGTGGCTTTGTGTTTTGATGGTGTTTTTCTCTATGTAATTGTAAGTTAACTGATGTTTATGTGTATCATTTCCCTTCTCTGATCTTCTTAAATTAAACAAATCAGTGTTAAAGGTGGAATTCAGTAGCTTGCTTTGCTCTGCCTTTTAGTTTTGTTTAATTTTACACGTTTTCATCTGTTTAGAGAGGATCCTTGAGATCTCTTGCCCTCTTCAGCTCCTCAGTGGTCTAAAACATCCATCCTTTCATTTCAAAGCATTAAAAACATTGCTTACCCTACCCCATTCAGAACTCTGCGAAAAATGGGCCTTATCCCCGCACCCAAAACTGCCTTTCCCTTTTTTCCAACAAAACACTCAAAAATCATTTCAAAATATTTGATTTATATACCTAGCCTAAAATTAGTTTTATTTCAGTCATCTCAAACCCTATTGATAAATTTTTGTTGAGATTGACCCGGAGAGAGCCCTCTCCTGTTCTGGTAGGGCTAGCTACCAGACTAAGCGTGGTTTGATGTTACCCTGAACTCTGCCTTCCTTCAGCCTAAGGTAGATTTAGGAAATAACATAGTGGCGACCATACTGGGGACAAAATGCTTTTCTTGTTAGTGTTATTTATTTTATATGCTACAGACGGAGCCTGAAGTTATGCCAGGTAGCCTTCGAAACGCTCTTGCTTTGCATTAGCGAAAGTAGATAAACGCTGCTTCAGTCAATCTCCGGTCTAGTTTGTAAACGTAACATTTGACTTGCAAGTTGCCCCAGTACGTGTATCAAGTTTCGATCTAATCATTGATGGTGGACAACGATCAGACATATGAAGGCTGAAACATTCACCTGGCGACTCCAACTCAATCCAGAGATCCCAGTGCTCACTGATCCATTCATGCAATGGTAGGGTATGTGGCAGACCCTGCGCTTTGTGAAGTTTTAAAAGAAGTTAGAGATCAGTTAGTGGATTTTGAAATTGATGAAGTATTTTTCATTGCCGTGCTTCAATTTTTGAGATCTCCGAAGTTTCCTCCTGAAGCTAAAACTGGTTTCTTTGAGTTAGTTGTTGAAAAGTTTGAGAAGGAGATTCAGTATTTAAATGATCAGATCCAATCATATGAATTTCGAGATCCTAAAAAGTTTTTGGAAACTCTCCCTCCTTCAAAACAAGAAACAATAGAGCTGCCCATGGATATTTGCATTGATAGTTTGCAGCTGGAAGCATGTATTGAGGAGTTGGGGTAGCAAACAGAGTCTGGTTTTTTAGATCCTATTGCAACGTACATGGAAATTTTTTTCAGTTTGAATGATAGATCAAATTGTCTTTTACATAAACAGACTCGTTATGTGCATGTATGGCTGTCAGCATTTACATTTGTGTCCTGGTTGAAGCACTTTCAAGCAGCATCCTTGTCACAGTTACTTGATTGGTTGATCTGGCATTACAACATTACTTGATATATTGGTTTTGCAGCAAAGTAGGGGAGATTTGTAAATAAATAAGCTGCCAAAGGCAACATTTCAGTTTCCGGTATTTGTTTATGTACAGGTTGCAGTATGTACATGTTTTTGGATTGGTATGAGTTGTTTTGGGTTTGTGAAATGGTTGACTCCATGCCCAATGGATGAAGACACTATCTGCTTTCCAAAGATCTGTAGTTCTTGGCACCTCCAAGGAGCTACCATCCCGATTGGAGCCAATGTTAGTGTCAGCCTTGGCAGCCTTCCTCCAGTGATCAAACTTGCTCTTACAAAATGATTTTAAGATTTCAAGGTCAAATTTTGTCATTTCAGTGAGTCTTCAAGTAAAATTTGGTCACTAAGTATTAGGTCTAGGGTTTTCTTTCACTCTTTTCAGAGTTGTCCAAATTTTGGTCCATGTCACCATTCAGCTGAGTGTACCATCATTCAAAGGGTTTTCATCATCATGTCAGGTTCCAATGGGTCATTTTACACCTTGTTCATGCTTCAGTTGTGCCTAGGTAAGGTCCATTTCCCTCTCCTAGGGTTCTGGAGGTAATTTCTCTTGGATGGTCAAATCATCAGAAAAAATTGTATCCTGATGTTAATACACCTTCCCCCTATCCTTAATGTACTTTATTAAACACTTCCCATCATTGAGATCCCCCAAATTCCTCAATTTTGCACAAACCCTAGTTTCTTGCTACAACTTGGCAATTTTCTAGGCTAGGCCTGTGTTTTGCCCTTTCGGACCCCTTCCTCTCACTCAATATCTGAAATTACACTTTCCCCTACTTCCTAACATCCCTCCCTACTTCTGAAAATTTTCTCAAGAATTTAGAAGCCCCTTATCCCCTTCATTTCGGTTCATTTCGACAAATCCCTTGTTCCACATATCGGGATAAGTTTCACTCAAATGATGTTTCTGAGCAGTAAAAGATGAATTTGGGAAAAATGAGAGATTTTTTTGTCCAAAACATGCCAAAGAATAAAACCCTCCTTCAATGTTTACACAGGTGTCATGGTTTTATAGAAATATGAAAAATATCGTTGCCTCACGAGAATTGATGCACATCTGAAGTGACCTTGGGAAAATCACGATTTCTCCTAGCTTGGTTGGCCAAATGACTTCCTTGATGAGTAAAATGATAATTAGACACAAATATGTTTCCAATGAGCTATCATGAGCTCAATTTGGAGTTGAGAAAGACCTTCAAAAGTTGACTGCAACAGCACTCTGCCTTGAGGCATCCTCATTCTGCTCATTTTGACCAGTCTTGGGAGATTTGATGTTTGACAGGACCAATAAACTCCAAATTGAAAAATTCCAGTTGGGTTGGAAATTAGACTCAATACTCTTTCCAACGAGCTATCACGTGCCCGATTTGGACACCAGGAAGGCCTCCAAAAGCCTCCTGCAAAAAGGCACGGCGCATAGAGATGGCGCGGCGCATTGGGCTAAAAAGCCTGAAATCATTAAATTCCTCCTCCAAAAGCTCCAAAATTGAAAATTATTCATTCAAAAACTAAGTGAACATCTCCATATTTCCAATATATGAGTTTCCATCAGTGTTTATGGTGTTTCAATAGGTGAAGAAAATTCAAACCCTATTTTCTTGCTCAAGAATTGTTTCCTTAGGGTTTAGAGTTTGGTTCTTATGCCATCACTCCCTCACTCCTTCATTCCCTCAATCATTTTCTCCCTTTATTTACATTCTCATCTACCCATTCCACATTTCCCGTATCCCTAATCAACTAACCCTAAATCCCTAATCCCACTATCCCAAACCCTAGTAAAATATCCCCAAAACATTGTTATCTCTTCCATCCCTCATCACTGTTAATTTATCACTACAGCCCATTCCCCTATCCTCTTTCATCCCTAAAGTCACTTATTCCTAAGCCCATCTCCTATCCCTAAGTTATTTCATCTTCTATCACTCTCCCTTTCCCATTTAATTTGTAAAATCCCCAAACCCCAGCTTTCCCAAACAATCAAGTGATTGTCCCCTTATCCCTATTTTATCAAATCTTACTTGATTAAACCCCACTATCCTTACTGCCCTATTTCCCATAGTCCCTCATTTGACATATTTGGCAATCCAATCAAAGACACCAAAATTCTCCTACAAGACAACACAGACCTTGCAAATTCTCATGGAGACAGATACAAATACATCATTTGAGCGGGAGATTTGGCTTGAGAGAGTAAATTTTCATCTTGAGAAACTATTGGTGAAGGAAAAAAAGGACAAGGACATTCTCAGGCACATGAAGAACCACTATTGGGCCCGCACACATGTTTGCAAAGCGAAGATGAAGATCCTGAAAGCGAGGCTAAGGAGGGCACTGAAACGGCGTAAAAGGGAGGATAGAATCTGAATATTGGCCGAAGCTTCTTTGGCTGAGCATGAAACTTGATGATGGACCTTCAGTCCAAATTTCAAGGAATTTGGAGAAAATTTTGTCAATTTTGAAATTTTTGGTCACAAAACAGATTTTCCCGCCTGACGCGTCGCGCCACCTGGCGCGCGCTTATGATTGGGACATCTTCTGGAGTAAAACTTGATATTTTTGAATTTTTTATGATAAATTGTGCATGCTCAGGAATGGACGAGAGATTTCATCAAGTTCTGGGTTCCCTAAAGGGCCAAAAACACCTTGAAAATGGCCTTTCTGCCACTTTTTGCACCAGCAGGAACCAGTCTTGGGAGATTGCAGTTTTGGAGGGTAAAATGACATCCAAATCTAAAAATTCCACTTGGGTTGGATAGTAGACATCAAGGGATTTCCAACGAGCTATTATGAGCTCAATTTGGACTTCGGGAAGTGCCTCAAAAACAGGCTCAAAGTGGCATGACGCATTGAGTTTTTTTGCGCGGCGCATAGAGAAATTTGGCCTCATTTTCACTTTTTAGCTCAAGAATTCGCCCAGTTTTGACTAGTTTTACTTTTTGATGTAAATATTGATCTATCTTGATGTAATTTGATGAATATGATGTAATTTTGGCACATATTTACTTGTTCTAGAGGATTCATTCACTAAAAAGTGAAAATTAAATGAATGAATCAGTTTCCTTCCATATAGAGGCAAGTTATTTGATTGCCCAGATTTCAGTTCCTTGTTTAGAATTGGTTGAAACAGCTCCTAGAATGATGAGCTCGACTGCTAGAGGCATGGGATGGTGTTAGGCTTGTCTATATGATGTAATTTCTCAATCATTTTCAGGGTTGGATACTTGGGAATTGTTTGGCACTTCATTGTACATCACTTCTGCATTTTTGGCTAAGGAAAGACCAGGGTTTTGCAGCACTTGTTGGGATCCTTGTGGCTTTGTGTTTTGATGGTGTTTTTCTCTATGTACTTGTAAGTTCACTGATGTTTATGTGTATCATTTCCCTTCTCTGATCTTCTTAAATTAAACAAATCAGTGTTAAAGGTGGAATTCAGTAGCTTGCTTTGCTCTGCCTTTTAGTTTTGTTTAATTTTACATGTTTTCATCTGTTTGGAGAGGATCCTTGAGATCTCTTGCCCTCTTCAGCTCCTAAGTGGTATAAAACATCCATCCTTTCATTTCAAAGCATTAAAACCATTGCTTACCCTTCCCCAATCAGAACTCTGCGAAAAGTGGGCCTTATCCCCGCACCCAAAACTGCCTTTCCCTTTTTTCCAACAAAACCCTCAAAAATCATTTCAAACTCTTTGATTTATATACCTAGCCTAAAATTAGTTTTATTTCAATCATATCAAACCCTATTGATACATTTTTGTTGAGATTGACCCGGAGAGAGCCCTTTCCTGTTCTGGTAGGGCTAGCTACCAGACTAAGCGTGGTTTGATGTTACCCTGAACTCTGCCTTCCTTCAGCCTAAGGTATATTTAGGCAATAACATAGTGGTAACCATACTGGGGACAAAATTATTTTCTTGTTAGTGTTATTTGTTTTATAAGCTACAGACGAAGCCTGAAGTTATGCCAGGTAGCCTTCGAAACGCTCTTGCTTTGCATTAGCAAAAGTAGATAAACGCTGCTTCAGTCAATCTCCGGTCTAGTTTGTAAACGTAACATTTGACTTGCAAGTTTCCCTAGTATGTGTATCAAGTTCAGATCTAATCATTGATGGTGGACAACGATCAGACATATGAAGGCTGAAACATTCACCTGGCGACTCCAACTCAATCCAAAGATCCCAGTGCTCACTGATCCATTCATGCAATGGTAGGGTATGTGGCAGACCCTGTGCTTTGTGAAGTTTTAAAAGAAGTTAGAGATCAGTTAGTGGATTTTGAAATTGATGAAGTATTTTTCATTGCCGTGCTTCAATTTTTGAGATCTCTGAAGTTTCCTCCTGAAGCTAAAACTGGTTCCTTTGAGTTAGTTGTTGAAAAATTTGAGAAGGAGATTCAGTATTTAAATGATCAGATCCAATCATATGAATTTCGAGATCCTAAAAAGTTTTTGGAAACTCTCCCTCCTTCAAAACAAGAAACAATAGAGCTTCCCGTGGATATTTGCATTGATAGTTTGCAGCTGGAATCATGTATTGAGGAGTTGGGGCAGCAAACAGAGTCTGGTTTTTTCGATCCTATTGCAACGTACATGGAAATTTTTTTCAGTTTGAATGATAGATCAAATTGTTTTTTACATAAACAGACTCGTTATGTGCATGTATGGTTGTCAGCATTTACATTTGTGTCCTGGTTGAAGCACTTTCAAGCAGCATCCTTGTCACAGTTACTTGATTGGTTGATCTGGCATTACAGCGTTACTTGATCTATTGGTTTTCTAGCAAAGTAGGGGAGATTTTAAATAAATAAGCTGCCAAAGGAAAAATTTTAGTTTTCGGTATTTGTTTATGTACAGGTTGCAGTATGTACATGTTTTTGGATTGGTATGAGTTGTTTTGGGTTTGCAGTTATTGACTCCATTGCCCAATGGATAAGGCACTGGTCTGCTTTCCAAAGATCTGCCATTCTTGGCACCTCCAAGGAGCTACCATCCCCATTGGAGCCAATGTTAGTGTTAGCCTTTGCAACCTTCCTCTAGTGATCAAACATGCTCTTACAAAATGATTTTAAGGTGTCAAGGTCAAATTTTTTCATTTCAGTGAGTCTTCAAGCAAAATTTGGTCACTAAGTATTAGGTCTAGGGCTTGCTTTCACTCTTTTCAAAGTTGTCTAAATGTCGGTCCATGTCACCATTCAGTTGAGTGTACCATCATTCAGACGGTTGTCATCATCATGTCAGGTTCCAATGGGTCATTTTACACCTTGTTCATGCTTCAGTTGTGCCTAGGTAAGGTCCATTTCCCTCTCCTAGGGTTCTGGAGGTAATTTCTCTTGGATGGTCAAATCATCAGAAAAAATTGTATCCTGATGTTAATACACCTTCCCCCTATCCTTAATGTACTTTATTAAACACTTCCCATCATTGAGATCCCCCAAATTCCTCAATTTTGCACAAACCCTAGTTTCTTGCTACAACTTGGCAATTTTCTAGGCTAGGCCTGTGTTTTTCCCTTTTGGACCGCTTCCCCTCACTCAATCTCTGAAATTCCACTTTCCCCTACTTCCTAACATCCCTCCCTACTTCTGAAAATTTTCTCAAGAATTTATAAGCCCCTTATCCCCTTCATTTCGGTTCATTTCGACAAATCCCTTGTTCCACATATCGGGATAAGTTTCACTCAAATGATGTTTCTGAGCAGTAAAAGATGAATTTGGGAAAAATGAGAGATTTTTTTGTCCAAAAAATTCCAAAGAAGAAAAACCTCCTTCAATTTTTACACAGGTGTCATGGTTTTATAGAAATATCAAAAATACCATTGCCTCACGAGAATTGATGCACATCTGAAGTGACCTTGGGAAAATCATGATTTCTCCTAGCTTGGTTGGCCAAATAACTTCCTTGATGAGTAAAATGATAATTAGACACAAATATATTTCCAATGAGCTATCATGAGCTCAATTTGGAGTTGAGAAAGACCTTCAAAAGTTGACTGCAACAGCACTCTGCCTTGAGGCAGCCTCATTCTGCTCATTTTGACCAATCTTGGGAGATTTTATTTTTGACAAGGCCAATGAACTCCAAATTGAAAAATTCCAGTTGGGTTGGAAATTAAACTCAATATGATTTCCAACGAGCTATCAAGTGCCCGATTTGGACACTGGGAAGGCCTCCAAAAGCCTCCTGCAAAAAGGCGCGACGCATAGAGATGGCGCGGCGCATTGGGCTAAAAAGCCTGAAATCATTCAATTCTTCCTCAAAAAGCTCCAAAATTGCAAATTCTTCACTCCACAACTAAGTGAACATCTCCATATTGCCAATATATGAGTTTTCATCAGTGTTTATGGTGTTTCAATAGGTGAAGAAAATTCAAACCGTATTTTCTTGCTCAAGAATTGTTTCCTTAGGGTTTAGAGTTTGGTTCTTATGCCATCACTCCCTCACTCCTTCATTCCCTCAATCATTTTCTCCCTTTATTTACATTCTTATCTACCCATTCCACATTTCCCGTATCCCTAATGAACTAACCCTAAATCCCTAATCCCACTATCCCAAACCCTAGTCAAATATCCCCAAAACATTGCTATCTCTGCCATCCCTCATCACTGTTCATTTATCACTACAGCCCGTTCCCCTATTCTCTTTCATCCCTAAAGTCACTTATTCCTAAGCCCATCTCCTATCCCTAAGTTATTTCATCTTCTATCACTCTCCCTTTCCCATTTCATTTGTAAAATCCCCAAACCCCGGCTTTCCCAAACAATCAAGTGACTGTCCCCTTATCCCTATTTTATCAAATCTCACTTGATTAAACCCCACTATCCTTACTGCCCTATTTCCCACAGTCCCTCATTTGACATATTTGGCAATCCAATCAAAGACACCAAAATTCTCCTACTAGACAACACAGACCTTGCAAATTCTCATGGAGACAGATACAAAGACATCCTTTGAGCGAGAGATTTGGCTTGAGAGAGTCAATGTTCGTCTTGAGAAACTTTTGGCGAAGGCAAAAAAGGACAAGGACATGCTCAGGTACATGAAGAACCACTATTTTTCCCGCACACATGTTTGCAAAGCGAAGATGAAGATCCTGAAAGCGAGGCTAAGGAGGGCACTGAAACGGCATAAAAGGGAGGATAGACTCCAAATCTTGGCCGAAGCTTCTTTGGTTGAGCATGACACTTGATGATGGAACTTCAGTCCAAATTTCAAGTAATTTGGAGAAAATTTTGTCAATTTTGAAATTTTTGGTCACAAAACAGATTTTCCCGCCCGACGCGTCGCGCCACCTGGCGCGCTCTTATGATTGGGACATCTTCTGGAGGAAAACTTGATATTTTTGGATTTTTTATGTTAAATTATGCATGCTCAGGAATGGCCGAGAGATTTCATCAAGTTCTGGGTTGCCTAAAGGGCCAAAAACACCTTGAAAATGGCCTTTCTGCCACTTTTTGCACCAGCAGGAACCAGTCCAGGGAGATTGCAGTTTTGGAGGAGAAAATGACATTAAAATCCAAAAATTCCACTTGGGTTGGATAGGATACATCCAAATATTTCCAACGAGCTATCATGAGCTCAATTTGGACTTCGGGAAGTGCCTCAAAAACAGGCTCAAAGTGGCACGACACATTGTGTTTTTGAGCGCGGCGCATAGAGAAATTTGGCCTCATTTTCACTTTTCAGCTCAGGAATTCGTCCAGTTTTGACTAGTTTTACTTTTTGATGTAACTATTGATCTATCTTGATGTAATTTGACGACTATGATGTAATTTTGGCACATATTTACTTGTTCTAGAGGATTCATTCACTAAAAAGTGAAAATTAAATGAATGAATCGGTTTCCTTCCATATAGAGGCAAGTTGTTTGATTGCCTAGATTTCAGTTCCTTGTTTAGAATTGGTTGAAACAGCTCCTAGAATGATGAGCTCGACCCCTAGAGGCTTGGTATGGTGTTAGGCTTGTCTATAAGATGTATTTTCTCAGTCATTTTCAGGGTTGGATACTTGGGAATTGTTTGGCACTTCATTGTACATCACTTCTGCATTTTTGGCTAAGGAAAGACCAGGGTTTTGCAGCACTTGTTGGGATCCTTGTGGCTTTGTGTTTTGATGGTGTTTTTCTCTATGTACTTGTAAGTTCACTGATTTTTATGTGTATCATTTCCCTTCTCTGATCTTCTTAAATTAAAAAAATCAGTGTTAAAGGTGGAATTCAGTAGCTTGCTTTGCTTTGCCTTTTAGTTTTGTTTAATTTTACATGTTTTCATCTGTTTGGAGAGGATCCTTGAGATATCTTGCCCTCTTCAGCTCCTCAGTGGTCTAAACTATCCATCCTTTCATTTCAAATCATTAAAACCATTTCTTACCCTGCCCCAATCATAACTCTGCGAAAACTGGGCCTTATCCCCGCACCCAAAACTGCCTTTCCCTTTTTTCCAACAAAACCCTCAAAAATCATTTCAAACTCTTTGATTTATATACCTAGCCTAAAATTAGTTTTATTTCAGTCATCTCAAACCCTATTGATACATTTTTTTTGATATTGACCTGGAGAGAGCCCTCTCCTGTTCTGGTAGGGCTAGCTACCAGAATGAGCGTGGTTTGATGTTACCCTTAACTCTGCCTTCCTTCAGTCTAAGATAGATTTAGGCAATAACATAGTGGCGACCATACTGGTGACAAAATGCTTTGCTTGTTAGTGTTATTTGTTTTATAAGCTACAGACGGAGCCTGAAGTTATGCCAGGTAGCCTTCGAAACACTCTTGCTTTGCATTAGCGAAAGTAGATAAACGTTGCTTTAGTCAATCTCCGGTCTAGCTTGTAAACGTAAAATTTGACTTGCAAGTTGCCCCAGTACGTGTATCAAGTTCAGATCTGATCATTGATGGTGGAAAATGATCAGACATATGAAGGTTGAAACATTCACCTGGCGACTCCAACTCAATCCAGAGATCCCAGTGCTCACTGATTCATTCATGCAATGGTAGGGTATGTGGCAGACCCTGCGCTTTGTGAAGTTTTAGAAGAAGTTAGAGATCAATTAGTGGATTTTGAAATTGATGAAGTATTTTTCATTGCCGTGCTTCAATTTTTGAGATCTCCGAAGTTTCCTCCTGAAGCTAAAAATGGTTTCTTTGAGTTAGTTATTGAAAAATTTGAGAAGGAGATTCAATATTTAAATGATCAGATCCAATCATATGAATTTTGAGATCCTAAAAAGTTTTTGGAAACTCTCCCTCCTTCAAAAAAAGAAACAATAGAGCTGCCTGTGCATATTTGCGTTGATAGTTTGCAGCTGGATGCATGTATTGAGGAGTTGGGGCAGCAAACAGAGTCTGGCTTTTTCGATCCTATTACAACGTACATGGAAATTTTTTTCAGTTTGAATGATAGATCAAATTGTCTTTTACATAACCAAACTCGTTATGTGCATGTATGGTTGTCAGCATTTACATTTGTGTCCTGGTTGAAGCACTTTCAAGCAACATCCTTGTCACAGTTACTTGATTGGTTGATCTGGCATTACAACGTTACTTGATCTATTGGTTTTGTAGCAAAGTAGGGGAGATTTGTAAATAAATAAGCTGTCAAAGGCAACATTTCAGTTTTCGGTATTTTTTTATGTACAGGTTGTAGTATGTACATGTTTTTGGATTGGTATAAGTTGTTTTGGGTTTGCAGTTATTGACTCCATTGCCCAATGGATAAGGCACTGGTCTGCTTTCCAAAGATCTGCCATTCTTGGCACCTCCAAGGAGCTAACATCCCCATTGGAGCCAATGTTAGTGTCAGCCTTTGCAGCCTTCCTCCAGTGATCAAACATGCTCTTACAAAATGATTTTAAGGTGTCAAGTTCAAATTTTTTCATTTCAGTGAGTCTTCAAGCAAAATTTGGTCACTAAGTATTAGGTATAGGGTTTTCTTTCACTCTTTTCAAAGTTGTCTAAATTTCGGTCCATGTCACCATTCATCTGAGTGTACCATCATTCAGATAGTTGTCATCATCATGTCAGGTTCCAATCGGTCATTTTACACCTTGTTCATGCTTCAGTTGTGCCTAGGTAAGGTCCATTTCCCTCTCCTAGGGTTCTGGAGGTAATTTCTCTTGGATGGTCAAATCATCAGCAAAACTTGTATCCTGATGTTAATACACATTCCCCTATCCTTAATGTACTTTATTAAACACTTCCCATCACTGAGATCCCCCAAATTCCTCATTTTTGCACAAACCCTAGTTTCTTGCTACAACGTGGCAATTTTCTAGGCTAGGCCTGTGTTTTGCCCTTTTGGACCCCTTCCCCTCACTCAATCTCTGAAATTACACTTTCCCCTACTTCCTAACATCCCTCCCTACTTCTCAAAATTTTCTCAAGAATTTAGAAGCCCCTTATCCCCTTCATTTCGCTTCATTTCGACAAATGCCTTGTTCCACATATCAGGATAAGTTTCACTCAAATGATGTTTTTGAGCAGTAAAAGATGAATTTGGGAAAACCAAGAGAGGTTTTTATCTGCAACATGCCAAATAAGAAAATACTCCTTCACTTTTTACACAAGTGTCATGGTTTTATAGAAATGTCAAAAATACCGTTGCCTCACGATAATTGATTCACATCTGAAGTGACCTTGGGAAAATCAATATTTCTCCTATCTTGGTTGGCCAAATGACTTTATTGATGATTCAAATGATACCTAAACACAAATATATTTCCAATGAGCTATCATGAGCTCAATTTGGATTTGAGGAAGACCTTCAAAAGTTGACTGCAACAGCACTCTCCTTGAGGCAGCCTCATTCTGTTCATTTTGACCAGTCTTGGGAGATTTGATTTTTGATAGGGCCAATGAACTCCAAATTGAGAAATTCCAGTTGGGTTGGAAATTATACTCAATACTCTTTCCAACGAGCTATCATGTGCCTGATTTGGACACAGGGAAGGCCTCCAAAAGCCTCCTGCAAAAAGGCGCGGTGCATAGAGATGGCGCGGCGCATTGGGCTAAAAAGCCTGAAATCATTCAATTCTTCCTCCAAAAGCTCCAAAATTGCAAATTATTCATTCAAAAACTAAGTGAACATCTCCATATTTCCAATATATGAGTTTCCATCAGTGTTTATGGTGTTTCAATAGGTGAAGAAAATTCAAACCCTATTTTCTTGCTCAAGAATTGTTTCCTTAGGGTTTAGAGTTTGGTTCTTATGCCATCACTCCCTCACTCCTTCATTCCCTCAATCATTTTCTCCCTTTATTTACATTCTCATCTACCCATTCCACATTTCCTGTATCCCTAATGAACTAACCCTAAATCCCTAATCCCACTATCCCAAACCCTAGTCAAATATCCCCAAAACATTGCTATCTCTTCCATCCCTCATCACTGTTCATTTATCACTACAGCCCATTCCCCTATCCTCTTTCATCCCTAAAGTCACTTATTCCTAATCCAATCTCCTATCCCTAAGTTATTTCATCTTCTATCACTCTCCCTTTCCCATTTCATTTGTAAAATCCCCAAACCCCAGCTTTCCCAAACAATCAAGTGACTGTCCCCTTATCCATATTTTATCAAATCTCACTTGATTAAACCCCACTATCCTTACTGCCCTATTTCCAACAGTCCCTCATTTGACATATTTGGAAATCCAATCAAAGACATAAAAATTCTCCTACAAGACAACACAGACCTTGCAAATTCTCATGGAGACAGATACAAATACATCCTTTGAGCGAGATATTTGGCTTGAGAGAGTCAATGTTCAACTTGAGAAACTATTGATGAAGGCAAACAAGGACAAGGACATGCTCAGGCACATGAAGAACCACTATTGGGCCCGCACACATGTTTGCAAAGCGAAGATGAAGATCCTGAAAGCGAGGCTAAGGAGGGCACTGAAACGGCGTAAAAGGGAGGATAGACTCTGAATCTTGGTCGAAGCTTCTTTGGCTGAGCATGAAACTTGATGATGGACCTTCAGTCCAAATTTCAAGGAATTTGGAGAAAATTTTGTCAATTTTGAAATTTTTGGTCACGAAACAGATTTTCCCGCCCGACGCGTCGCGCCACCTGGCGCGTGCTTATGATTGGGACATATTATGGAGGAAAAATTGATATTTTTGGATTTTTTATGATAAATTATGCATGCTCAGGAATGGCCGAGAGATTTCATCAAGTTCTGGGTTGCCTAAAGGGCCAAAAACACCTTGAAAATGGCCTTTCTGCCACTTTTTGCACCAGCAGGAACCAGTCTTGGGAGATTGCAGTTTTGGAGGGTAAAATGACATCCAAATCTAAAAATTCCACTTGGGTTGGATATTAGACATTAAGGGATTTCCAACGAGCTATCATGAGCTCAATTTGGACTTCGGGAAGTGCCTCAAAAATAGGCTCAAAGTGGCACGACGCATTGAGTTTTTGAGCGCGGCGCATAGGGAAATTTGGCCTCATTTTCACTTTTCAGCTCAGGAATTCGCCCAGTTTTGACTAGTTTTACTTTTTGATGTAACTATTGATCTATATTGATGTAATTTGATGACTATGATGTAATTTTGTCACATATTTACTTGTTCTAGAGGATTCATTCACTAAAAAGTGAAAATTAAATGAATGAATCAGTTTCCTTCCATATAGAGGCAAGTTGTTTGATTGCTTAGATTTTAGTTCCTTGTTTAGAATTGGTTGAAACAACTCCTAGAATGATGAGCTCGACCCCTAGAGGCATCGGATGGTGTTAGGCTTGTCTATATGATGTAATTTCTCAGTCATTTTCAGGGTTGGATACTTGGGAATTGTTTGGCACTTCATTGTACATCACTTCTGCATTTTTGGCTAAGGAAAGACCAGGGTTTTGCAACACTTGTTGGGATCCTTGTGGCTTTGTTTTTTGATGGTTTTTTTCTCTATGTACTTGTACGTTCACTGATGTTTATGTGTATCATTTCCCTTCTCTGATCTTCTTAAATTAAACAAATCAGTGTTAAAGGTGGAATTCAGTAGCTTGCTTTACTCTGCCTTTTAGTTTTGTTTAATTTTACATGTTTTCATTTGTTTGGAGAGGATCCTTGAGATCTCTTGCCCTCTTCAGCTCCTCAATGGTCTAAACCATCCATCCTTTCATTTCAAAGCATTAAAACCATTGCTTACCCTGCCCCAATCAGAACTCTGCGAAAACTGGGCCTTATCCCCGCACCCAAAACTGCCTTTCCCTTTTTTCCAACAAAACCCTCAAAAATCATTTCAAACTCTTTGATTTATATACCTAGCCTAAAATTAGTTTTATTTCAGTCATCTCAAACCCTATTGATACATTTTTGTTGAGATTGACCTGGAGAGAGCCCTCTCCTGTTCTGGTAGGTCTTGCTACCAGACTGAGCATGGTTTGATGTTACCCTGAACTCTGCCTTCCTTCAGCCTAAGGTAGATTTAGGCAATAATAGGAGGTATTAAATTTATATGGAGAAGGTGGTAGTTTATGATTTACCATTCTAGGCAATCCACATATGAGGAAAGGATGATATCAAGGGGTAAGAGATGATGTCTCTAATATAGGATCAAATAGGAATTCGAGATCTCTATCCGTGGTAAATAGTTAAAACCTGTTATGAAACCAACTCCAAAAATAGAAGAAAATAGAGATCAACTCCTTAGAAATAAGACACTTCAAGGGGATAATCTCCTTTACATTACATAAATGAGAAATTCTTGGATGATACAAATGACAAAACCTCCTTTCTATATATAGGAGTCCATGGGTTCACAATATAATCCTAGCCGACATAACAATAATAATGTAAGGGCACAATAATAACAATATGGGGGTTACAGGGGTACAACAATAACAATAAGGGGGCTACACTAACAACAATAAGGGACTACACTATTAATATAGGGACCTAACATGCCCTTCTCCTTCAAAAAAGTGTTGTCCTCAACGCTTGAGTAGCTCTGGATGCTTCTGCATAAAATTATCATCCTCCCATGCAGAATCTTCAGTGGGTAAGTTCTTCCACTTGATGAGATACTCTGAAATTGATCGACTTCGTAGTTTTTAAGTTCTTGTTTCCGTAACTGCTTTATGTTACAATATGATTTTTCCTTCCTCATCAAGTTTTGGAAATATTGTTTGAAGTAGAATTTTGTCACCTATAACCTTCTGTAAGCATGAAACATGGAAAACTGGATGCACTCGAGAAGAAGAAGGAAGCTCCAATTTGTATGCCATAGTACCAATATTTTGCAACACCTTGTAAGGACCATAGTACTTTGGCGATAATTTATTATCCTACTTAGCTTGCTTGAGGGACATTTGTTTGTATGGTTGTAGCCGTAAAAATACCCAATCTCCTACATCAAAACTTCTCTCGCTGCGATGTTGATCTGCCTGTTGTTTCATTCGATTTTGTGCCAAATTCAGGTTATCCTTTAAGAGTTTGAGAACTTCTTGTTGATGCTCGATGTGATCTTCCACTGCTTGAACCTTCGAATTTTCCCTTAAAGATGATGTGATGGATGGTGGATGATATCCATAAAGTGCCATAAATGGGCTCATTTTTGCTGCAGTATGGAAGGAAGTGTTATACCACCATTCAGCAAGAGGTAACCACTTGACCCATTGTGTTTGTTTATCAGATACAAAACAACAAATATATCCTTCCAAACATTTATTTACTATCTCAGTTTGACCATCAGATTGAGGATGATAAGATGAGCTATGAGCTAATTGAGTACCCAAACAACAAAATAACTCCGTCCAAAAATTTCCAGTAAAAATGGGATCTCTGTCGCTCACAATAACCCTTGGGCTTCCATGTAGCTTTTGAATTCTATCCATAAATGTATTAGCAAATTTACTTGCTTTAAATGGATGAGATAATGCACAAAAGTGTGCATACTTGGTAAGTCTATCAACTACCACCATGATGACACTCTTTCCTTCGGACTTAGGTAAACCTGTGATAAAATCCATTGAAATCTCCTTCCAACGTTGACTTGGAATGGATAAAGGTTGTAGAAGTCCCGGGGTCTTAATTGTCTCAACTTTATTCTGCTGGAAAACCAAACATTCCGCCACAAACTTTTGAATATCAGATTTAAGGCCATCCCAAAAAAATTCTTTCTTCACCCTGTGTAAGTTTTTAAAAATCCTGAGTGTCCTCCTAAAGGAGAAGTGTGCAATTCCAGAAGAATCTTTTGTTTTAGTTGGGAATTCTTACAAATATATAAGCGATCTTTGTACCATAAGGAATCATTTTTCCAACTAAATGTATCAGATGTACTAGGATCTTGGTGCAACTTTTGAATGAGTGTCCATACATCTTTGTCCTTCTTCCATTCATCTCTTGCTTCGGTTATCCAATCTGGTTGGATAATAGAAATGGCACAAAGCAATGTTTCCACCTCTTCATTATTTCTTGAGAGTGCATCTGCAACAACATTAAGCTTTCCTTTTTTGTAGATTATTTCAAAGTCATAACCCAACATCTTTGTGACCCATTTTTGTTGCTCTTCTAAAGATAGTCTTTGTTCCAAAAAGTGTTTAAGACTATCATGATCAGTTTTTACCTTGAAGTGTCTTCCCATTAGGTAAGTTCACCATTTCTTTAGTGCATGTATTATTGCTAACATTTCCTTCTCATAAATAGGTTTCTGTAAATACTTTCCTTTGATTGGACGACTTTCAAAAGCAATGGGTCTTCCTTCCTACATTAAAACTGCACCAATTCCATTTCCTGAGGCATCACATTCCACAATAAGGTTTTTGTGAAGTCTGGCGTAGCTAAGACCGGTGCTAGGCACATTGCCTCTTTAAGATGTTCAAAGGCCTTAGTTGCTTCAGGAGTCCATGAAAATGCATCTTTCTTCAATAATGTTGTTAGAGGTGCCGCTATTCTCCCATAATTCTTAACAAACTTGCGATAATACCCTGTTAACCCGAGAAATCCTCGCAACTGCTTTATGGTTGTGGGGACATTCCATTCCTTAATGGCTTTAATTTTGTTAGGGTCTACTTTAACACCCTCGTGAGATACAATATGACCCAGATATTCCACCTCTTGTACTCCAAAGAAACATTTGGATGTTTTTCCATATAATTGTTTCTCCTGCAATAGTTTGAGCACCCTGTCAACATGTTCAACATGATCCTTCCAAGACCTGCTGTAGATTAGTATATCATCAAAAAATACTAGCAAAATTTTTCTAAGGAAGGGTTTGAAAATGGAATTCATCAACCCTTGAAATGTAGAAGGTGCATTGGTAAGGCCAAAAGGCATGACCAAAAATTCATAATGACCCTCATGAGTTTGAAATGTTGTTTTAGGAATATCTTCAGTCTTCATTCTAATTTGATGATATCCAGAACGAAGATCCAACTTGGTCTAATAAATTTCTCCATGTAATTCATCCAATAATTTATCAATCATAGGGATGGGAAATTTGTCTTTAATAGTGAGCCTATTGAGCTCCCTATAATATGAACACATGAGCCACGATCCATCCTTCTTGTGCAACAATACTATTGGAGCAGAGAAATAACTTTGACTCCTTTGAATTATACCAGCCTCTAACATTTCTGCTATCATAAGTTCAATTTCTTTCTTTTGGACATAAGGATATCTGTAAGGTTTGACATTTGGAGGAACACTTCTCGGAATCAAATGAATAGCATGATCATGATCACGAATAGGTGGGAGTCCTTTAGGAGTTTCAAATGCCTTGGAATGATTGTCGAAGACTTTTTGGAGATCTAGAGAAATATATGATTTTGATGTTGGAACTTCTAGTGAGCATAATTGTGCAATTACGTCTCGTTTTTCTTTTTTCAGAAGCTTTGTCATGACATTAGAGCTTATTATCTTTCATGGCTTCCCTGCAATAACCCTTAATTCAACTTCCTTTCCTTTTGAAATTTTTTTCAAGAAAAATGATTGAAAACTAAAAGCTACCGTCCCCAAAGATTGTAAGCATTGTACTCCTAGTACAACATTAACACCTCCCATTGGAATGGAAAGCATTGGACTATTAAATACATATTCCCCCATGGTTAACTTGATATTATGGCATTTTATAGAGAAATTTAGAGTTTCTCCATTTGCAACCATCACTTGACATTCTGGTGTTGGGTATAAGAAGCAATTCAATTCCTTGGCTACCTTACAATGAATAAAATTATGGGTACTACCAGAGTCAATCAATAGTGTTACCTTTTTCTTCTTGATATGTCCTTATATCTTAAGAGTTTGATGAGTGATAATTCCTGCCAATGCATTACAGGATGTGGTCAGACTCATTTTTTCTCTCTAGGGTTGGTTCCTGGTGTATATCCTCTTCTTTTGAAGTTTCTTTTTCATTTTCTTCCTCCTCTTCACAATCTATGTAAAATAATTTCTTTTTAGCACACTTATGAACTTTAATGTATTTTCTATCAAAACTGTAGCAAAGCACCCTTTTTCTCTTTTTTCTTCCAATTGTTGTGGTGTCAACCTTGTAGGTTGTGGAAGTCTAGGAGTAGCAACACTTCTATATTTATATATGTGAGTGGTAGGCTTCCTTGTCACCTTAATTTTACATTCAATTTTTCTTGCCAACCTAAATGCCTTCTCCAATGAATCATATTCCTAAAAGGGAACCTCATGTTGGATGTTTTCCTTTAAATTCCCTATGAAGACATCAATCTTGTTTTCCTCTGGAATATTAGCTACCCTTATATTCAATTTTTGGAAGTCCTCAATGTGCTCCACCACTGAACCATTTTGTTTGAGATTTATCAATTGGCTAAAGGTGTTGCTCTTTGTATCCTCATAATGTGCTATCATTTCCTCCATAAAAATTGACCAAGTGACAATTTTTTTACGGGAGCAAAGCCATAGATATCATACAAATTTATTTTGTTCTAAATTTAAAGTTGCAATCATACCTTTTGTGTATTTTGCACATTATTGAGATCAAAATATTGCTCCATCTGTAGTATCCATGTTACGGGATCCTTGCCATCAAACTTCCTCATATCCATCTTTGGAATATGGTGGTTTTTCAATCCAACATTAGAGTTTATGAAATCACGATTAACATTTATTTTATTCTCATCATGAGTTTCCTCTATTATCTTTTCGGCATTAGGAAACATTTCTTGGTAAAGAATTATGAGGATATTCATGGGAAACCCTTAAAAAAAACTTTAACTGCCAAGGAGAAGTCACCCGCTTTGATACCACTAATCTGGATGTAGGGAGTCGAGTGATCCATAGTCTCTCAACTACCATAATTAACCAAGATATTTTAATTCTGTGATGTTAGTAGAATTTCATGTGAAAGAGTATGAAAAACCACACATGCATACTTTAAAGAAGAGGAAACATAATGACAACCATCAAATCAAAGAACACACATAAGTTGATAACATAGTTCACCTAGTGTGGGATACGTCTTTGGGCTCTGTTCAAAGTAGGGAGGCCTCTTTCATTAATATTCAACAAAAATCAAATTACATGTATGTACAAAATGCACCTTATACCTCCACTTCCGAGGATGGCATGAAAATGCACACCCCTCCTAGAGAAATGGATTGTGCCATCGAATTCCTGGCGTGAAATCATGTCAAATGACTATAAACGTGCCCTCCTTCTGGCTCGGTCGAAATCTGGACCCTTGAGAATCCCAAAGATTCCCCAAAGATTCCTTCTGGCTGGTTGAATGGAATTTTGTTGCTCAGATGATAATTCTGACTTCATCATTGCACTCCTTGCGAAAAACTGAGAAAAATGAGTATAAACTCTGTTTGGTTCTGAAATTGACATTTTTTGGGCCTCGAGGGAATCTTTTATATTCCTTAAGATTTCATAAAGATTCTTCTCTACGGGTTGACTGAAATTCTTCTCCTCAAATGGGGAAACTAATTACACCATCACGTTCCCTATGGAAAATTGAGAAGAATGAGTATAACTTGGCATAATTCTCTCACTGTGAAAATTTTGCCCCAAGGGATTCTTTTAGATTCCTCATGTTTCCGCAAAGATTCATCTCTTCAAGTTGACTGAATATTTGCTACTTGATATACTTGATAATATCATGAGAAAAATAAGTATAAACTTGATATACTTTTGCCTTTGTCAAAAAAATCTAAAAGATTCTTCTAAGAAGATGTCGTTGAGATAACTATGAATGATAAGTGTTTAAATAAAATTTATGTGGCAGACATAACAAAGAATGATAAGGAATGGGTCGTTGCCCTGACCACAACCATATGCTACAATGAGTGTTATGTTGGCGATGGCTTGGTTTAAATCCTCGTGGCTTTAAGTTTATATAACATACAAACCAAACCCCTAAATTGATTAATATAAAACCAACCCCTCGAGAATGGTTATTTATATGGTATTACATGGTTTTTAAACCATATATATGGTTTTCATAACAAACCATAACAAACAAATAAGTCCCAACCTCTTTTTAATAAAAATATTTGTTGGTGGGTTTTTAATATGATTATATTAATAACCATATTAATTTTAAAATAACCACATGCCACTTTATGTTTGTTATAACTTACCCCATATCAATTTTTTATTTTTATATGAGGTTTTACATTCAAACATATTCGTTGGTGTTTTATATGATTTTTAATAACAAGCATTTATAACTTTGTTTTATATGGTTTTTAAATAACAGATATATATTTTTGATTTTTTGGGGGGATGATATGTTTTTTTTAATATATTTTTAATATATTTTTTTGTTTTTGTGTAGGACTCAGGAAACCAATGTTGGAGTTCCACCTATCGAAGGCTTATTGGTTATTCAACTGCCATGTATGCTTGATGGGTCTTTTTTTCCTGTGTAATTTTTCAAATTCCCAACGATGATATGTTGGTCATACAAACTCATATTTGAGTGTCGTTTGTGTCACTAGATTCAGAATGACAAGATCTACGACTTGGACTTGGTTTCATTGAGAGATGAAAACACCAAAGAGAATAATAAAAAAAAAAAAACAAAAGAAATATTTTATTAAATTAAAGAAATGTTTTCCATCTACATTGTCTAGACGAATTTGTCCTTTTAGAAATTGAGGCCAAAATGTATAGCCTTTTGATTTTTAATACCATGTCTAATTATCATGGGTATATACCATGGTTAAATACTAGGAGTAAATACCATGAGTAACTACCATGGGTGGATGCGACTTTTCATTCGGATCATAAATATCACTTGCAGTGGTTGAAAGAGGGAAAGTGAAACACCAAATTATTTCATAAGGCTATGAACAAACACCATCATTACAAGAGGATATTCTCCCTTTAATCTAGTGATGGTTAACTTTTGGTTCCACATAATGAGATGGAACAAGAATTAGTGTTATTTTCCCAATATCTACTCATAGACCCCATTCCATTAATATAAATAATATTAATTAATTTATATTAATATAAATAAATACTGCATGATTCTCTAATCTAAACCGAGTTTATGGTTTTGATTCTAAAGATTTTTCTGCAAGCCCTAATTTTGCAAATGTCCTCTCTATTCAACCAAGTTTCGTATCATATTTGGTAACTATATTTTTATTTGATTTTGGTTTACTTAAGGAATGCCTATGTGAGGAGGGGTGTAAATTAATCCGAAAAAAAAATAGTGACTAGGGAAAACTAGCCAAATGTCGATGAGTCAAAAGCTAATCATATTAGAGGAAATGTTTAGGAGAATGCGGTCTAGGGAGCTCAATGGAAATCCTGGTTCAAAAGTAATTTTCTTCCTTAAGTTGTAATTAATCGTAAATATGCAGTTCAGTTTAATGAAATAAAATGTTATATTTAGTATATAAAATATCATGCCTTCATATGAAAAATTTATTGGGTTATGGCCTTTGACGAAAGACTCGGAGAAGTGGATCCAAATCAAATGGAAACTAAAAGGCTAAATTGATCTCAAATTTGGGGCCAACAAATTCTTTATAGTTATTTTCTATAGTCCAGAAGATCAAACTAGGGTGTTTGAAAATAGCCCCTATTTATATAACAACACAAACCTTTTCATTAGATTTTGGGAGGAGAATTACAACCCCAAGAAAGAACAATTTTTAGTAGCTCTGGTTTGGGTAAGATTGTTTTATCTCCTTGAAGAATTTAAGGACACAAAGATTATTAAAGGTATTGGAAACTATATAGGCTCTTTTGTTAATATTTATGAGGTAACCAGGTGTGGATGATATACCTCATATGCTATAATTTTCATGTATATGAATACATCCTAGTCACTTCCAGAATTTATTGATATTTCTTATTGGGATGAAACTTGGTTCCAACCCTTAGATTACATACATGTCCCTTTCCAATGTCGTCAGAGCCACGAGTATGGGAAATTATTTAGATATTTCTCGATTCATTAGGATAAAAAATAGTTGGAAAATCAGAAATCCAACCAAGATGGATTTGAAATTATATTCGTCAGAAGACAGAACCCTAGAAATATGCAGGGTCCCATGAAGGCTAATATTATTCATGATGCAAAAAATGTTCATGATGGTGTCAAACCACAATGAGGATATCTATATTCCTAAGGATAATATCATGAATATTGACTCGAATGGGGGATATTCTCATCCTCAAGTGAAATCGAAGCATGAAACTCAGAAACGCCTCTCGAAACCATGACCATGGAAGAAAACCACATGCAGAAAGCAATGGACATGGAAAATAAGGAGGAAGTAGAGACGTTAAGCCATGATGAACAAGTGTTGAATTTTTTTCTGAAATAATGGTGTAAAAAATATCCCACAATCATCCCCAAACTCTAGCTAGCTTAATTTCAACTAACATGTCTTAGACTAAAGAACCAAAAAGAGGAAATTTAAGGAGAGTCAACATCACGAAATAGGGGATTTGGAGTTCACACCCAAGGTAACAAAGGAAAATGAAATATACACAAGGAATTTAAGAAAATGGGAATACATTAAATCCAAGCCTTAATCCAGGCAGTGGGAGAAAATTTGGTGAATTTTTGACAGGTTACAATGTTATCAGAGGTGTTTTCCTCCATCAAACATCTTATCCAATCTCTTGGAATGTTTGTGGCCTCAACAGTGAGGGTTAAAAAAGGTATCCTAGAAAGAATAAGAAAGGAAAATCCCCCAATATTTATGCTTCAAGAAACTAAAATCTCGAGTGAGAAGGTCTAGATAATAGTTGACATATGTTGGAAAGGCGTGAAGAAATCGAGTTGGATGCCAAAGGAAGTGCTGGAGGCTTAACTATACTCTAGAATCCCCTGGAAGTATGATTTTAGGAATAGGTGGCTCTACCTCACATCATGTATGACAAATTTCATTATGTACGCTCAAAAGAAATGGGTTTCCCCATAATTATTTACAAGCCACGTATTCTCTCAGAGAAATCATCTTCTCTAGCAGATATTCATAACATTTGATCCATCCATCAAGATGAGCTATGCTTAGTTGGAAGGTAATTTAATCTAATAAAATATTTGGGGGAACATATGGGAAGGATAAGTATACCTTAACCAAATGCACAATGGTTTGTAGAGATAATTCATGATCTTCAAGTAGCAAAACACAATATCGTTTATGGGATCTATAGTTGGAATAATCAGAGAGGGGGAAGACATAATTTTTCCAATTGACTAGACCACCTTCTTGTATTTGAATATTTATTTGGTAGGGAAATTTTTAGAAAAGAATATATGCTCCTGAGTCCTGGATCAAAGTATTGGTCTATCTAATTGAAGATGGACCTAAAGGAAATACCTCACAATTTCCCCTTCATATTTGAAGAGCTTCAGGTTGCAAGACTATGCATTCCTGGAAAAATCCAAATGTTGGTGGGAGGACCTGCAAGTTTGGGGAGTACCTTTCAATTAAAGATTAAAATTAAAGAGTGGAATACTGATGAGTTTGGCCATATCCTTACTGAGAAATAAATCTTGGAGAACCAAATGTATCGGGTTCAACAATAAATAATATCTGATGGTCGATTAGATGACTTGATAAGGGAGGAGGGGATTATAATCAACAAACTAGAGTAGCAGAGAAAATAGGAGGAAAAATTGTGGAAAAGTTGATTGAGAGGTGGGGAGCCAAGAGCTGAAAAAACCAAAGAGAAGATAAAAACACAAAAAAACAAAAATAATATTTTATTAAAATAAATAATTTTTTTCCTGTTACATTTTATGGACGAATCTGTCCTTTTACAAAGTGAGTCCCAAATTTATAGCCTTTTGAGTTACAATACCATGGGTAATAACCATGGGGTGGATACCATGAGTAAATACCAAGGGAAAATACCATGGGTAGATACCACGGGCGGATGCAACTTTCCATTCGGATCAATCGTCCTTCCTTAGGAAGAAATGGTCCCCATTGTGTATAGTTCCCTCTTGAGAATATTTTGTTGAACATGAGCTAATGAAGAGAAGGGTTTTATGTGGTTGAACCATAACCGCGAGTATGCAGATGACCCATAAATGTGGTTTTATGGATGACCCATAACTGTAATGAACGAAGAGCCAAGGATAGAGACACCCTGTAATGCTTATGAGCCACCTATGATACCGATACTATGCAGCCTAAAATATGGATTTTAACGGAAATTGTTTCATGTGGTTGACCCATAATTGTGGGTTTATGGATGACCCATAACCATGATGGATGAATATCTAAGGGTAGAGATACCTTATAATGCTTGTGGGGCAAATGTGATGTTGAAGTGTGTAGCCTAGCAAATGGACTTAGGTGACAAGGTTTTTGTGTGGTTGACCCATAACTGTGATGAGATAGTTTTCTTGTCGATATGTTTGATAGAAATATGGTTTCTTATCTTTATAAATTATCACTATCCAATGAGATTTTGTTAATGATTCCTCCTAGTGTTCAAGTTTCACATTTGTGATTCCCATTGTTGTGATTTGACAATCCCACCATTACATTACCTTGGAATTAGGAGGGATATGTAACCAAAAGTACGATTCAAGATAGCCAAAAATAATATCCAAATCACTATGGGAATCCGTAACTACAAAATTCGTAGGTAGAAGGGTAGAATAGAAATATCTAACATGTCCATTCTAGATTACAAATAGATAATGTATCAGGAAGTATGATACCTAAATGATGCCAAATGTTGTTGGCCAACTTAAGGAGATTGATTCAAATGAATGTGTAATGCTAATAACTTTTGAGCCTCACATATACAAGCACTATGTACCTCTCGTGTACATTTTCCATTTTTTCCATTCCCATCATAAGCATTCGATGAATTATTGTCAACTTCCAATCCTTAATTGATTATTTTGTCTTTTATATAACAACGAATATAGCCTGAAAATACGTATTTTTAATCTCGTTCATTGTATTTTATGAAATTGTAGGCCATGGTTCTAATGAGAAATCAAGTTGACCCTAGAGGACATGCTTAAATATACCTTGTTCGGTTTCTGCCCAAGATACAGGAAATCCATTCAACAGAATGTAAAGAATGACTCCAACATGCCACACATCAGCTTCAGGAGTATAATGCTTGCACAAAACCTTGAGAAAGGCGTAGTAAGCGATACCAAATACATCACTAAATGTATTTCCTAGTTTGAAGAAGAAAGAGAGGCCAAAATTAGTGGCCTTGAGAGGGAAATTCTTGTCTTTGTCTAGAAGAAGTAAATTCTCTGGCATGAGATCATGGTGGACTACGCCCATGGAATGACATGTATCGATGAGCTGGAAAATGTTCCTACATGTTATCACTCCAATAATTCTTAATAGTTGTGAGAGTTTTGATTTTGTGTTTAAAGAATATTAGAGGAAACCAAAAACCTACTTTTAAGCCTTAGGATCTAGCCTTCCTATTGCTCGGAGAGGGCTCTCTCTTTAAGATTTATCTTTGTTGATTTTAATTTATTTAAGGCTAATTATGTAGGGTAAATTGGTTTTGGTTTTGATTTGATTTAGTTTGGTGAAGAAAATACTTACTTAGATGGATAGATGCGGGTCTATATTCCATTGGGCTAATGGAATCAATGTGTCAAGTAGTCGGATCAGGATCAAAGGCTAAAGGGAAAATGTTTACAGGGCAAGATAGCTAGGTTACTTCAGATCTTCAAGGCTAATGGTGAAAATGGTTTCAATCAGGGTAAAAGAGAAATTAAGGGTTCTTAAATCCGGATTATGATTGAAAAGGCAGAGGTCAATCGAAACTAGGGAGAAATTAAGGGTTCCTTATTCTAGATATAAGTGGAAAACATATAAATGATAATCGGTCAAGACAGAGTGCATTTAACATATTCTGAAATAACAATTCCTGATTTATCATTAAGATTTAGAACACATTCAAGTATTGATGGAAAACATAGGAATTTGACAAAGAAACAAGTGAAAATACTTCATTGTAGTGGCCCAACACATGAATCCTGTAATATGATGCTTTATTACTGTGATCCAGTCTGCTGACTTGAAATTGGTACAAATAACCCTTAGGTTCAAAATAGTACAACTATACAAATGTTCAAAAATTCATCCACCTTTAATACTTCCAAATGATAAGTATTTATAAAAAAATTCATACAAAATATCCTAGAATAAACTTAGGAATTATTCATGGAAAAGAAATATCTTCATGCAAGAAGATAGTGACAGCTTCCTAACTAATGCTATTTGTCCTTTTTTTATTGAAATAAATGGTTTGCTATCTTGATTTTTTCACTGCTTTATCTCTTTGCTGTTCAACGAAGCTGCAGCTAGATAGTGAGGTGTCTTCCATGCTGGCAGATTCGTTTTTTCTTTGTAGTCTTTGATTTACTTTAAACTCTAAACTGGAACTGTTACTCTTTCATCTGATACTCTTTATCCTAATAATATTTCACTGTAAAACTGTAAATGTTGATGTAGAAACAACAAGTTCTATTTTTTACTTTCACTTCTTTGTGCTTACTGCAATTTGATTTTACAGTAGGTTAGTCAATTTTTCCTAGAATTCTACCTCTGGCAGTTTTATCTTCATCATCCTTATGAATTTTTCATCAGCTTCAGTATACTTTGAGAATTTTGGCTTGTTCACAAATAAGTGTTTCAACTCATGCTGTAGGTAAAAAAAATTCTCAAAATTCTTGTAGAGCACCTTCCCTGTTGGCAAGGCTAAACTGTTCACTTGCTCTCTGGAAAACTCTCTGATATTTTTATTATAATAGTCCTGCTTCATTAATCTATCATTAATAACTAGAGGATTGGGGAGGCATTTTTTCCTTAGAACATCAAACTTGATCATAAACCTTGTGATAGAAACCTCGATGTTCTAGCATTTCTCTTCTAACTGTATCATCAGATTATTTTTAGAGGTTACCTTCCTAACTTCTAGGACGGTTTATGTTCTATCATTAATTCCAATATCGTCTAGCTCTTGTCTGTTCTTAGAATTTAAGAACTTGATGATTTCAAGAGCTTCTCCAGGTTTCTTTCCAAGCTCTTCCTTGATCATTTGAATTGCTTCTCTTGCTGATTTTACTAAGTCTTTCTGCTCATATATGACCTGTATTGATGGCCAAATATCATTGACAGATTCAATGATATTGGACCATAACTGTTTCTTGACATGTGCCATTGGTTCCTTCAGTGTTAATTCTTTTTCTGACTTTTTCAGTTGCTCATTTAATATGTTGCCCTTTTGTTCTTCATTCTTAGAATTTATTTGAGAAATTTTCTTTTCATCTTCAAGATTCTTGAGCTGTTCTTTTAGTCTGTTTATCTCATTGGTCAGAATGGAAATATCTTGCATAGCCTTCACTAATTTTCTTGCTTCATCTGAATGCTGTGATGTTGTTGTTGAAGACTTTGTTGCTGAAGTTGTAGATGAAGTAACTGGAAGTGTTGTGGCCACTGGGACATTAGGAGCCAGTGATTCTGCCAAAGTAGAGGGTACAACAATTATTACTACAGGTATGACAGTGGCAGGAACTTCCTCTGCTTTGTTGGCTTCTTTCTCCTCGACCAATTTGTCCATTTCAATCTCCATTTCTTTTATTTGAGTTGTTAACTATAAAATGAGACTCATCATCTCATATTTATGATTGGTATCTTGTAAGACCTCCTTGGCTTGAGTATTTTCTATAGGGGGTAGCTTCAGTTATTTCTTCAGTGCAAAAATGTCTACATTTTTCTTTTTGATCAATTCTTCTGCAACTTTTACATTTTGAGGATCCTATCCTACTTCAATTACTAGCTCTTCCAAGGACTTGATTCTAGTATCCTTTGCATATGAAGATGCTTTCTCCAATCTGAGCTGATCTCTTACATTTACGAGAGTGTTTTAAAGTTTCTGTGCACTCATAGCCTTGGTGGTCATTGTAGAATAAATCATCTCTCCTGTCTGTTTATGAAATTAAATTTGATCTAGAGGATGAATATCCTGGACTAGAACTTCAAAATATACCTTTTTGTAATCAAAGGATGATTTAGGAGTTTGAACTGTGGGTTGAAGAACTATCATCAACATATTTTTATTCTTGTAGTCAAAGGCTGAGAGTAGCCTATTCTGAATGCTAGGATTTTGCTTTAGATACTGAGAATATATTTCATTTTTTATTTCTTCATTTTTGGCCTTGATTTCTTTATATCTTTCTTTAATATCCATGTCCTTTTCTGCTGGTTTCTTAGATGAAGAAACTTCTATACTGTGTTGTTTCTGAATTAGCTGTGTCTTAGAAGTAGTGGCTTGTTGTTCCTCTTCAATTATTGTAGGAGGTGCATTATATTTTTCTGGAATTTTTGTATGAATCACCTCTATTGTCTCATGTTCTTTATTAGCAAGATTTATCTTTGGCTTTGTATTGTATCTCAATTTAAATTTAGTATTTGTTGTAGTTTCTGCTGTATAGGATCCTTCTTCTCTATTTCTCTTCACATTTATGTCTTCTTGGGCTGGAGTCTACAAAGTTTGACTACTCTCACCTTGCTTCTCGGCCTCTACCAATGTATTCTCTAACCGTTCAGATTGGTTTGAGAATTTCTCAATCTCTGTATTTTTTTCATGTATATATGGAGTTAATTTTCATTTAACTCTCATTTTACTAATAACACCAAGGGGATAATAATACCATAGGAAACTAGGACTGAACTTGAACTCTTACAGCTGTTTTTCTACCTCAGGACCTGCATCTCTATGGTTGCAAGTTAAAGGTCCAACCTAGTTCTTAAACTTGAACTGTGTCTTTTTCTTTGCTATTAGGAAATTAACAGCATCTGAATTTAAAATCTGCCTTATGTATTCCAGGGCAAACAACCTCATAGGGAGGTATTTGGGTAGTTTATAAGGGATAATACTTGATCCATAAACTCTAATTTCAGTGTGATTTTGGTACAAGTACCAATCACCTGTCCTATTATGCTCACACAATTGCACGACCTTTTTTATTTCATCAATAATTATGGGCTGTATGCTGCTACTTAGCAAATCTATAAAGGGATGGATGAAGGAATATGTAAACTCTGAATAGGTGAACTCATTGGAATCTTTCCTTATCAAGGACGTACAGAGTATGAATGATTGAGGATTTCCTTCCATGTCAAGCTTCTGAAGATTTGTATTGAATTTCTTAGACTGAAAATATAGGAACATGTGAAATAGGAATGAATAATACTTAAAAAAACCTTCAGAATACATTTTGACCAATTTATCATGGATAATTTCAACGATATATTGGGAAAAGTTAAAGATGGTAGCAGGAGGCTGACTCGGTGTAAAAGTGGAAAAGAAACCAAGCACTGCAACATCAACATGTTCATCTGTAATATAGCCAAGAATGAATGAAAACATGGAAATAATATGTCTCGTCCTTTCATAGAATTTAGCAGACGAGTATGGAGGATTCAACATGGGAATTTCTACATAGGAAGGCATGAAGGTCTGAAAAATATGGAACCTTTTGGGGAAGTCCAAATCTAGGTATAACTTAGTGAGGGGTTCAATAGACAGAGGAACTTCATCTGGTCCAGGTTGTATCTGAAGCATTTGATTGATAGAATCTGCTGTAATAGTAAACAAAACTTCTTTTCCAGGGTTTACTATGGCTCTATGATCATCAAAGTAGCATGATTGGCAGAGTCTGATTACTTCTGGGAATTGGTAAGTATGAGGATCAACATATTTTGGCAAGTTTGATTCCTAGATAAACACTTCATCAACCTGATCTAGGGAGTTTTCTTGGCTCCAATAGTGGAGCTTAAGAAGGTTTGATTTTGTCACTGTATCAGTGATATTGAAGTCTACATCAGCTAGGGGAATATGCTCTACATCTACAACAGGGGGTTGTAAAGGATTGATTGTTAGAATATTTTTGGAAGCCATTACTTGGTTTGGTTTATCAATTTCAATACTCTTTTGACCTTTAAAAACAATGATTTAAGCCTATAAGAACACCTCTGGAAGTTATGACAACTTTGCAGAAGGATTTGAATAAAATAGGGGTTCTCTATTATCTTCAAAAAGGTTTTAAACTCATGCAATTAACCAAACTTTGATTTATGTAAAAAAAGAACAACTACAGGACCTTAGAGTTTCTGCAAAAGATATCTAGGGCCTATAGTGCACTGTCTGTGATAAAAAAAATCTTAAGACATCAATTTTATGCAAAAAGGATGCCTAAGTACTATAGGAAAATATTGAAGTTGACGGAAGGCTTTCTCAGGTCTGGAGATGGCTTAAACTTCTTCAGTTTATTCAATCTTTGATTTTTAATAGTCCAGGGTTTTATAATTTGTGAAAGGATTGCTCAGGGTTTATAGAATAATGATTTAGGAAGAAGATGGGGTTTTCTTTAGTTTTAGAGGCTCCTAAATGATTCAATTAACTGTAATACTCTTTTAGATTGATGAATAAGTCTGTTATTCTAAAGAATATATGGGAAAATTGAAGTTTTGCTATGCAGGAGGGTTTCTAGGGTTGTAGAAAGCTTTCAGAAGCTTTTGCTGGTCTTATAGGTACTCAAATAACTTTTGCATTGTTTGTAGCAGTTAAATTGGTAAATTCCATTTCTTTTAGGCTTAAAACGGAATCGACAACGTTTGTCTTGGTCTACAATGCTTTTTCTTCGTGCAACTAGTAACAGAAAGTGAAAAGAATGCATTTTGGATAGTTTATATGCATTTTCATTCAACATTTAATGAATTGATTGCGGGGTCAATTCAAACAGGCTAGTGGTTTGGGCGCAGGGGAGGGAAAAATTGCTAAGAGGTTTTCGCAATGTTTAAAGGTGGTAAGTGGAATTAGATTGATCGATGCAATCCAATGGAAATCCATTACGTGGAGGGGAGAGAAAGGCCACAAACAACACTTATCACAAGGTTCAGGGGAGGTTAACTATTATGTAATGAAATGTATGACAAGGGATGTTCGCCATTAGATCTGGGGGTTGAAAAGCGAACGACTTGGATTGTGCGATAAAGATGAAGGTTCATATGGTGTGGGGCCTGGGATTTCAATGATGTGGGAGGTTTATTTATGTATTAAAACTAAGGTTAATACATAGTCGGGAGTGCTTTATATGATAGGAGGAGGTTAATGTATTAACAAATGTAATGCAGATAAGTGTAACATTAACATTGGAGGGGATTGATAAACATGGTTTATTATTTAACCTATGGGATGAGGCTTATATAACATGTGGGGATATTTAATCATAGGTTAAAATAAAGCTATGGATGGGGAATAATATATAGGGATTTAATTTAATATGGGGTTAAGGTATATATAAGGAGTTAATACATTAGGTTAGTATTAAAATGTAATGTTACTGTAGAATGAAAAAATACACTAAGTATAGTGTAAAAGTTGTGTTGGGAGTGATTTTCTTCACTATGGGACCCGAAATCTCTTTTGAGCGTTTATACTTAGGTTTTAAAATATTTTTGGGTTTTTTGGGTATTTTTGAATAAAAGGGGAATTAGTTAAAGGGTTTTACTTTTCTTAAGTAAAATGTGTTTTAAACTTAGGAAGAGGGGATTTTTGCACAGGAAAAAGGAAGACAATGGGAAAAAGGGAAAAATGAAGGGGATGAAGTATTTCTACAAGCGGGTGATTTTTTGAAGGAAGTTAGTAAATGAAATGACCAATTTTATGCTTCTCCATGATTTGTAAAAACTTCTTCTGCCTACCCATCTGCTACCCTAAGATTTTTTCTTCATTTACATGGGTGCATTTGAGCTTGCAAACCCTTATTCATTTTGCTTTTAAAACAACAAACTAACTAATTCGATCCTTATTTCTTCCAAGGGCTCAGATTAAGCTGTTGAGATCCTTTATTATTCTCTACCTAACTACTGATCTGCCAAGATTAAACTATTTGGCTAGATCTTTATTCTCTATCTAACAACATGAAATTTAAAGCATGAGAGGTTAAGATTAATATGTTTAACCTTCATGGATTATGGAATTTTAACAAGCTGCACACAATATTTATTTTGCAGTAAAAGTAAATAGTAGTGGCATTTGGATTTGCATCATTTTCATGTTTTATTTTTTATCTCTTTTTGTTTGGGGTCCATTTTCTTATTTTTTTTATTTTTTCTTTCAAGTCCTTTGATTTTTTTTTTAGGTCTTTTAACCTCTTTACATTTTTTATTTTTCTAATATGGGAAAAAAATTTGCAGAAAGAAAAGTATGTACATATTTATAAGACTAATCAAAGTCAATTCAAAATTATGAATCCTATTGTTATAGGTCCCTAATGGAGGCTCCACATGGGGATGGCATTTCCTAGTGAAATGTCAAGAACTTTGAGACTAGTAGCCTTTGAATTTGACGTGTTGACCTTGAAACTCTTTTCTGAGATCTGCATTATTCATACTTATGATATTTTGTCCTTCAAATCTTAAGGCCTTTTCTTCAGGCTTCAAATTTGTTAGAAAAACATCCAAACCAATCTAAAATCTACAATGTTATGTACAATGAGTAAAGTAAACAAAGTGAACTACTTTTATTCTTTCGAATAGTAATGCTTCAGCATTCTACCATTGATAGGTCCACTAGGCAGATCTTATCCATCCAACTCCTTTAAAATGAATGCATTGTTACCTCTGTAACCATAAATAACATAAGGACCTTTCCATAAGAAATCAAATTTCCCATGTTTACCTTTCTCTTCTCTCCTGGAATCCTACTTTAGAACTCTGTCACCTATGTAAAAAAAATCTTTCTTTGTCTTTCTATCAAATATATTTTTTATCTTTTCTTGAACAACTTGATACTTGAGATAAACACATTCCTTGGTTTGTTGCAAGTGTATGGTTTTATTTATCCTTCTCTAGATATCATTGGTTTCAACCTGCAGCTCTTGGATTATTTTCATCACTGGTACTCCTAGAGAAGATGGAAAAAAATCATCCATCCCATAAACAAGCTGTTAAGGGGATGTACCAATAGATTTCTTTGTGGTAAGTCTATTTGCCCATAAGGCAATGACTACTATTTTGTTTCGGGTTTTCTTATTGTCTTCCAACAGTTTCTTGATGATATTCACAAGGCTTTTATTGGAGGATTCAGCAAGACCATTACCTTGAGGGTAATAAGAAATGGAACGACCAAGGGTAATGTGGTATTTATTACAAAAGTCAATCATCTTTTTAGACTTGAAAGTAGCTGCATTAGCAGTAATGATCTTTTGGGGGCATCCAAATCTTGAAAGTATGTTGTTTTCTAAAAATGAGATTATGATAGTATCAATCGCTTGCCTGGAAGGAATGGCTTCTATCCACTTGGTGAAATAGTCTGTGGCTGTCAAAATCCACTTATGTTGGGCTGAGGATGGAGGGTGAATTTCACCAATGAAGTCAAGACCCCATTGTTGAAAATGCATCTCTGTTGATATGGGTATAAGGGGTAAAGGTAGCAACTTTTTCTTCCCCTAAAAGATTTGGCACTTGTGACAGGAGGTCACATACTTTTTCACATCTGAAAATAGTGTAGGCTAGTAAAAACCAGCTCTTAGGATTTTATCTGTAGTAGTCTTCCAGTAAAGGTGTCCTCCACAGTCACCTGCATGAAACTCTTCCAAAAATTTATCAGCTTCTTCTTTAAGTAAACAATTCAGTAAAATGCCACCATGATCTTTCCAAAACTGTGCATTACTACGATACAAAATTTCATTGTATTTAACTTTAAAAATCTAGCTTTAGTTCTTGACAATCCAAGAGGAGATTGTAAATTTAGTAATACAAATATGATATCATAAAATGGTGAGTCTGAAAAGACTTCACTGATCTCTGGAGTCATCATCTCTTCCTGATCATCTAACTGTGCAATAAAATTAATATCTAAGGCCTGATAATTCGATTCAACCATGAGTTTGGCTAAACCTTGGCCTTTAATGAGTTTGGTGGGCTTAATTTCCATGTCATATTCCAAAATGGTGGAAATCCACTTGCCTCTTTTACCATCAAGCCCATTCTAAGTCAGAATGTCCTTCACAACTGAATTTGGAACATAAGCTATGATATGTGAATATAAGATATATACTCTAAAGTCTTTTATAGCTTTCACTAATGCTAGTGCCTTCTTCTCCATTATTTTATACTTTAAAGTAGCATCTTTGGGTGATTTGCTGAAAAAAGAAATAGGCTGCTCATAGCCTTGATCATTTTTCTGCAGTAAGACTGCAACAATAGTATGCTCTGAAGCAAAGGAAAAAATAATGAAATCTTTTTTTAAATCAAGACTTATTAGGACTAGTGATTTTTTAAGGGCCTATTTTATTGATTCAAAGGATTTTTTGGCGTCCATTGTCCATTTAAGGGCTGAGTCTTTTTTCAACATGTTGTTTAGTTCTCTAATTAATTCTACTAAGTTTGAAATAAATCTTCTAAGAAAAATTATTTTTCCTAAGAAAGCCTCCAATTCTTTAATATTCCTAGGATGACTAATGTTATGAATGGCCTCTATTCTTGCTGGATCTATCCTAATTCCCTCTTTGGATATGATATGTCCTAACAACTTACCTTCTTCAAGTCCGAATAGAGTCTTTTTAGGATTCAAAGAGATACCAGATTTCCTGCATTTGAGAAATACTTCTTTGAGATGATCTAGATGTTCATTTTCAATCTTTGAAAATACAGTCATATCATCTAGATAAATCATAATAAAATCATGAATTTCTTTAGAAAAATCTATATCCATAGCTCTCTAGAAAGTAGCACCTGCATTCATTAATCCAAAAGGCATTTTCACATATATGAAAGTACCCCATGGAGTAGTAAATGCAGTTTTTTATTGGTCTTCTTTTGGAAATAAAAGCTGGTTGTATCTAGAGAATCCATCAAGCAATGAAATCCTGGATGAACCAACCACCCTCTGTAAAATGGGATCCATCTTGGGGAGAGGGTAATTGTCTTTTAAGGAAACCTTGTTTAAATTCCGGAAATCAACACACAATTTGATTTCCCTGTCTTTTTTCTAGTGGGAACTATGTTTGAAACCCAATCAGAATATATGATTGGTGAAATAATCTGGGCTTCATACATTCTCTTAACATCCTTTTCAATTAAAGGCAATAAAACTGGATTGATCCTTCTCAGCTTCAGTTTGAAAGGTTTTTTATCTTCTTTTATATGTATTTTGTGTTGTATTATACTAGTGTCATAAGATTTCAAGTCCTCATAACTCCATGCAAATACATCCTTAAATTCCTTAAACAGAGCTATATATTTCAATTTTTCTTCTTTAGGTAAGGATTTTGAGATTTTTACCATCTTAGGCTTTAGTTCAGTTCCTATATTGCATTCTTCTATATCATATCTTAATGGTTCCATCTTTGGTTTTCTTGAAACATCGTTTGAATCAAAAATATCTTCTAAAGGGGCTAATCCCTTGGGAAAAAAATTATTCTTCAAATTTAAAAATTTTGAATCATCATCTATTAGTTATTCTATTTCTTCCTTTTCTAAATTATCTATTTTTGCTTGAGTGATCAGGAGATCATGTCCAAGTGTAAAAAAATGCTCAAAAATGGAAATGCTTAGAAATGGTTGCAGTCTTAATGAACGGAAAGGCCTCGTCACTGCGATTCTGGTGTCGTGAATGGGACTCAAATCCGATGTTGTATGTGAAAGTTACTGAGGTTTGAATTCGTCTAGTGACCTCCAAAATAGGGCTTTTTGACTAAAAGAATTTTTGTCATTTTCAAAAAATTTATATGGAAAAAATACATTTTTTATGAGGTTTTTATTGACCTATAAGTGGGTGCCATGTGGCCTTCCTGGAGGCTGCCACGTGGCCCCAGTTCATAGATTGAAAAGTGCTATGTAAAGATTTGGAGGGCATGAGGGTCGAACCCTTGACCCGACTCCTTGACCCGACCAACACGGCATAGGAAATATTGTTGACAGTGGGCGAGTCAGGTCATTTAAAGCCTGAAGGGAGGAAGAGTGGGCAGAGGTTGAACGCATCATGCAGAGGTTAAATGACCAGTCATGTCGTGGAGAGTTGAATGGGCGGAAGTTTAGGTTAAGCCCTCAGGGCTTAGGCCCATCGCCATACAACCAAGCGTGATGACTCGGGGCTGAAAATATTCTAACTGGCAGAACAATAGGTTTTAACACCTTGGTGCTAGCTCCTCCCACATGTGACCTCGACCCGTGACCATGGGCGTGGTCTTTAAAACCTTATCCGCCAGCAACAAACAGTTTTTGGATTTTCAGCATGTGAACACGCTCTTTAACTGACCGTCACATTTAATGTCACCCCTAAAATGGTGCGCGGTTCTGCCTAATTGAATTTTCCACCTATTCTGGTGGAGTTAACTAGAGTTCCTCCAGTTTTGGAGGAGGTTTTCTAGTGCCACTGGGTAAAATCTTGTTTGGGTCATAACTTTCTCAATTTTCGACCAAACAAGATGAAATTTTAGTCAATTTTGGCTTTATTTGATCTTCTGGAGAGTTTGGAACATGTTGCAGAGCGAACAGAGGTGTTATTCAGCCATTTTTTCTTTAGGGAAGAGGAAAGAGCCATCAGGGCCATCAGGGAGATGAAGCTGTATTGGGTTGTACTTCACTGTTTGAGGTGAAACAAAATCCATTTTTAGCTTATTTTTGTATTCTGAAGTCAAATTCATAGCTTTTTTTTCCTTTTTAGGCATATATCTCATTGTGTAACCATTTTGAGCAAATTAATAGAGCAAGGACATACCATTGTGGAGCCTTGGACCGGCAGATGTAGCCTAGGAGGGGTGAACTGCCTCATCAGTTTGCTATGTTATGCTATGGTGAATTTTTCTTCTTGTGTATTTCTGCTGTGATGTATTAAACAATAAATTTAAATAACAAAACATCACACATCAAACTCAGAAACATTACCAAAAATATTGTGTTTAACTTGCCAGTCATGGGAACACTTTGCACATTAAATTAAATGGAAATGGATACTTTGCAAAGCAGTACAAATAGTTTCATTTTTAGATCAAATGGTATCGGAGCTAGAGTGTTACTCTGCATTTGTTCTTGTGCAAAGATATAGTTGACTGTTTGCAAGTTTTGATGCTTACTAGGCTTAAACTCAAGAAAGGTGAAGGACACTTGGAAAGTAATCCTCAACCAAGAAGGGCCAGAGAGCCACCTCCAAGAGCCATTGAAGAAGCCTCAAGCATGTCTTCAAGAGAAGGAGAAGCTCCTGAAGACATTGATCCCAAAGAAGAGGAACGGGTGTTATGAAAGGCTTTCTTAGACATGACGGAGATGGTGAGGATACTCTACCAAGAAAGGAATGATAGGCTTGTAGGAGAAGGGTCTAGAAACCAGAAAGAAGGAGAGGGTTCTTTAGGAGGAAAGAAAAGTGATGAAAATTCAAAGAAATGACATGGAGGTAATGGTGATCCACCATCCCCATCTTCATCCTCTTCCTCTACATCGTCATCCTCTACTTCGGTGAATCAATCTCACAAGTCTAAAACCACTGGTAAAAGTCCATTTTTAAAGCTTGATGTTAAATTTGAGTTGCCTATGTTTAATGGTGAGGTCAACGCAGAGAAACTTGAAAATTGGATAAGACAGTTGGAAGTTTATTTGAGGATAAAAAACCTTCATGATGACGACACCAAGATACAGTTAGCCTCTTTGAGAATAGATGGAGCAGCATTGGTATGGTGGGAAGCCAAGACCAAGGATGAAATTAAAAAAAATGGTAAGATCACTTTATCATGGGCTGAATTTATTACTGCAATTAAAAAGAAATTTTATCCATTAGCTCATTTACAAAGGCTATCATGAATTGGAAAAATTTCAGACAACTTAAGGGACAAAATGTACAAGACTACACCCAAGAGTTTAGGAGAAGAGCACTCTTATTAGGGGTAGACTTACAAAGTCAAGATACTTTGCTGAAATATATAGGTGGTTTGCACAACTACCTTAGACATACTATCCTTATGTTCAATCCTACTAGTCTAGATGAAGTTTGTGTACAAGCTACGCATTTAGAGGCTAGAGGGAAAAACACTTTTGATGAGGGTAGAAACAAGCCTTTCAAGGGGAAAAACAAAGATAAAACCTCTAAGGGAAAAGTAAAAAAGAATGCATCTGTCAAACAGGAGGGTGAGAAAGTGATTTGTAAACACTGTTTAAGAGAAGGCTGTGAAGAGAAAAACTGTTGGAAATTTCATCATGAAAAAAGAACTCAGTTTAACAAAAACAAAGGAAAGAAGAAAACTGTAGCTACTACAACTACACCATAAGACTTAGGTGATGATTCAGGTGACGAAACCAAAATTGCAGCCATGGGTTTGAAGAGTGTGAAGGGAAAGAAAACTGAAAATAAGCCAAGCACTAGTACTTCAAACTATCATGTACAAGCTCCAAATGAGGAAGAAAGAATTGAATTGTTCCATGTGAGGGTCGTCTCAAAACATACAAAATTGACACACTGTTTGACAGTGGGTCACAAGAAAATATCATATCAGAAGACTTGGTCAAACAGCTTAAACTTGAGACCATTCCACATCCAAAGCCTTATCCACTAGGGTGAATATGCAAGGATGCAAACTTACAAGTCTCAAGAAAGTGCATATTGCGATTTGCAATTACTGCACACTTTATTGACACAGTTGAAATTGATGTAGTACCACTTGATATATCAGGAATTGTTTTGGGAAGTCCTTACTTATTTGACAGGAAAGCATTCTTCCATTGCCATGAAAATAAGTATCATCTCTTTAAATATGGCAAGGATTTTATTATCAGAGCACATCGAAAGAAGACAAATATAGCGAAGGTAAATGCGGGACAGGTAAAAAGTCTAGTGAATTCTAGTAAGAGTTTTGTACTTCTTACGGTTAAGCCTAAGGTTGATGTGAATCATGAGTCATTTGAAAATTGTGATTCCAAGTTAAAATCAAATTTATATGATGTAGTTGATGCACATCATGAGATGTTTCAGGAACCGACAGTTTGCCTCCTAAAAGGGAGATTCAACATGAAATCCAGCTACAACAAGATTCTCCTCTTCCTAACATAGGCATGTACCGCATGTATATCATGGAGAATGCTGAAATAAAGAGGCAAATTAAGGACTTGTTGGACAAAGGTTTCATAAGACCAAGCACTTCGCCATGTGGGTCACCGATAGTGTTGATTCCAAAGAAAGATGGAACTTGGCGCATGTGTGTGGACTTCAGGGCATTGAACAAGATAACGGTAAAGAATCGTTACCCACTCCCAAGGATAGATGATTTGTTAGATCATCTGAAAGATGCTAAATATTTCACTAAGTTAGACTTACGTAGTGGTTATCATCAAGTTAGAAATGCAGAAAGTGAAAATTGGAAGACAACATTTAAAACCAAACAGGGACTCTTTGAGTGGCTTGTTATGCCATTTGGTTTATGCAATGCACCTGCAACTTTCATGCTGGTAACGGATGATGTCTTACGTCCTTTTCTTGATGATTTTTTTAATGTCTACTTAGATGAAATCTTAATTTTCAGCAAGACTAGAGAAGAGCATGTCATGCATGTTAAGAAAGTACTTGATATTTTGAATAAGAATCAGTTATTTCTTAAAATGTCAAAGTGTGAATTTGGAAAGACTTCTTTGGTTTATTTGGGACACATAGTAGGAGGAGGTGCTTTGAGATTTGATCTTTCTAAGGTAGAAGCCATTGTGAATTGGCCTACTCCCAAATCCATTACATAGGTAAGAAGTTTTTTGGGTGCAACTCAGTATTGGAGGAAGTTTATTTCTAACTTCTCTGCCATAGCAGCTCCTATGCATGTAGTGACAAGTGTGAAGCATGATTTCGAATGGGGAGGCAAGCAACAGAAAGATTTTGAGTCTTTGAAAGAGAGGATAAGTTCAACTCCAGTTCTTGGATTACTATACTTGAGAAAACCATTTGAGATTCAGATTGATGCTAGTGATTATGCCATGGGTGCAGTTCTCTTACAGCATGGTAAGCCTATCACATTTCATTCTGAGACATTTAATGGTGTTGTTGTGAATTATCCTACATATGATAAGGAGTTGTATGTGTTGGTATAAAGTGTCAAAAAGTGGAAACACTATTTTATGGGCAAAGAAATAGTTTTTCATACCGACCATTAGCCTTTACAATACTTGCACAGTCGCAAAGTAAATTACAACAGTCACGGCATTTCAGATGGATGGGTTTCCTTCAAAAATTTCACTTGCTAATAAGGTACAATAAAGGTATTTTCAATAAAGTTGCTGATATGCTTTCAAGGCCTATTATTAGTGCTACTACTTTACTTAAAAATGATTCTATTGTACATCAGAGCTACATGGAACAATATGCATCAGATGTTGATTTTAAGGATGTGTATGCTAACTTGAGTGAAGGGAATCATGTTGAGGAGAATGATTATCACTTGAATAATAATCTTTTGTTTCATATGGGAAAGTTATGTATACCACAGGGGGAGAGACTAAGTGTCATGAGAGAAGCTCATTCTTCTCTTATTGCTGGACATTTCAGGGTAAGCAAAACAGTGGCACATTTACAGAGGTATTGTTATTGGCCTTGCATGGTAGATAGCGTTTCAAGTTTCATTAGAGGTTGTTCATTATGTGCTACAAGCAAGCCTAGCAATAGGAATTTTGGTTTATATACGCCATTACTGGTACCTTCTAGACCATGGGAAAGTGTTTCTATGGATCTTGTGGGAGGTCTACCATTATCTAGAAAGCAGCATGATTATCTTTCTGTAGTAGTTGATAGATTCAGCAAGATGTGTATTCTTATGCCATGTAAGAAATCTATAACTGCTTAACAAACTGCTATTTTATATTTTCAACATGTATGGGTTCATTATGGCTTGCCTACTTCTATTGTTAGTGATAGGGATTCTAGATTTGTTGGGAATTTTTGGTCCAATTTATGGAAGATGATGGACACCAAGTTGAAGAAGAGTACTACTTTCCATCCGCAAACAGATGGCCAAACAGAGGTAGTGAACTGAACCATTGTACATCTCTTGAGAGGTCATTGCAGCAAGCATCCCAAGCTTTGGGATGAGCACTTGCATTACATTCAACATGCTTACAACCGGGCCAATCACTCTTCTACAAATACTTCACTTTTTGAAGATTGTTTTGGGTATTTTCCTAAGTCACCTTTAGATTTCATTCTTGAGAAGGATGTTGCCATTGATGGGCATAGTGACATTGACAAAGCTCGCATCTTCATTGAAATAATTCAGCTAATACATCAACAAGTTCAAGAACATCTTGAAAAAAGTTAAGGCAAGTACAAGGAGAGGCATGACAAACACAGAGTTGATCATAAGTTTCAATAAGGAGATGAGGTATGGCTGCATATTACTAAGGAAATAATGCAAGGAGAAGGTAAAAATATGAAGCCTATTCATTATAGTCCATTCAATATTCTTAAACAAGTTGGAAATAATGCTTTTCAACTAGATTTGCCTTTATATATGCAAATGTATTCCGTTGTGAATGTGGAACATTTACGTTTGTATGAACCTCCTTTAATTGCCATCATGAAAGTGACATTAAGTTTCCATCCATAGAGGATTTCTCGCCATAATTTTTGGGTGAGATGAAAGAGGATGCTATCCTTGACAGAAGGACACACACTTCGAGGAGGGGAAGTGTTGATTATCTTCGGATTGGTCTTAAAGGTAGCAAACCAAGTAAGGAAAAATGGATGGAGGTGTAAAAGGTGAGGGATCTGTACCCTCATCTTCTGAACAGGTAATTGAAGGCTTTTGGGGTCCAAAAGCTTCCCAATGGGGAGGTGTGATCAAGAGATCATGTCCAAGTGTAAAAAAAAGCTCAAAAATGGAAATGCTCTGAAATGGTTGTAGTTTGAATGACTAAAAAGGCCTTGTTGTTGTGATTCTGGCACCTCAAACTAGACTCAAATCCGATGTCGTATGGGAAAGTTACTGAGGTTTGAATTCGTCTAGTGACCTCCAAAATAGGACTTTTTGACTAAAATATTTTGTCATTTTCAAAAAATTTATATGGAATTTTTTTTTATAAGGTTTTTATTGACCTATAAGTGGGTGCCACATGGCTTTCCTGGAGGCTACCACATGGCCCCAGGTCATAGATTGAAAAGTGTTATTTAAAGATTTGGAGGGCATGAGGGTTGAACTCTCGACCTGACTCCTCAGGCAAGGTCGACCTAAACAACATGGAAGAGGAAACGTTGTTGACAACGGGCGAGTCGGATTGTCGGTAAACGGCGAGTCGGGTTGTTTAAAACCTGAACGGAGGCAGAGTGGGCAGAGGTTGAATGCATCGTACAGAGGTTAAACGACTAGTCGGGTCATGCAGAGTTGAATGGGAAGAGGTTTAGGTTAAGCCCTCAGGGCTTAAGCCCATCGCCATACGACCAAGCATGATGACCCGGGGCTGAAACTCTTCTAACCTGCGGAACAATAGATTTTAACACCTTGGTGCTAGCTCCTCCGACATGTGACCTAGACCCGTGACCATGGGTGTGGTCTTTAAAACCTTATCTGCCAATGACAAACAGTTTTCGGATTTTCAACATGTGAACGCTCTCTTTAACTGACCGTCGCATTTAATGTCACACCTAAAATAGCGCGCGGTTCCGCCTAATTGACCTGTTCGCCTATTCTAGTTGTTACACTAAAAACTGTCACCTTGACATTCTGCTGACTGTATGAGCTCATTAACACTCATACATGCCTCCTCTGCAAGTCTTACAACCTTTACTCCTCATGTCAAGCCCTAAAACAAGAGGGAAAACCCTAAAAATCTCTAAAACTTTGGGTACGCAAGTAGCATGAGGCCTGCCTGCGTTCCTAGCTTGGGTACACAGGTAATACACTGCTTACCTGCATTTTAGAACACAGTTTTCCTTTGCAATGCCTGCGTACCCTCCTCAAAGTCAAAAAAGCGAGAAAGTAAAGTAAAAAAAGTGGTTTGAGGTCAATTCTAGAAGGTTCTAGATGAGAATTTTTGGGGATGAGTACGCTTTGATAAGGTGCATGTATCCATCACCTTAAGAAACTAATCCCTTGATGTGAGGAGCCTATCCCATTGAAGGAGGATTTTATCCCTACAAAGGTGGAATCCTAACCTCCTCATCTACTCTATAAAAGGAGGCATTGGGTAGCCTCAAAGGGAGATTTTTTGGAAATTGAGAATTGGAGTTCAAGCTTTATGTGTGATTGAGTTGAAGTGCTATTGAGATTTAGACTTCTTTCTGCTGAGATTTTGAGAGGAAAGATCACATACCTCTTTGTGCTCCTAGAGGAAGAGTGCAAGACTTATCAAAGTAGAGGAGACTCCTGCTTCGGACCCCGAGAAGGCCTTTCAAACATCAAGGCTAAGGTTGTAAGGTTCTTCTGTATATTTTAAGATTAATACAATCAAGTTTTGTTTTTCTCAATAAATTGTTGTTTGATTGTTTATTTCAATAAATTGTCGTTTGATCGTTTATTTCATAGATTCCTTGATCACTATGATAGGTATGTTTTACAATTATTTGTTATACAGGTGCTATTTAATATTTGCTTGTTTGTGATTGTACGTCGACAAAAGATGACACTTTGTTGCGACGAAAGACGACACTTTCTTGCGACGAAAGAACTCTTGTTGCGATGGAAGGATTATTGTTGCGACGAAAGAACTCTTGTTGCGACAGAAGGATTATCGTTGCGACGAAAGAAATCTTGTTGCAATGAAAGGATTATTGATGCGACGAAAGCACTATGACCGTAAATAAGCATTTGGATCTAAGGTAGGATCGACACCTTCATAGCATTTATTTGTAAAACGAATATATTTAGAGAAAGACAAACTTAGTTGTTCGTTTGTTGCTAGATTGTCTTTTGACACTAGGGAGATCGGTATTGTTCGCAAGAACGATTTATCCGACCAACAAATTGGTGACTCCGCTGGGGAAAGAACTTGTTGTTTTTGGTTCTCCTTTATTTTGATTTGAGGAAAAGTTTTTCCTGGTTCTTGATTGATGGATATCTGCCTGGGTAGCTTAGGTTTTCTCTGTTTTTGAAAATTTTGAAAACTTTTACATTTTTCTTGAACTTTTTTGGGGACTGCACTTTGTTCTTTTGCACAGTGCGGGCTGTTTCTCACTTTCCTTGAGTAAACAGTGTGGGACCACACCTGTTACTTCTAGGAGTCTACAGACCCTGTTAAAATTTTGGAAAAACTACAGATTTATTTTTTCCAGTTTAGTTTAGATTTAATTTAGGATTCTTAGCATCTACCCAGATCTGTATTTTTCAGTCAAAAATCTCTTGTTTATGAGTTTCTTTTAGCAAATTTTTCATCTCATCAATCTCCATTAATAGTAATTGGGTGTTTTGAGTCTCTTTTTTGAGAAATTCTTAATTTGATTTCCTTTTGTCATTACTTGGAGGTTTGTCTCAGTATTTTCACAATTTTACATATTTTTGCTTTTGTTTTTGCAAAAAAAATTCCCCCTCATTCGCCGGGGGGGGGGGCTAAATTGTGTATGAGTGTTAATCGCCTTTGAGTGTTTTTTGATCTTTTGAAATCTCACCTGATTTTATTGACTTCCACTTGATTGGTTCTTAGATTACATTAGAATCATCTTGTGTTTGATAATTCTCTTGCATAGATCACATTTGCATAATTAGAATTCTCATTTTCAGAATATGATTGAAAAATGTGCATAGATTACATTTGCATACTTTTCATGTGAATTGTGCATAGATTACAACTACATAGTTTACATTATGAAAAATAAATCGTAGATTTAGATCAGTTTTATTTGATTTGAATTTAGATGTTTTTATGCTTGTTTTAAAAACACAAAAATAAAAAATTGTTTTGGAATTGATTTGCATTAGTTTTTCTTGATGAAATTAGTGCATTAGAGAATTTGTTATATTTTCTCTTAGTGATCAATTTTTTGCATTGTTGGAAGTGAATGGAAACTCTCTCCTTACTTTAGTTAGGATTCATTGAATTGAAAAGATTACATTATCATATTTGATTGTATTCAGTTTCAGTTCGAGTCATAACACCATTGGTTTCATATCCATTTACCCTTTTGAGTAATAACAACCTAAATAACACAACGCTTAATTAAAATTCATCTAGTAATTTTTACATTTTTAGGGCTCTTTCCACTAATCTAGCTCAGGATTAGTGCTTTGGAATAGGTTGTAGTTAACTTTCCAAAGGAACTAAAACAAACAAGTATATAAATCTTGCGGTAGGAAATAAATCCAATTGTAACTTGTACAATCTGGGAAGCTTCTCTTAAGGAAGTCAATCACGAGATCATGTCCGAACCTTTGAGACAATCAATTCTGTTTCATTGGGAAAGATAGAAGATTTTGTGCACATTACAAACGATAAACCTCGGATTAACCATTGTCGAGGAGCCTGGGGTCACTTGTTGGTAAACCTCGGATTGACCATGTCGAGGAGCCTTCAAGGGGATTGAGCTTTGTTACTCTTCCCTTCTGTGTGGAATCGGATTGTAGACTGTTCCCCCAGTTGTATTTGTTACTGTTGGTAACCTTAGTGTCCATAAACTTAAGATTATTTCCTAAGGTGACGGTGAAGGAAAGATCTCACTGTACCTGGAGTAGACGTCGACTAGACTCACTTGGACTTTCTGGGGGGTTCTCTTCACACGAGATGGTTTTGTGAAGAAAATTGTGCCAGTCTGTTTCATTAAGCAGGTTGTTGGGGTAACTGTTCCAACTGCCCTTTCTGTATTAAATTCTACGATGTTGGATTTCATCACCAACTAGTGTTTTTAGTACAGGAAGTTACTGTTTGTGTGTGGTTTGACTCCTAGATTTGATAGCGCATGTTAATTTGTTTATTTTTACTTTTTGAGACCATAGGTGTGAATTGTGAATTTTAATTGTTAGGTGTAAATTGTGAATTGTTAATTTTAGTTTTAAATTGTTAATAAAATTCACTGAAGTTGAATATAATGGCAACTATTCCGGAATTTACCATCCAAGGAATCCCTCTTAACAAGAATCCCAGTACTTTTCCTTGCTTTGGAAATGTTGGTCCTCCTTATATGGCTACTTTGTCATTACCTGGATTTACAATAGGTTTACCGATATGGTTATTTTCAACTTCGTTGGCCCCAAATACTCCAATTGTTCCACCTCAACCGGATGCTTCACCTCAACAGAGTTCACCATCTCAACATCACCAACCTTCTGTTGACCCTTTACCTTCTTCGCCTAATATTTCTTCCTCCATTTCTTCCTCTTTGCTTGGCAAAAGCCTTGACACTAGTAACTAGGTGGCTAAGAAGAAGAAGAAAGGGAAGAAGAATAAGAAGAAGAAAGATAATAAAGAAGTAAACCAACCAAACATGGCTATAAATGTTAGTTGTGTTGAGGAAACCTCCAACATGCATCGTAAACCTAAATACCCTTGCAGGCTTTGTAAGGGTGACCACTTCCTTATCAATTGTCCCGGTATTCCAAAGGTCTTGGAAGTATGGTCAGAAAAATCTCATCAAATTTTCGTTGATCCATCAACCAGTGATAGTCAGGTTCCTGGGAAAAAGGGTAAAGTTAGGTTTCCTTGTAAGTTATGCAAAGAGAGTCATCAAACTCACATTTTCCCTCACATAGATGAAGCCTCAAAATTGTTGGAAAACCTTACTACTCCACAGCAAGAATTTCCAACTGGTTACCGTAAAATTTCTCCCAACCTACCATCAACTGACGGAGTGATTGATCTAATTTCAAGTACAGTCGATCCCACTCTTCCATTGGAGAGTGAAACTCATATCACTCAGGTTGAAGATCCATTAGTTGATCAAGTGGTTGATTCGATTTCACATTCGGTCAATCCCATTCTCCCTGTAGAGAGTGAACTTCATACCGCTCAGGTTCTTCTTGTTACATCAGATTCTTCTACGCTAGGGGGCATTTCACCTGTTTCTACAAAACCCCCTCCAAGTACAGAGGTATTTTCCTTTGATTGGAATAGACTGACAAAACCTCATCTTCCTTCTTCCATCCCTTTCCAACTCATTGTGAAGTTTGGTGGTAGGGACATATATCGCACATAGGTAGATGAAGGTGCTTCTGTTAGTATTTTATCCTCAACTGTTTGGAAAGCTTTGGGTTCCCCTCATCTTGTGCCTATTACGCAGAATCTGAAAGCTTTTAACATAACCATTAGTGAACCTTTAGGGATCCTTCCTAAGTTTTCTATTACTTTGGAAGGTAAAACTGTATGTATTGATCTTATGGTAGTTCGAGGTCCCTTGGATTTCAATTTACTCCTTGGGTGAGACTATGTCTATGCAATGAAAGCTGTAGTATCGACACTCTTTCGCGTGATGTCTTTCCCTCACAATGGAAATATTGTGACTGTAGATCAACTTTCGTCCTCTATTCTTGATTCGACTACCAATAATCCGACATCCTTGAATGTTCCTCATACGAAAGTGGTATCTACCCTGCCACGGGTTAATTATGTGGCAACTAGTCCCATGTTTTCAATTACCAATGTAAGTGAGCCTCTCACTGCTTGCTCGTATTCCTTCGACTTAGATTTGGTAATTGACATGGAAAAATCTATGGGATTATTTGAATGCGTTGTTCTTATCCCTTTTGAGTCCCTTGACATGTGTTCCTTCCAGAGAACTATTCTTCCTTCTGATGAAGACCTCTTGGAAGCCATGATCAAGGTGTGTCCATTGACATGTGTTTCTTCCAGTTGGACGCCATGATCAAGTTTCCGAGTAGAGTTCCTTTTCCTGTGTCAACCTCGTTAAAAAATGAATCAGTGAGTATGAGGAGAGTTCCTGTTACTGTGTCAACCTCGTTAAAAAATGAAACATGTTGTGCCGAGGATAGTTCCTTTTACTGTGTCAACCTCGTTAAAAAATGAATCAGTGAGTCCGAGGATAGTTCCTTTTACTGTGTCAACCTCGTTAAAAAATGAATCAGTGAGTGCAAGGATACTTCCTTTTACTGTGTCAACCTCGTTAAAAAATGAATCAGTCAGCGATGAGGACAGTTCTTTTCCTGTGTCAACCTCATTAAAAAATGAAACAGTAGGTAGATTGTAGAGAGTAGATTGATAGATTAGACATAAGTAGTTTCTGAGGATGGTTCCTGTTACTGACTCAACCTCGTAAAAAAATGGATCAAGTATGAGGATAGTTCCTTTTACTGTGTCAACCTCGTTAAAAAATGAATCAGTGAGAGTGAGGAAAGTTCCTTTTACTGTGTCAACCTCGTTAAAAATGAATCAGTGTATCAAGAGGAAAGTTCCTTTTACTGTGTCAACCTCGTTAAAAAATGAAACACATTGCCATGAGCATAGTTCTTTTCCTGTGTCAAGCTCGTTAAAAAATGAAACAAATCCTCCCCTAATTGAGTCGAGTCTTTGACTAGATCTCGTAAATGTTAAGTCATATATTTAGGTTAGTTTTTGCATAATTTTCTTACAGTTTTAGGTCGGGTTTTTCATATGATCTTGTAAATGAACCTTCATTCCATCCAGCTATTAATTACCAGCAGTGTACTTAGTTGAATGTAATGAAGCTAGGGGGGTATGCGCTCTAGCAGTTACGCTTAGGGGGCATCAAGCATAGTTTTCTCTCTGTTTCAAGCTTGTGTAAAAATGAAACTACTCTGAAGCATAGTTTTTCTCTGTTTCAAGCTTGTGTAAAAATGAAACTACTCTAAAGCATATTTTTTCTCTGTTTCAAGCTTTTGTAAAAATGAAACCTATCTTGAGTCAATTTCGGTTATTTTCAAGACTCGTTAAACTCATGAAAATCCCGAGATTATTTTGCTATCTTTCATTCTCGTAAAACACATGAAAATGCCGAGTTCTTTCCATCTTTTCCTACTCGTAAATTAAATTGAAAGTCGGCCATAGGAGTATATTTTTATCCCTTTTTAGAACTCGTTAAAACTTATGAAAAAGTGAAAACCATGAGTACATTTTTATCACTTTTTTGAACTCGTTAAAATTTACAGAAAAAGCGAAACTACAGAGCATACTTTTATCACTTTTTCGGACTCTTGAAAATTATGAAAAAGCGAAAATCTTGAGTTCTCTTTTAAGCCCTTTTTAGACTCTCTAAACATGAAAAGATTGCCAAGTACTTGACTATTTGAACTTGTTAAAGGAAATGAATAGTCGTCCCTTCAATATAAGTTTACCCCTTTTACGGAATGAAATGGACTATTTACGAAAAAGGTATACGTTGACTAATTACGGTCAATAGAGTTCTCTCCCGCATTATTTTATCCTTTTTTGGGCTCGAGAGACTAAATTTACGAAAAATTACACCCATGGAGTTTTCTTAAGTTTTTTATTCTGACTACCTAAAATTGAAAAACACCGAGTTTCTCCTATACTAGACTCATTAAAATTTAACAGTAAAGGACCTGTTCAATTTTAAACAGGAACGAACCACTCCTTCTTAGGGTTCGAATCTTAAACTAAGTTGGAATCATCCGAAGGATGAGCTTATAAACAAGCAAATGTTATCCTCCTCAAGCTTTTCAAAAATAAAGAGGTACTTGCCAGAAATGGTGGGGGAAAAGAGTGAAAAACAAACCTGTTTGTTACATTTTGATTTTTAGAAAACCGTTAACCACTCTTGAACATGACACTTTTTGTTCACCTGGGTTGGGAAATCCTTTGCCTAATAGTTAATCAAACCACATTGAATGTCTTCAGTCGGTTTCTGGGTATTATCTTTGGGTCAATTGTCACCAAGCCATCTGCAGTGTCGTTTATGTGTTCAAGAGGACAGTTCAAATAAACCATTCATATGCAAAATATCTGTCATCCATTTTTACCATCCCTAAGTCAGTCCTTGCCAATATATTTTCAAAACTTGATCTATTATTTCGTGTTGTGGGCTTGCCTACGATGGATCACTTTCTATTGAAGACAACTCATTATCTAGGAAGTTGATCTAGAAATCGTCAGTACCTTGAAATCTGCATGCCTTAATGGCAGGTTTCTCACTTTCGATGACAGGTTGCATCATTGACCTTTAATCGAATGATTCCGTGAGATGTTCGACTTCAGCTCATTCATTCACATTTCATGGATTGTACTGAGTAATTTGAGAGCCATTAACATTACTGGTGGTTTCTCTCACACTATACGTCATTAACTGTATCAAGTGGTTTCACCAAGTTCGACTTTCGATGTTATTTAACGCATGATGAAATCGTAATTAAATGGAAAACAAACAACATCCCTGACCATTTCTACCAGGCTACAGAGAGTTTTATTATTGCTAGAACATTCTTATTACAGATATTGTGCCCATGGCCGTGTCTACACTTTATTGATATAATATTAAAAACCATTTCTGCACAGAACAGTTTAGGTTAGTTTGACTGAGACAATGCCCTGCCTCAAGGGATGATATGATTATATATATATATTTTAGCATTGAATGTTTTTACAGTTCAATGGGTTTTCGGCATTTATCCAGAATGATAAGTAATCTCACTGTGATAATGTGTACTTCATCTTCATCTATTTCAGACTTTGCACTTTAGAGGGCAATCTGTTACACTAAAAACTGTCAACTTGACATTTTGCTGACTGTATGAGCCCATTAACACTCATACATGCCTCCTCTACAAGTCTTACAACCTTTACTCCTCATGTCAAGCCCTAAAACAGGAGGAAAAACCCTAAAAATCTCTAAAACTTTTGGTACGTAGGTAACATGAGGCCTGCCTGCGTTCCTAGCTTGGGTACGCAGGTAATACACTGCTTACATGTGTTTCAGAATGTAGTTTTCCTTTGAAATTCCTGCGTACCCTCCTCAAAGTAAAGAAGGCGAGAAAGTAAAGTCAAAAAAGTGGTTTGAGGTCAATTCTAGAAGGTTCTAGATGAGAATTTTTGGGGATGAGTACACTTTTATAAGGTGCATGTATCCCTCACCTTAAGGAACTAATCCCTTGATGTGAGGAGCCTATCCCTTTGAAGGAGGATTCTATCCCTACAAAGGTGGAATCCTAACCTCCTCATCTGCTCTATAAAAGGAGGCATTGGGTAGCCTCAAAGGGAGATTTTTTGGAGATTGAGAATTGGAGTTCAAGCTTTATGTGTGATTGAGTTGAAGTGCTGTTGAGATTTAGACTTCTTTCTACTGAGCTTTTGAGAGGAAAGATCACATACCTCTTTGTGCTCCTGGAGGAAGAGTGCAAGACTTATCAAAGTAGAGGAGACTCCTGCTTTGGACCCCGGGAAGGCCTTTCAAACATCAAGGCTAAGGTTGTAAGGTTCTTCTGTATATTTTAAGATTAATACAATCAAGTTTTGTTTTTCTCAATAAATTGTCGTTCAATTGTTTATTTCAATAAATTGTCGTTTGATCGTTTATTTCATAGATTCATTGATCACTATGATAGGTATGTTTTACAATTATTTTTTATACAGGTGCTATTTAATATTTGCTTGTTTGTGATTGCAGGTCGACAAAATACAAAACTTTGTTGCGACGAAAGACGACACTTTCTTGCAACGAAAGAACTCTTGTTGCGATGGAAGGATTATTGTTGCGACGAAAGAACTCTTGTTGGGACGCAAGGATTATTGTTGTGATGAAAGAAATATTGTTGCGACGGAAGGATTATTGATGTGACGAAAGCACTACGACTGCAAATAAGCATTTGGATCTAAGGTAGGATCGACACCTTCATAGCATTTATTTGTAAAACGAATATATTTAGAGAAAGACAAACTTAGTTGTTCGTTTGTTGCTAGATTGTCTTCTGACACTAGGGAGATTAGTCTTGTCCGCAAGAACGATTTATCCGGCCAACACTAGTGGAGTTAACTGGAGTTCCTCCAGTTTTGGAGGAGGTTTTCTAGTGCTATTGGGAAAAATCTTGTTTGGGTCATAACTTTCTCAATTTTCGACCAAACAAGATGAAATTTTAGTCAATTTTGGATTTATTTGACCTTTGGGAGAGTTTGGAATAGGTTTCAAAGTGAAAAGAGGTTTTATTCAGCCATTTTTGCTTCAGGAAAGAGGAAAGAGCCATAAGGGCCATTAGGGAGATGGAGCTGTACTGGGTTGTACTTCACTGTTTGAGGTGAAACAAAAGCCATTTTTAGCTTATTTCTGTCTTCTGAAGTCAAATTCATAGATTTTTTTGCCTGTTTAGGCATATTTCTCACTGTGTAACCATTTTGAGAAAACTAATAGAGTAAGGACATACCATTGGGGAGCCTTGGACCGGCAGATGTAGCCCAGGAGGGGTGAACTGCCTCATCAGTTTGCTGTGTTATGCTATGGTGAATTTTTCTTGCTGTGTATTTCTACTGTGATGTATTAAACAGTAAATTTAAATAACAAAACATCACACATCAAACTCATAAACATTACCACAAATACTGTGTTTAACTTTCAAGTCATGGAGAACACTTTGCACATTAAATTAAATGGAAATGGATACTTTGCATAGCAGTACAAATAGTCTCATTTTTAGATCATTGAGTAAATTTAGTGGGTTTATTGAAATATGAATTATTTACATCTACAACATTTATATCAATCTCACTATCTATGGTTTGATCTACTGTACAATCGGTGTCTGTTTTACAATTATGAAATTCTCCTTCAGCGTTCATGAAATGATAGATTTGTTCATCTTGTGAAAATATTTGCCAATATTTTAGATTTTCTGGTATTGTAGGCCCGTGTTTAAATTCTACTGTATATTGATGATTTGGTTGAAAAGGAAGATTGCAAGTACTAGAAAAAGTTGCTAAGCAGTGTGCTTGTATGTTTTGTTTTCTAGGAATTATAGCAAAGTCACATTCAAGCAATTCTTTTATCAAATCTAAAATAATTTCTCTATATTGGCTTAATCTAGGATTATATACAGAATATTATCCTCTAATATGTTTTACAATTAAAACAGAATCTCCCATGATTGAAACTATTTTTCCTCCTAAATTTCTAACAATTTGTAATCCTAAGATCAGAGCCTCATACTCTGCCATGTTGTTGGTACATTTGAAATTTAATCTAAAGGCATGACCTTCAGAATGGTTCTATTCCATGTTATGTATCCAAACTCCTGCTCCTGCTCCTAATTTATTAACTGATCCATCAAATTCTAAATTCCACATTGTTTCATGAAAAATGTTTTCACTTTCTGGATATTTTTCTTTCTTTTTTAGTTTATTATTGTTCTCTATACTAGAATCAGAGTTGCATAAAATGAATGAGTCCATATCAGTAGGTGTAGAATAAATGGGATAGTTTCGAGGTCTTTCTACGCTACTAACCATGTACTTCATCAATGTCTCTTTGTAAAGTTTCTTGGGTTGACCAAAAACTGATATTGTTGCATAAGACATGTCAAGTTGTAGAGATCCCTGCAGTTTATCTCCCCATGAGTGAGATAACAAAATTCCATATTTGGGAGGGATGTCAGCTACTGAAATATCCATTATCATGCTTTTTCCAGGATATTGAACTAATGTAACACATAAAACTTTGATTAAACCTAAACATTTCACTTTACTGGAATCAAATGAGAAGAGATCTTTATAAGGTCTAGTGATATCTAAATTCAAAGTTTCCATGATTGCTTTGGGCATAAAATTGTGTGAAGCTCCTAAATCTAGCATTGCATTATGCAATATTTGGTCATGAACAGTTAGGATAATGTAGAAAGGAGGAACTCCTCCTTCATGGTGTTTTCCATTCACTTCAGGACCAAAGATTAGTTCTAGCTAATCATCACTCAAATTAACTGAATCTTCTCCATCATTCATGTTTAAAGTTTCAGTAATGTGTGTTTTGTATAGGTCATATTTTACCAACTCTGTCAAAGTAATTGGTATCTTGAGTTTGGAAATTTCAGCTTGGATGTTGAATGGTGTTTGTGATTTTCCTAACTAAATTACTTCTTCCTTTGTAATTGTAGTCTAGGTGTGTTTATCTTCCTTTTCTAAAGTTGGATTTTCAGCTTCTGTTTGTGTTTCCACTGTTTTACTACTTTTAATTTTATTTTTAGGGACAATTTGAGATGCAATGGAAGTTTTAGCGCATTTTGAAGTTTCAACAGTTGTTTTGGCAGTTGTTGTTTTAGGATCAGTTGATTTTGAATCAACAACAAATGTTTTTGGGTCTAAAATTCCTGTTTTAGCTGAATTTGTTGTCTTTTTAGCAACAATTTTTTGAGGATCTGATGATGTTTGAACAACAGTATCTGTTATATCAACAATTTTGGGACTAGGTGAAATTTTGGGGCTTGAAATTTTCTAATTTGAACTAGAGTTTTGTTGGGTTTCCCTAGGGAGGATTTGCAGAAATTTAGCTGTAGGAACCTCTGTTGTTTTCTTTGTTTGATTTTGAGTAGATTTCTTAGTAGAGGGTTCTACATTTTTCTTGCTTCTAAGGTTATATTTCCTATGAACTTCGTTAATTGCATACTCATAACCTTGCTTGTAATCAAAAGGTTCACCAGATTCTAATTGTACTTGTTGTAATTCATATAACTCTTGTTCTTCCTGTGTAAGAAAAATGGTGTTATCTTCATTAATGCCCATTAGATTGATCTGGGTGTCTTCATCATTTTCATTTCGGTGAGAACTTTCAACATAGTTCTCTTGGAAAGGTGGTATTATTGTTTGGTCAGGGGCTGATTCTCTAGATTTTCCAGTGTTGGTGTTTTTCGTGAAATTGGGATTTCTTATCTGAGGTCCTTGTTGTTGGTTATCCCATTGTGGCTTCCTTTCCATATTTTCTAACCTATCCATCATTATTTCTAATGGTTTTTCTAAGCTATCTATTTTCAAATCTGAGGCTGATGAATCCTCTTTTATTGTCACTCTCCTTTCATTTCTTAATCTAGATTTCTTAACTAATAGGTTTGCTTCTACACTTACAACATTAATTTGCATTTGCTCTAAGGTTTCAGGATTCCTCTCTCTCAGTTGGTAAGCCATATCTATATCAAATCCATCAAGGAATTTGATTAATGCAGAGTCTGGAGGAAGTTTAAGATTAGCAGGGATTGCATTGTAAATACTGTTATATCTAGTACAATAATCTTGGACTGTTTAACTAAATCCTATGGAAAATAGCTAAATCAGATATAATACCAACATTTAAACCTTTAAACCATTTTTTAACTTCACCAACTAAGGTTTGAGAAAAAAGTCTCATTTTAACATCTGCATCATCTATTTCATGTAGTTCAAAATAGTCTGTCATTTTATTGACATGTTGTTGTGCAGTGTAGTGAGTGTTTCCATCAAATTGAGGAATTTTTCTTTGATAATCCCGGGGAATATCATGTAAAAGGGCTTGTAGGACCAATGGGGCATATCTGGCAACCATGGCTTGGATTCTAGCTTGGCTAGGAGGTAAGTTGGAAGTACTAGATGAAGAAGTTGAGGTAGTTGCAGATGTAGTTAAAGTACTTGAAGATGAGATTGGGATATTAGAATATGTGCTTGCAAATGTAGTTGAAATACTAGAAGAGGTACGTGGAAATGAGAATGAAGTATTGGAAAATGCAACAAAAATGCTAGGGGATGAACTTGAGGTGGTGTGAGATGGAAATAAAACTCTAGGTTGAAATGGTTGTTTGGGAAAAAATGAATCTGTGGAATGAAGTGTGGTGGAAATAAACGATGAAGTGGTAGTAAACAAAGATGAACCAATAGATTCTAAATGACTAGGATTTAAATGACTGGTAGAAGGCTTAAGGGTATAAGCAGATAAATCACTCAATTCAACTGAATGTAGTAAATAAGCTTCATCTATTTATTTAATCAAAGTTGTAGCTAAATTATCAAGTTTATCATATACTTAAATTTTTTTTTGATCAGAATCAACTGAAATAGTTTCCTTCATAGTTTCAATGAATGAAATGAAATCAGAACCTATCACAGTCTTATAAATGTCACTTTCTGATTTAGTTCTAAACAAAGTTTGTTCAAAAGATAGATCAAATGGAATGTCTTGTAAATTTGATAACCGTTTTGGGAGAGAATTTGCTTTGACCAAAGGAGTTTTATTTCCTAAACTCTCTACTCTTTTGTTTTTCTTTATAATTCTATCAGGATTATCTACTATGACAGCAGGTTCTGGATCTAGATTAGACCTGGTATAGTAGACTCTTCTAGAAGCCAGAATTACAGTCTTTTATGAAAAGATACTCACAACATGTTTTAAAGCAATCTTAAGGTGAAAAAATATGATAAAATATTTCATTTAAGATCAATTTAAAGCACTAAGGATTGGTTACTCCCCAGTGTGGTTGCCAATATGTTATCACTCCAATAATTCTTAATAGTTGTGATATTTTTTATTTTTGTGTTTAAAGAATATTAGAGGTAACTAGAAACCTAATTTTAAGCCTTAGGATCTAGCCTTCCTATTGCTCAGAGAGGGCTCTCTCTTTAAGATTTATCTTTGTTGATTTTAATTGATTTTAGGCTAGTTATGTAGGGTAAATTGGTTCTAGTTTTGATTTGATTTGGTTTGCTGAAGAAATTAATTACTCAAATGGATAGATGTAGGTATGTATTCCATTTGGCTAATGGAGTCAATGTGTCAAGCAGTCAGATCAGGATCAAAGGCTAAAGGGAAAATTTTTACAAGGCAAGATAGCTGGGTTACTTCTGATCTTCAAGGCTGATGGTGAAAATGGTTTCAATCGGGGTAAAAGAGCAATTAAGGGTTCTTAAATCCGGATTATGAGTGAAAAAGCAGAGGTCAATCGAAACTAGGGAGAAATTAAGGGTTCCTTAGTCTAGATATCAGTGGAAAACATTTAAATGATAATCAGTCAAGACATAGTGCTTTTAACATATTCTGAAATAACAATTCCTGATTTATCATTAAGATTTAGAACACATTCAAGTATTGATGGAAAACATAAGAATTTGACAAAAAAACAAGTGAAAATACTTCATTGTAGTGGCCCAGCACATGAATCCTGTAATATGATGATTTATTGTTGTGATCCAGTCTGCTGACTTGAAATTGGTACAAAAAACCCTTAGGTTTAGAATAGTAGAACTATAGAAATGTTCAACAATTCATCCACCCTAAATACTTCCAAATGAGAAGTATTTATACAAAAGTTCATACAAAATATCCTAGAATAAACTTAGGAATTATTCATGGAAAAGAAATATCTTCATGCAAGAAGACAGTGACAGCTTCCTAACTAATGCTAGTTGTCCCTTTTTTATTGAAATAAATGCTTTGCTATCTTGATTTTTTCACTGCTTTATCTCTTTGCTATTCAACGAAGATGCAGCTGGATAGTGAGGTGTCTTCCACGCTAGCAGATTCATTTTTGTTTTTTATTCTTTGATTTACTTTCAAATTTGACCTAGAACTGATACTCTTTCATCTGATACTCTTTATCCTAATACTCTTTCACTGTAAAACTGTAAATGCTGATGAAAAAATAGCAAGCTTTGTTTTTTACTTTCACTTCTGTATGCTTACTGCAATTTGATTTTACAGTAGATCAGTCAATTTTTCCAAGAATTCTGCCTCTCGCAGTTTTATCTTCATCATCCTTCTGAAGTTTTCATCAGCTTCAGTATACTTTGAGAATGTTGGCTTGTTCACAAATAAGTGTTTCACCTCATGCTGTAGGTAAAACAAATTCTCAAAATTCTTGTAGAGCACCTTCCCTGTTGAGATTCCCTGCAAGGCTGAATTGTTCAGTTGCTCTCTGGAAAACTCTCTGATATTTTTATTATAATCGTCCTACTTCATTAATCTATCATTAATAACTAGAGGATTGGAAATGACTTTTTTCATTAGAACATCAAACTTGATCATAAACCTTGTGATAGAAACCTCCATGTTCTGGCATTTATCTTCTAACTATATCATCAGATCCTATTTAGAGGTTACCTTCTTAACTTCTAGGATGGTTTTTTTTCTAACATTAATTCCAATTTCTTCTAGTTCTTGCATGTTCTCAGAATTTAGGAACTTGATGATTTAAGGAGATTCTTCAGGTTTCTTGCCAAGCTCTTCCTTGATCTTCTGTATTGCTTATCTTGCTGATTTTACTAAGTCTTTCTGCTCATATATGACCTGTATGGATGGCCAAATATCATTGAAATATTCAATTATATTGGACCATAACTGCTACTTGACATGTGCCATTGGTTCCTTCATTGTTAATTATTTTTTTAACTTTTTTCAGTTGCTCATTTAATCTGTTGGTAATTTGTTCTTCATTCTTAGCATTTATTTGAGCAAGTTTCTTTGCATCTTCAAGATTCTTGAGCTATTATTTTATTCTGTTTATCTCATTGGTCTGAATGGAGATATCTTGCATAGCCTTGAATAATTCTCTTTCTTCATATGAATGCTGTGATGTTGTTGTTGAAGACTATGTTGCTGAAGTTGCAGATGAAGTAACTGGAAGTGCTGTGGCCATTGGGACATTAGGAGCCAGTGATTCTGCCAAGGTAGAGGGTACAACAGTTGTGACTACAGGTATGACAGTGGCAGGAACTTCCTCTGCTTTGTTAGCTTCTTTCTCCTTGACCAATTTATACATTTCAATCTCCATTTCTTTTATCTGAGCTGTTAACTATAAAATGAGACTCATCATCTCATATTTATGATTGGTATCCTGTAAGACCTCCTTGGCTTGAGGATGTTCTATAGGGGGCAGCTTCAATTATTTCTTCAGTGCAGCAATGTCTACATTTTTATTTTTTATGAATTCTTCTGCAACTTTTACATTTTGAGGATCATATCCTACTTCACTTACTAGCTCTTCCAAGGATTTGATTCTAGTATCCTTTGCATATGAAGATGATTTCTCCAATATGAGCTGATCTCTTACATTTACCAGAGTGTTTTGAAGTTTTTGTGCACTCATAGCCTTGGTGGTCATTGTAGAATAAAGCATCTCTCCTGCCTGTTTATGAAATTCAATTTGATCCAGAGGATGAATATCCTAGACTGGAACTTCAAAATCTGCCTTTTTGTAATCAGAGGATGATTTAGGAGTTTGAACTGTGGGCTGAAGAACTATCATCAACATCTTTTTATTCTTGTATTCAAAGGCTGAGAGTAGCCTATTCTGAATGCAAGGATTTTTCTTTAGATACTGAAAATATATTTCATTTTTGATTTCTTCATTTTTGGCCTTGATTTCTTTGTATCTTTATTTAATATCCATGTCCTTTTCTGTTGGTTTCTTAGATGAAGAAACTTCTATACTGTGTTGTTTCTGAATTAGCTGTGTCTTAGAAGTAGTGGGATGCTATTCCTCTTCAATTATTGTAGGAGGTGCATTATATTTTTCTACAATTTTTGTATCAATCACCTCTGTTATCTCCTGTTCTTTATTAGCAGGATTTAGCTTTGGCTTTTTACTGTATCTCAATTTGAATTCAGTATCTATTGTAGTTTTTGCTATATAGGATCCTTCTTTTATGTTTCTCTTCACATTTCTGTCTTCTTGGGCTAGAGTCTGCAAAGTTTGACTGGTATCACTTTGCTTCTTAGCCTCTACCAATGTATTCTCTAACCATTCAGATTGGTTTGAGAATTTCTCAATCTTTGGCTTCTTTTCATATATATATGGAGTTAATTTGCATTTAACTCTCATTTTACTAATAACACCAAGGGGATCATAATACCATAGGAAACTAGGCCTGAACTTGAACTCTTGCAACTGTTTTTCTGCCTTAGGACCTGCATCTCTATGGTTATAGATAAAAGGTCCAACCTGGTTCTTCAACTTGAAATGTGTATTTTTCTTTGCTATTAGGAAATTAACAACATCTGAATTTAAAATCTGCCTCATGTATTCCAAGGCAAACAAACTCATAGGGAGGTATTTGGGTAGTTTATAAGGATAAGACTTGATCCATAAACTCTTATTTCAGTGTGATTTTGGTACAAGTACCAATCACCTGTCCTATTATGCTCAGAAAACTGAAGGAAATTTTTGATTTCATCACTAATTCTGGGATGTATGTTGCCAAGGTATGAATGAAGGAATCTGTAAACTCTGAATAGGTGAACTCATTGGAATCTTTCCTTATCAAGGAAGTCTAGAATATGATTGATTGAGGATTTCCTTCCACATCAAGCTTCTAAAGATTTATATTTAATTTCTCAGACTGAAAATATAGGAACATGTGAAATAGGAATGAAGAATACTTAAAAATAGCTTCAGAAGGAATTTTGACCAATTTCTCATGGATACTGTTAGCAATATATTGGGCAAAATTAAAGATGGTAGCAGAAGATTGAAAAGTACTTTTGAAGATATTCAACAAAGATAGCCCAATTACCATGGGAATTTATAACTTCCATATGCATAGCTAGAAGGCTAAAATACAAAGCTTCAACATGCCCAATCTCGCTTGCAAATAGATAATGTATCAATAATTATGATGCATGAAGGATTCCAATGTTTTTTGCCAGCTTAAGGAGAGTGATTTAGATGAATGTGGAATGTTATTAATTTTTGAGCCTGACATCCTACAAGCACTACATATCTCTTGAGTAGATTTTCCATTGTTTCCATTCCTATCATAAGCATCTTATGACTTATTATGAAACTTCCAATCACTAAATTAAGATGTTTTCTTTTATATAAAAATAACTATAGCCTAAAAAACCATATTTTTATTATTGTTCATTGCGCTTTATAAAATTGTAGGCCATGGTTCTGATGAGAAATCATATTTACCATGGAGGACTTGCTAAAATATACCTTGTTCGGTTTCTTCCCAAGATGGAGGAACTCCATTCAATAGAATGTATAGAATGACTCCAACATGTCACACATCAGCTTTAGGAGCATAATACTTGCAAAAAACCTCAGGAAACACATAGTAAGGGCTACCAATGATCTGAAAATGGAATTACTTGAAAATGTGTGCAAGGTATCTATTTCCATTTAATTAAATGTGTGCAAAATTCTCCATGTCTTGCTAATTAAAAAAAGTATTTTTGGTAACTGTTTATGAGTTTATGTGTGAGGGAAAGTTAATTTAATTTGATTTTTAACATATTAAATTAGAAACACACAACAAGATAACTTCAGCATAACATGACACAAATGTTTGGTGAGTAGTTCACCCCTCCTGGGCTACGTATGTTGAATCAAGCCTCCCAAAATGAGCTTGTCCTCTTGTATTATAATGCTCTCAAATGCTAATACAAGTTTAAAAATTCCCCAATAGGCAAATATGAATGCAAATACAGATTCAGAAGACATGAAAATGCTAAAAATGCCTCTCCATATTCACTAAACAGTGAAAAATTACCATAAACAGTGACTTCTTCAACAAGGCCTTGAAGGATCTTTGAACTCCTCTGAGGCTTTTCGGGCTGTAGAAGTCCTCAAACAGTTCTAAAACCTCTTCCATTAGGTTCATAAGTTGTAAAATAGGTGAAAATGGTCTTTGTTTCACCTTAAACAGAGAGGTATAACTCAATACAGCTCCATTTCCCCAATGGCCTTGATGGCTCTCCAAGCTTCCCTGAAGCTAAAATGGCTGTAGAAAACCTATAATTCCTTTGGAAACTATCCCAATGGCTCTGCAATGCTGAAAATAGTCAAAAATGACTTTTGGTTCACCTCAAATGGTTAAGCATAGCCCAAAACAGCTCCAACTCCCTCTTGGCCCTGATGGCTCTCATTGCTTCCCTGAAGAAAACGGGGCTGAATATCAACTCTAATGGCTCCGAAACCTATTCCTATGGATCCAGAATCATTTGAATACCAAAAATTTAAAAAAAAAATTGCTCCAAAAGGTTCAGTAATGTGAAAGTTATGACCAAAACTGTATTTTCCCAATCTGGCCTAAAAAAACTCCACTAACTTTGGAGTAACTGGAGATAGGTCCAACAATGATGGCATAACTGCCGAAAAATATGGAACTGGCGCTAAAAAATTTAGAACTATTATGGTTATCATAAATGTTAGGCGGTCGGGTCACATGGGACCGCCGACCTGACTGCCGAGATAGCCGCCAAACAAACGGTTTAATAACCGTGGGCATAAACTTTTATATCACCCCCGCTGCTTACATGTGAACACCAATAATAAACTGAAACCGCAGGCTAGAAGTCTAAGCCCTAAGGCTTTGGTTCTCAACTCTGTGGTCATGTGGTATGGGGGCTGGTCCCCTTTTGCTGCCAACCAAATCTAGTACAAACTTTAAATACAAACTGTCGCGCTTATATGTTAAGAACCAATGGCGTGGCACAATGGTAGTGCATCCGGTTTGTTCACGAGAGGTCCATGGTTCGACTCCTGTGGAGTCACAAAATTTTTCCATTCGAAATTTCCAAAGGCCTGGGGCCACGTGGCAGCCTCCGGTCCTGCCACGTGGCAGCCTCCGATTGGCCACCAAAAACCAAAGTCAACCCATTGACCAATAAACACATGCCACTTGTCGGAATGTGATTGGATCAGGTGGAATATTCCAAGGAATATTTGAGGGAATATTCTAAGGGATATTCCTTTTTTAATTTTTCAAAATTTGAAAGTCAAACCTGGTCAAACTCAGTTTTTTGCAGTTTACTGAAAACTTCAAACTTGCATAACTTTCACATACGATGTCGGATTTGAGTGCTGTTCACGGTGTCAAGATCGTATCAACGAGGCCTATCCAGTCGTTCAGGTTGCAAGTGATTTTGAACACTTCCAATTTTGAGCTTTTTCCATAGCTCAGACTTGAGCTCCTGATCACACCTCCCAAATGAGAAGCTTTTGGACCCCAAAAGCTCACTGAAATGATGAAACTGAATTGTAGTACAGAAAATGAGGGAATAACAACATCCTCTTCTCTTCAGCCTCTAAAAAATTTCTTGACTTGCCAACTGTCCTCATGGTGAATTTTTTGCTGAATGAGCCATGTACTTGTGCCGAATCCCGACCAAGTTTTCTCGCCATACCAATCTGCCATTCTGAAACCAGCAATGACCCTTGCTGAATTTTGTGCCCTCTTTTCTTGCATATCTTTCCATCTCATGTAATTCTGAACCGCTTTGCACCGACACTTCTTTCTCTGCACCAATCGACATCAAAGGCACCTTGTGTAACATATGACATCAACAACAAGTTGCCCTGAAATGTGCTATACAATTGACACAATCATCAATGTAAAAAGTATGCCCACAATCGACACAAGTTGACAATCATGTGTAACACAATCGACAGAAGTCGACAATCATGTGTAACAAAATCGACACAAGTCGATAAACAATAAGATACATCTTGACAAACACGTGTATGTATCATGTACAATGAACTATATATAGTTCGCTATTTACGCATACAACCTCTATGTACATGTGCAACTTCAACTCTTCTTTTCAAATACCAACAAGTACATCATCCCAAAAAACATGTGGTTGACTAAAAGCTGAACTTAAAGACATTGATGCAATATAAGTGAGTATCATACTCATCTTTTACACATCCATGGCGAAATTTTGCAACAAAAAAGATATTCCATCAACTGAAACTACTTTTACATGCAATCTTGCATCAAACTCTTCAACTGAAATACATGCATACCAATCTGAAATTTTCATGTACAAAATGAAGATGACTTACTGCATTAAGAAGTTAATCCACTTCCTACCAAGCCAACTCCATGGCGTATTTTGTAGTTGCAATACACCTTTTCTTTGCCTCTTTTGCTTCCTGTGTGCTTTCTTTTTCAACCAGCAACTTGAAGCAACATGGTTAAATCCACCAAAAAATGTGCAACATAACTTTCTTTGATTTGAACAAGCAAAACTATCATTCTTTACTGAAACATAATCAAATTGATCATGTGAATAATTATACCTCTTTTGCTACATGGAATGTCCATCCTTTTTGTCTTCGAAAGAAGATGAACTAGTAGAGGAGACAACTTTATTTTTTAGAATTTCATCACAATTCTTGTCTTGAAAATTGTTTACATTTGCATGCTCGCCATAAGCGACATGTTTACCCTCTACTTGCTGCAATGATGGCTTAAAAAATGGCAATCATCCTTAAAAAAATGCTGACATATATGCATTTTAGAACTTGGAATAAAGGTTCTCTTTAAATTTTCATCACATGAATTCAAGGATTTGGAATCTTCGCCATTAAACTGCACATAACCATGACCAACTGTAATATCACTTTTTCAGGAACAACTACACATTAGAAATAATACGAGTTATTACCAATGTGGAGATACATATATATGACTGATAGCTGATGTAAAATCAGTTAACCTTCAATAAAATATGCAGCAGTAGCTTTATACATCGTTTTATAGACCAAAAGGTGGGGAAAAGTGATGATTTAGGCCCTAAAACGTATGTATTCAGAGTTCTGCATAAAAATAAGAGAAATGGTGGGAGGTTGTTTTATATTAGGTTATGAGGTACCTATTCTCCAAATTTCAGCTCAAAAAAATAGTTCTAGCTAAGTTAAGCAGTTCCTCCATTCCCGACTAGGCTTAAAATCGCTGATTTCCCATGACTTGGAGTATGCAAAAATTTTCTCAAGCTTAGAGAGCGTATTTTCTAAAGGGTTTGGTGATTTTATGCAGAGATAATAGTATGATAAGCTGAGAATATTATTCAAAGATCTTACATTAAAGAATACATATCTATACTTGAAGAAAAGGCCTAAAACCCAAGCTTTATGACACAAGAAGTGGATGATGAACCAGACAACGTTATTTTCAGAAATCTGAAGAATTTTTTTATTAATTTTCAGATCTATAACATATCAGAGGAAAAAATGATAGATATAAATGGGATTATATGCAAAATTTCCTTTTAAGTACATTCCCCTTGGGGATCTCAGCTGAAAGTGAAGAACAATGAATAGATCTGAGATCTACACCATGGATTTGTAGTAAACTTCAAAAATTTATAAAGAATATATCACACAGCAGATCAGATCTGAAAAATGACATGGATTGGTTGGCCAATCCACGGATCACCTCAGTGAAGGAAAGGAGCCCTTTCACCAGAGATCTCTCCTCCAAACTGCTAGAAAATGTACACTGCAAATCTGCCTGCAAAATGATGTAGTTTCTGAAGCTAACTGTGTTGATGAAGTGATGCACACTTTGGCCTCATGCCAAGATAATAATATGAATCTCAAAACAACTATTACACTCCTGCCAATGGTTTAGATGACTTCCCCACTGAAAAAATGCAATAGAAATATTCAAATTTGAATAGATCTGATTCCACTTGTTGCAGCTCACAAGATAGCTCAAATCTCAACTTGAGCAGAACTGTAATGTAAGGTGAAGCTTGGCCAAAATGCGGGATAGTGGATCAATGCAGCACAATCTCCTCCAAGAGACCCTCAAGGAAGAAGAGTAATTCCTAAACAGGAAATTCCTCTCTCTCTAGCTAAACAGCCAAGAGAGTTTGAGTTGCTCAAGAAATCTCAGAATCAAAATATCATCAACAACCTCTCCTTGAGTCTTTCCCTTCCTTATATAAGATTAGGGTTTGCAAAACCCTAAACCACCTTCATCCATTTGTCCCTTTTCACATGGTGGACCTTTTCATAGGACTGCACTGATCATCTAGGAGGTTCATTGTATCTAGACTGATTTATGATTTGGTCCTGTTGACCCGGTCAAATGGCTTGAACCTGTTTCACATATAAGTGGATTTTATTAAGAAAGCCCTAATTTGACTCTGTTCACATTGGGCATTGATTTATTCTCACGTTTAGGAGTTTTTATTTGTTCTCCTTTACATTTTATTCATAAAACATAAAAATAAAATAACATTGAATATTCCTACTAGCTTGGGCTAGTTAGGAATATTACAGTCCTCCCCCTTCAAAATGTTGCTTGTCCTCAAGCAACTGCAAGGTAGAACAAATTCTCCTTCCCTCTTCTTGTGGCCTCATCAATGGACCCCATGATGGCTGAAAATGATAAGCAATGAATCTGTCCTCCAATGATTCCCTCCAAGTGTAATATAGCAAGTGTACATCATGAGAAAATGGAAGGTGAAAGTGGTGATATCCTTGTTGCTTAATGGCCTCATTAAGGTAGGAGTGATGAAGAGCATGGGGAAAATTTCTCCCAATGAGTGTCTCCCACACCTATGCTATCATCCATAAGAATCTAGTTACCTCTAGATAAGGCAACTTCAGAAAATCCTCTTCCACCTTGAGCTCCAGCAAAGAAGGTGGGCTGAAAATATGCAAGTGGTAAGCATCATAGCCTACCCCATGCTGTTCACCTCTCCACTTAAGATAAGTGTAGAGTGCAAACTGATATTGGGTAGCAAGGACATTGCCCTCAAGTGGCATCATGAAGATTAGATCTGCAAAGATCCTCCCTCCAACATTGTAAAACCAGTTAGCCCAAAATGTTCCATATATGATGGACAGAAGGGTATCATCATAAGGTATCCCATCACACACATGGCCCACCTCCAAGAGAAACAAGTGTTTGGTCATGGTGGCGACAACTCTTCCCATGTTCCCATTAGAACATGTACTGCAGAAAATGTGGGAACCTACTTCCCAAAATGACACATCCAAACCATGTGCCTCACTCAACATCATGTCTCCCATCAAGATAAAAGAAATATCAGCAATTTAGAACATGAATATCATCATCATGAAGGAAATACTGAAGGTTCTATGTGATGCAAGAGAGTACCAACAATTTCCCAAGTCTTCACAGCGCAGTTTTACATACTGCTGCTTTAGAAGAATACATGGAAAATTGTTTCTTGTTACATGGTTAATCATATAAATCAAATGAACATACATGTAAGAAAAACATATTTTCCCAAGGCCACATAAGAGATGGTTGTCTCCATCATATAATTTGGCCCTATGTAGACCATGGAGCTCAATGAATAGCTTGCCCTCTTGTGGAGCAATGCACTGCCAAAATATGGTAAGAGGATGCAAGAAAAAGCTCTCACCATATGTTGGAAGCAAGAAGATACATGGATCCATGAATGAATCCTCAATAATATTTTGTCACACTCCCATGAAGGGGAATGAACCAAAGGCTGCATGAGAGTCCTTCTCCTCTTGCTTGGAAACCCAAGTCAAGAAAAGCACACCACAGTGATATATGTCTCCATCTACCACTTCATCTTCTTCACCTCTTCTTTGCTCACCAAGTGCATCGAATGAGAAGTGATCCTGGGAATACTCCATCAATAAATCCCAGCTCCAAAGTGACAACGCTATTGGCCTATGAAAATAGGCTCCCATCAACACATAGCTCCAATCTTTGACATGCAGAATGTCAAAGGCATCTCCCATAATGATGCTACACATGAGAAGTCCTTCCCATGAAGAAATTCCTTCTTGAAAATCCAAGGTCAAGGAGCAACCCCTTTGCACTACGATAGTGCCATCTTCTACTCTTGCAACATCATGAAAACTGTGAGAGAAAATCTGCCCTTGCTCTCTCAAGAACATCTCAAGCAACAAAATCTTTTGCCGCCTCTCTATACTCCCATCATCAAGATCATGTAGTGAAAACATGGTGATTGACACAAAGAATATTATGTCAACACAATGTGTCCATACTCCTTGCTGCTCCATGATGCAAGTATCCTGCCACATACCCTTAGAAAGAGAGTGATGACCAAACTCTTTCAAGAGCAACCAGCGCAGCCAAGCCTCCTTCTTCCCGGTGTCATAGATCTGCAAGTAGCTCTCCAGCTTCTTGCTCTCCATCCACATCCAATCAACTAATTATGGATGTCTCCTCCTATAATTCATCTTGGTACTCCCCCCATGAGGGCTACCATCATCCCAAATCAGATTTCTGCATTTCATGGGATCTTGAAATGAAATCTTCTCGAGGATCAATTTGACCCTATGAGGATCCAAATAGGTGGTAGGAAAAAACCTCCCATCATGATGTGCATGGCTCAAGAAATGTCCAACACAGTCATGAGAAATGTTATCCATCCGAAGATGTCCCCCATCTATTATCTGCTCCTGTGAGAAGGGAAGATCCTCCTCAAACTATAGAAGAACCTTGCACTCCATGATGTGCTGAAGTGCACCTCTAATGAATTCTTCCCATGAGGTCTTCTCCTCATGCATGGCCTCCCAAAACCAAAGGGGCCTTGGATTTGCTGCAAGTAGAATTTTCTCTTTGAGCAGGGGTGTGCTCATTGAGAAAGGATCATCTAGAAGGGAGAAAGGCTTTCTCACTTCAAGATGTCTACCATCCATCATTCTACCCTTTATTGCTTCATGAATGAAGCTTCCATGTGAATGCTACAATGAGGAATGGTTCCTCTCTTCTTCCTCATTGCCTTTGCACAGTGCAATGTAACTCTGTTGCTCTAAATCAGAAGCATGCAAAGATGTAGATCTCTTCATACAATGTGCTGAAATGACAATAGATGAATTTTTAATCATACCTCGCTGAGATGTAGACGCAAGAGCTCCTTCTGTAACTATGTAGTCTTCCTTCATTACTGAACAAGAAGGCTACTCTTCCAAGGTTGTGCCAGTGCTGGTACAAGTCTCCACCCTCTCAATCTCCTTGAGATCTTCTTTAATACCCTTCAGGGTCTGGAAAAGGAGCAGGAAGATCTCCTCTTTTGTCATTCTTCCAAGTGGTGGAGACATGCTCTTGTTTATTTTGTACAATGCATCTTCTTTGTGAGGGTAGGAAGTGCATGGGTCTTCCTCTCCTTGAAACCTTCTGTAGGTCTCACTGCAACTTTCTTCATCTTGAAATCCTCTAGGAGTCTCGGTGCATCTTCTTTCTCTCTTTTGATTTACCTCTTTGGAGAGGCCCTTATTATATTTGAACATTTATGAGAGTAATATCATCCTCTCAATCATTCTGATATCTATTCCTTTCTCTAAAAAACTTTGGCTTGAAGCCATAGGCTGAGCCAAACTTCTTGCTCTAATACCACTGTAATATCCCTTTTTCAAGAACAGCTACAGATTGGGAATAATATGAGTTATTACCAATGTGGTGCTATATAAATATGACTCATATCTGATGTAAAATCAGTTAAAATTCAATAAAATATGCAGCAGCAGCTTTATACAACGTTTTATAGACCAAAAGGTGGGGAAAAGTGATGATTTAGGCCCTAAAACGTATGTATTTAGAGTTATGCATAAAAATAAGAGAAATGGTGGGAGGTTATTTTATATTAGGTCATGAGGGACCTATTCTATGAATTTCAGCTCAAACAAATAAGTATAGCTAAGTTAAATAGTTCCTCCATTCCCGATTAGGCTTAAAATTGCTGATTTCCCATGACTTGGAGTATGCAGAAATTTGCTGAAGCTTAGAGAGCGTATTTTCTGAAGGGTTTGGTGATTTTATGCAGAGATAATAGTATGATAAGCTGATAATATTATTAAAATATCTTACATTAAATAATATAGATCTATACTTGAATAAAAGGCCTAAAACCCAAGCTTTATGACACAAGAAGTGGATGATGAACTAGACAGCGTTATTTTCAGAAATATGAAGCAGTGTTTTATTAAGTTTCAGATATATAAAATATTAGAGGACAAAATGATATATCTAAATGGAATCTATATGCAAAAATTCCTCTTAAGTACATTCCCCTTGGGGATCTCAGCTGAAAGTGAAGAACAATGAATAGATCTGAGATCTACACCATGGATCTGCAGTAAAATTCAGAAATTTCTGAAGAATATATCACACAGAAGATCAGATCTGAAATATGACATGGATTGGTTGGCCAATCCATGGATCACCTCAGTGAAGGAAAGGAGCCCTTTCACCGGAGATCTCTCCTTCAAAATTGCTAGCAAATGTACACCGCAACTCTACCTGAAAAATGACATAGTTTCTAAAGCTAACTGTGCTGAGGATGTGATGCACACTTTGGCCTTATTCCAAGATAAGAATATGAATCTAAAAACAGCTATTGCACTCCTGCCAATGGTTTAGATGACTTCCCCACTGAAAAGATGCAATAGAACTCTTCAGATCTGAATAGATCTGATTCCACTTGCTGCAGCTCATAAGACAGCTCAACTCTCAACTTGAGCAGTGCTGTAATGTAAGGTGAAGCTTTGCCAAATTTCTGGATAGTGGATCAATGCAGCACAATCTCCTCCAAGAGACCCTTAAGGAAGAAGAGGAATTCCTAAACAGGAAATTCCTCTCTCTCTAGCTAAACAGCCAAGAGAGTTTGAGTTGCTCAAGCAATCTCAGAATCAAAATATCATCCACAACCTCTCCTTGAGTCTTTCCCTTCCTTATATAAGATTAGGGTTTGAAAAACCCTAAACCACCTTCATCCATTTGTCCCTTTTCACATGGAGGACCTCCTCACAGGACTGCGCTGATCATCTAGGAGGTTCTTTGTATTTGGACTGCTTTATGATTTGGTCCTGTTGACCCGCTTAAATGGCTTGAATCTGTTTCACATACAAGTGGATTTTATTGAGCAAGCCCTAATTTGACTTTGTTCACATTGGGCATTGATTTATTCTCATGTTTAGGAGTTTTTATTTGTTCTCCTTTACATTTTATTCATAAAACATAAAAATAAAATAACATTGAATATTCCTACTAGCTTGGGCTAGTTAGGAATATTACACCAACATTCTTGGGTCGCTCCACAACTGAAATAGGGTCAACCATGCCTTGTGTATGCTTGCCCAAACCTTTTCCTTCATGATAGCCCATCTTAAACATTAATTTGGACCCTATACCCCTTGTATGTTTTTCAAAAGAACCAACGCACTTTTCAATTGAGGAAATTGAAGACAAGTTGGAATGGCTTACCTCTTCCTCACGCTTGTTCTTGGACAAAGCTTCTTGAGCTTGAAGGAGTTGTTTCTCCATGTCATGCAACCTTTGGAGAATTGCTTCCTTCTCTTCCTTTATAGCCAACAATTGTGCACGAATCTTAACACTTTCTCTTTGATCCTCAATCAAAATCTGCACCATGTCCTTCACCTTAATGAACTCATTCTTCATGTCATCATTGAATAATCTCATGAAGGAGGAAAATTCACTTGTAGAAGAAGTTGACATTATGTAAATGGTCAAATTAGTAAAAGGAAATTCCAAAGAAAAGTTCTCAAAGCTTTCAATCAAATGATAAGCTTTTAACCAAATGTCTTTAAAGATCCCTTCTTATTCAAGCAGCCATAAAAGACAAACTCCAATAGCTTTTGTAGCAAACACTAATCAAGTGGGTATTTTTTCCAAAGATAATCTTGAGGTAATTTGGGGTAAGGAAATAGCCTACAACTCTTTTTTCCTTTCCAAAACTTAGCTAACAACAACTATCTTTTCAATTCAAGCAAACTCAACAATCAACCATTTTGCAACCAATAAAACAATCAATCTCTTACACTATTTTAACAAATTTTGCATAAAAACAAATGCTCAACCTTAGCTCAACCTATGCTCTGATACCAATCTGATCTGAAAATGGAAGTACTTGAAAATGTGTGCAAGGTATCCATTTCCATTTAATTAAATGTGTGCAAAATTCTCCATGTCTTGCTGATTAAACAAAGTGTTTTTGGTAACTATTTATGAGTTTATGTGTGAGGGGAAGTTAATTTAATTTGTTGTTTAACATATTAAATCATAAATACACAACAAGATAACTTCAACATAACATGACACAAATTTTTGGTGAGCAGTTGACCCCTCCTTGGCTATGTCTGCTGGATCAAGCCTCCCAAAATGAGCTTGTCCTCTTGTATTATAATGCTCTCAAATGCGACAAGCTTAGAAAATATAAATGCAAATACAGATTCAAAAGACATGAAAATGCTAAAAAAGCCTTTCCATATTCACTAAACAGTGAAAAATGACCATAAACAGTGACTTCTTCAACAAGGCCATGATGGCTCTTTGAACTCCTCTGAAGATTTTTGGGCTGTAGAAGTCCTCAAACAATTCTTAAACCTCTTCCATTAGGTTCATAAGGTGGAAAATAGCTGAAAATGGTCTTTGGTTCACCTCAAACAGAGAGGTACAACTCAATACAGCTTCATTTCCCCAATGGCCCTAATGGTTCTCCAAGCTTCCCTGAAGCTAAAATGGCTGTAGAACACCTCTAATTCCTCTAGAACCTGTCCCAATGGCTCTGTAATGCTGAAAATAGTAAAAAATGACTTTTGGTTCACCTCAAATGGTTAAGCATAGCCTAAAATAGCTCCAACTCCAACTTGGCCCTGATGGCTCTTATTGCTTCCCTGAAGAAAAAGGGGCTGAAGATAAACTATAATGGCTCTGAAAACTATTCCAATGGATCCATAATCCTCTGAATACCAAAAAAAAAAAAAAAAAATTCGCTCCAAAAGGTTCATTAATGTGAAATTTATGACCAAAACTGTATTTTCCCAATCTGGCCTAAAAAAACTCCACCAACTTTGGAGTAACTGGAGATAGGTCCAAAAATTATGGAATAACTGCTGAAAAAGGTGGAACTGGCACTAAACAAGTTGGAACTGTCAAACCAGGAGGTAACTCCTCAAATCAGAATGTGTATTAGCTGAAGAATGCATATGGATTTATACATGGAGGTGAGGCTATTGGGATTCATCTCCCAATGACTCTTGGCCTTCCTTATTTCCTAATATTAAATAATATACAATATTAAATGTGCACACCCATCCCATAGGATTAGGTGTCAACATTCCCCCCTTTAATTCGAAGGGATGTTGGTGAGTCCAAGCATCGATCTGAACTTTTCAAACTTTTCTCTTCCAAGTGCTTTGGTGAAGATGTCAGCAGTTTGCTCATTTGTGGAACAATGATGTAGATGGATGGTTTTGGCCTGAACATGATGTCGAATTAGATGGTACTTTTTATTGATGTGCTTTGTTCGATCATGGAACTTTGGGTTCTTGGCCAACTTTATTGCAGAAGTGTTGTCGATCATGAGTGGAGTGGAGTACATTTGTTTCATCTGCAAATCTTCTAGGATTTTCCGGAGCCACACAATTTCCTTTGTTGCTTCAGCTGCTGCCACATATTCTGCCTCGGTCGTGGAATCTGCTGGAACTGACTGTTTGCGTGATCTCCATGAGACAGCTCCTGATCCAAGACTCATGGTGTAACCTGTAGTAGACACCCCTATTTCTTTGTCGCCATCAAAGTCTGAATCAGAATATCCGGTCAAGTTGAAGTCGCCTACCTGTGTATATTTGAGTCCAAAGTCTTGAGTCCCCTTCAAGTACCTTAGTACTCTTTTTGTAGCAGACCAATGTCCTTCACAAGGTTTTTGCATGAACCTTGAGAGGATTCCAACAGCAAATGAAATGTCAGGTCTGGTGGTGGTCAGGGAGATAAGACTTCCTACAAGCTGTCTATACTTAGTTGCATCCTCAAATTCCTTCCCTTCAATAGATGTGAGCTTCAAGTTTTGTTCCATTGGAGTGGTTAAGGGATTACAATCATCCATGCCAAATTTGTTCAAGAGATCTCCAATGTACTTCTTTTGAGAAAGAAATATGAATTTAGGATGTTGAATTACTTCAATACCCAAATAGTAATGAACATGACCCAAATCGGTCATTTCAAAACCTTTCTTCAACTCTTTCTTCATGGATGCAATATAGCTCTCATTGTTTCCTGTTATCAAAAGATCATCTACATATACCACAAGATATACAACTGTTTTTCCAAATTTCTTAACAAACAAAGTTGCATCATCAAGATCAAAATTTTTGAAGTCAAGTTTCAGAAGATGCTCGGTCAATTTCTCATACCAGGCTCGTGGTGCTTGCTTGAGGCCATACAAGGATTTTACAAGTTTGCAAACTTTGTGTTCTTGACCCTTTATCACAAATCCTTCTGGCTGGGACATATAAACTTTCTCCTTTAGATCTCCATTCAAGAACGTTGTTTTTACATCCATCTGATGGACTTTCCATCCATTCTGAGCTGCTAAGGCAAAGAGAGTCCGGATGGTGGTCCATTTTGCTATGGGAGCAAAATTTTCTTCATAATCGACTCCTTCTTTTTGTGCGAATCCTTTTGCCACAAGCCTGGCCTTGTGCTTGTCAAGTGAGCCGTCTGCTTTGTACTTGTTCTTGTAGACCCACTTACATCCAATTGGTTTCGTTCCCAAAGGCGGATCAACCAGCTTCCAAATGCCATTCTTTATCAAGGCATCATACTCCTTCTGCATCGCTTCTTTCCATTCATCATGAGAAGCGGCTTCTTTGAAGGAAGTTGGTTCATGATCTGTAGACAAACTCAATTCACAGTTATAAGCAATATCCATATCAACAGGGGAATCCGAATTATCTACATCACCTTCGATTTGTTGAGTGGAACTTCTTGTTCCTGTTTTTCCAACCTCATCAGGATGAACATTCTCCAGTGTCTTTGTCAGCCATTTGGGAGGACCTTTTTGAGATGGCCCAGGCTGGTCATTTGACTGAGTTGGGATTGATTCAAGATTCAATCTCCCAATTCTGTCAATCACATCATCCAATGTGTCATTCGTGGTTGTTTCTTCATGTGGGGGAGAGAGTGCTTCAAGACATGATTCCACAGTTTGATTCAATATCGAAATCCCCCCTTCAAGATGTGGAATCACATTATCGAATTCTTGGAAGGACTTTGCATGTGTGAATCTATCCAGGCGATCAAGTTGCCGCTCAACAACCTTGTCACTCTTGGAAGATTCAAGGAATATGACATCTCTTGCTATTACAAACTTCTTATTTTCTTCATCATAGAGACGATATCCTTTGGAGGTATTGGAGTACCCCAAGAAGATACATTTTCTACTTCTAGCACCAAGTTTGTTCCTTTGACCCTTGGGTCTCAAGGCATAACAGGTGGACCCAAAGACCCTGAAATGCTTTACCGAAGGAATGTGGCCATGCCACATTTCAAAAGGAGTTTTGTTTCTAATTGAACTTGAAGGACACCTATTCTTTATGTAAACAACACATAGAACTGCATCAGCCCAAAACATCGATTTTACATTCTTGAAAAATAACATGGAGCGGACCATATTTAAAATGGTTCTGTTCATTCTTTCAGCTACACCGTTCTGTTGTGGATTATATGGCACAGTGGTTTGATGTTTGATTCCATGTTGACAAAGATAATTTTCAAATTCGTTTGAAGTGTATTCTTTTCCATTATCAGTACGTAGAGAGCCAATATGTGTTTGTGCATCATTTTCAATCGATGCATGAAAATTCTTGAAAGTTTGAAAAGCATCAGACTTATTCTTCAGTAAGTAAATCCAACACATTCTGGTGTAGTCATCAATAAATGTCATCATGTATTTGTTTCCATTTGCAGAAGAAATAGGCATAGGGCCACATAAATCTGAATGAACAAGCTCAAGTTTTCTATGTGCTCTGGAGTGTGAATCATGAAATGGCTGTTTGCTATGCTTTCCTAGAATACAAGCATCACATTCCTTAGGTTTTCTAGGAATTGTAGGCGGTCCATTAACACCATTTTTCTTCAACAAACGAAGGCTTTCATAGTTTAAGTGTCCAAATCTAGCATGCCATAAAAGACTTGATGGGAATGTGCCTTCATCATGATGTGAACTGAATGCAAAGTTTTGAGCATGAGCAGATGAACCTTTCAGCTTCAAGAGTCTCCCTTCTTCTATTCCCTCCATGACAAGTGAGTGATCTGATGCTTTTCTGACCTCTGCCTTGCCATCAAACAAGTGAAATGAGTGTCCTTGCTGCCGGATTTCGACCAAGGACAACAAGTTTCTCTTCAACTCAGGGAGGTATAGAACCTCATGTAGGATATGATCAGGAAGACCAGGCAGTTTAAGCCTGACTGTGCCAAGCCCTGATGGCTTGTGTTTGGATTTATCTGCGAAATATACTGCTCCATCAACTTTGTCAGTGAATTCTTCAAAAAAATCTTTTCTAAATGTCATGTGACATGTTGCTCCTGAATCTAGCAACCATTCATCTCTCCATGAAGTAAATGAAACATCAAATAGGTTTTCAGTTACTCCATTGTTACAATGTGCTAGAACAGAATGAGCTGATTCAACTGGTTTACCTTTGTCTTTGTCATTAGTTTTACCTCTGTCTTGATTTGTTTGCTGCTGAGATTTAGATTGTCTGCCCCCCTTTTCTCTGAAGTTTCTTCTTCATCTTCTGCCTTCTCTTCCTTTGGATGGACATGAAGCATGTCTCTTTTCTCTCTGTGCCAAGTAGGCAGTCTCTTTAGAAGATGAAGGGACTGTCATCTTCTTTTGAAGGAGGAAAAAAACTTTGCTGGAGAATCTCTTTTGAAGGAGAGAAAACAAAAACACTCTTTGCTGGAAAATATACTCAGTTTAAAAGGACAGAAACATTGCAAAAAATATGAAGACTGAATTTAAAAAGACACAAAAGCTCTTGCTAAAAACTGAATTCTGCACCAAAAAAATATGTGTATTTTTTGTTTTGTTTGGAGAAATTTTTTTTTGTATGGGAAGCAATTTTATGAAATGGTAGGGCGATATGAAATGTTTATGGGAGGGCGGTATTGTGAAAATGGGAAGTGGTATGGGAGGGCGGTATTATGAATGAGAGAATATAGTGGGGAGGGGCGGTATTTAAAAATTGGGAGGGGCGGAAATATAGTATAACAAACTCTGCGTATTACTATGAATATGGGAAACAATGATATTAAACCAGCGTATGGGCAGTATTACATATGTGGACAGTGCATAATAGATATGGAGGTAGCGTTGTTATAATAACAAACTCAATAGGAAGCGTTGTTACAGATATGGAGGCAGTAATACATATATGGACAGCGCAATGGTATTTGAAATTGTATGAGGCGGTATTACATATATGGACAGCGCAATTGTATTTGAAACAACGTATAGGCGTGCATATTACAAAGGCATTTCAACGCAGCGTGGAGAGGGAGCTCCAGTCGGAGTTATGACAGCGTTGTTTCATATGCCAAGGGAGGACTTTGATAAATGATGAGAGTAGGAGTGGTTTTGATAAATGATGACAGCATATTATATGTGAAAGACAGTGCGGTAATGAGGCGGTATTGAAAAGCCTATGCAGTGGTTTAATGGTAGCTAGCGCTGGAGGGCCGACAGGCCATGGAGAGGCGTTGTGAAAGGAGATGTATATATGGGATGGTGACAGCATTCTATGACAGCGTTTGAGCAGTCAAGGGAGGGGCGGAAATGAAATGCTGGAGGTATGAAACGCTGGATATTGGACGCTGTATATTGGACAGGGTATATGGACGCTGTATGAATGGAGGGAAACGTTGTTGCATAACAAGAAAAATCGTAGTGATGCGTAGAGCGGTGCATAGAATGTGAGGGCGGGGCAGAAATTATGCAGCGTGGAGAAGCGTTGTATTATAAGTAGTGGATTGGTATTATAAATGGGCCACGAGCCACAAACGCTATGTGCATTATATTAAATTGGCGGTTCTGTGCAGTCAGGGAGGGCCGAAAGGCCAGGAACAAGTGTAATGCTGTAGAGAAGGGCTACGATGGGAGGTGTCGGCGGGTAGAGCAATGATATTAAATGGTCGACAGAGCGACAGTAAAAGAAAGGGATTAAGGCATGAGGGAAGTGTGAGAAGGTGAGGGAGTGTGGAGGAATGTAGGGAGAACGAGCAGAAGGGAGGGCGCAGTCGAATGGGGAGTGTAGGTGAGGGAAGTGTGAGGGGCATTGGGTAGGTGAGGGAATGTAGGGAGAGAGTGAGGGCGTTAAAAAAAACTGAAATGGCAGTGTGTAGGGGCTGAGTTGCAGGAGCTGCAGAAATTGCATGGGCTGCAAAACACTGAGATATTGTAAGAACTGAACCTACAGAAGTCAGAGACTGTAGAATGCAGAAATAGAAAAAAAAATGCAGAATTTCAGTCTAGCAATAAAGAGCAGCAAAAGACTATTAATAAAAATTGACTGAGCAAAGGAGAGGGAGTTACACCACAGGCATAAATGCCAATAGTGGAGCTGGCTCCGATACCATGTCAAACCAGGAGGTAGCTCCTAAAATCAGAATGTGTATTAGCTGAAGAATGCATATGGATTTATACATGGAGGTGAGGCTATTGGGATTCATTTCCAAATGACTCTTGGCCTTCCTTATTTCCTAATATTAAATAATATACAATATTAAATGTGCACACCCATCCCATAGGATTAGGTGTCAACAGGAACCGTTATGGTTATCATAAATGTTAGGCGGTCGGGTCACATGGGACCGCCAACCTGACCGCTGAGATAACCGCCGAACAAATGGTTTAATAACCGTGGGCATAAAATTTTATATCACCCCCGCCGCTTACATGTGAACACCAATAATAAACCGCAACGGTAGGCTAGAAGTATAAGCCCTCAGGCTTTGGTTCTTGGCTCCGTGGTCATGTGGTATGGGGGCTAGCCCCCTTTTTCTGCCAACCAAAACTGTTACAAACTTTAAATACAAATTGTCGTGCTTATATGTTAAGAACCAATGGTGTGGCACAATGGTAGTGTGTCTAGTTTATTCGCGAGAGGTCCGCGGTTCGACTCCTGTGGAGTCACAAAAAATTTCTATTCGAAAATTGCCAAAGGCATGGGGCCACATGGCAGCCTCCGAGTGGCCACCAAAAACCAAAGTCAACCCATTGACCAATAAACATATGCCACTTGTCGGAATGTGATTGGCTCAGGTGGAATATTTTGGGGAATATTCTGAGGAATATTCCTTTTTTAATTTTTCAAAATTTGAAAGTCAAACCTAGTCAAACTCAATTTTTTGCAGTTTACTGGAAACTTCAAACTTGCATAACTTTCAAATATGATGTCAGATTTGAGTGTCGTTCATGGTGTCAGGATCGTATCGATGAGGCCTATTCGGTCGTTTAGGTTGTAAGTGATTTTGCACACTTTCAATTTTGAGCTTTTTCCATAGCTCGGACTTGAGCTCCTAATCACACCTCCCAAATGAGAAGCTTTTGGACCCCAAAAGCTCATTGAAATGATGAAACTGAATTGTAGTATAGAAAATGAGAGAATAACAACATCCTCTTCTCTTCAGCCTCTAAAAAATTTCTTGACTTGCCAACTGTCCTCATGGCAAATTTTTTGCTGAATGAGCCATGTACTTGTGTCGAATCCCGACCAAGTTTTCTCACCATACCAATCTGCCATTCTAAAACCAGCAATGGCCCTTTCTGAACTTTGTGCCCTCTTTGCTTGCATGTCTTTCCATCTCATGGAATTCTGCACCGTTTTGCACCGACACTTTGTTCTCTGCACCAATCAACATCAAAGGCACCTTGTGCAACATATGACATCAACAACAAGTTGACCTGAAATGTGCTATACAATTGACACAATCATCAATGTAAAAAGTGTGCCCACAATCGACACAAGTCGAAAATCATGTGTAACACAATTGATACAAGGTTATAAACAACAAGATACATCTTGACAAACACATGTGTATGTATCATGTACAATGAACTATATACAGTTCGCTATTTACACATACAACCTCTATGTACATGTGCAACTTCAACTCTTCTTTTCAAATACCAACAAGTACATCATCTCAAAAAACATGTGGGTGACTAAGAGCTGAACTTAAAAACATTGCTGCAATATAAGTGAGTATCATACTCATCTTTTACACCTCCATGGCGAAATTTTGCAACAACAAAGATATTCCATCAACTGAAACTGCTTTTACATGCAATATTACATCAAACTTTTCAACTGAAATACATGCGTAGCAATTTGAAATTTGCATGTACAAAATGAAGATGAATTACTGCATTAAGAAGTTAATCCACTTCCTACCAAGCCAACTCCATGGCGTCTTTTGCGGTTGCAATACACCTTTATGTGAATCTTCCATTTCCACATCGATAATGGAATCCATAGATCCACTTGCACCAATATTTTTTGTCATCTAGCTGCATCTTCTTTGGATGACTTGTTGGATGTAAAGTCCAACAATGAGAGACATCATGTCCCTTCCTTTGACAAAATATGCAACTCTTAAGCACTTTCTAAGAAAGTTTTCTTTGCCTCTTTTTCTTCTTGTGTGCTTTCTTTTTCAACCAGCAACTTGAAGCAACATGGTTAAATCCACCACAAAATGTGCAACATAAATTTCTTTCATTTGAACAAGAAAAATTATCATTATTTGCTGAAACATAATCAAATTGATCATGTGAATAATTATACCTCTTTTGCTGCATGGAATGTCCATCCTTTTTGTCTTCGAAAGATGATGAACTAGTAGAGGAGACAACTTTCTTTTTCAGACTTTCATCACATTTCTTGTCTTGAAAACTGTTTACATTTGCATGCTCACCATAAGCGACAATTTTACCCTCTACTTGCTGCAATGATGGCTTAAAACAATGGCAATAATCCTTAAAACAATGTTGACATATATGCATTTTAGAACTTGGAATAAAGGTTCTCTTTAAATTTGCATCACATGCATTCAAGGATTTGGAGTCTTCGCCATTAAACTGCACATAACCAAGACCAACATTCTTGGGTCGCTCCACAACCAAGATAGGGTCAACCATGCCTTATGCATGCTTGCCCAAACCTTTGCCTTCATGATAGCCCATCTTAAACATTAATTTGGACCCTATACCCCTTATATGTTTTTCAAAATAACCAACACACTTTTCAATTGAGGAAATTGAAGACAAGTTGGAATGGTTTATCTCTTCCTCACGCTTGTTCTTGGACAAAGATTCTTGAGCTTGAAGGAGTTGTTTCTCCATGTCATGCAACCTTTGGAGAATTTCTTCCTTCTCTTCCTTTATATCCAAAATTTGTGCATGAAGCTTAACACTTTCTCTTTGATCCTCAATCAAAATCTACACCATGTCTTTCACCTTAATGAACTCATTCTTCATGTCATCATTGAAGAATCTCGTGAAGGAGGAAAATTCACTTGTAGAATAAGTTGAAATTATGTAAATGGTCAAATTAACAAAAGGAACTTCCAAAGAAAAGTTCTCAAAGCTTTCAATCAAATGAGAAGCTTTTAACCAAATGTCTTTAAAGATCCCTTCTTATTCAAGCAACCATAAAACACAAACTCCAATAACTTTTGTAGCGAACAATAATCAAGTGGGTTTTTTTTCCAAAGATAATCTTGAGCTAATTTGGGGTAAGGAAATAGCCTACAACTCTTTTTTCCTTTCCAAGACTTAGCTAACAACAACCATCTTTTCAACTCAAGCAAACTCAACAATCAACCATTTTGCAACCAATAAAACAATCAATCTCTTACACTGTTTTAACACCTTTTGCACAAATACAAATGCTCAACCTTAGCTCAACCTATGCTCTGATACCAATCTGATCTGAAAATGGAAGTACTTGAAAATGTGTGCAAGGTATCCATTTCCATTTAATTAAATGTGTGCAAAATTCTCCATGTCTTGCTGATTAAACAAAGTGTTTTTGGTAACTTTTTATGAGTTTATGTGTGGGGGAAAGTTAATTTAATTTTCTATTTAACATATTAAATCAGAAATACACAGCAAGATAACTTTAGCATAGCATGACAAAAATGTTTGGTGAGCAGTTCACCCCTCTTGGGCTACGTCTGCTGGATAAAGCCTCCCAAAATGAGCTTGTCCTCTTGTATTATAATGCTCTCAAATGCTAATACAAGTTTAAAAATGCATCAATAGGCAAATATAAATGAAAATATACATTCAGAAGACATGAAAATGCTAAAAATGCCTTTCCATATTCACTAAACAGTGAAAATTACCATAAACAGTGACTTCTTCAACAATGCCCTGATGGCTCTTTGAACTCCTCTGAATATTTTCGGGTTGTAGAAGTCCTCAAACAATTTTGAAACCTCTTCAATTAGGTTTAGAAGGTGGAAAATATTTGAAAATGGTCTTTGGTTCACCTCAAACAGAGAGGTACAACTCAATACAACTCCATTTCCCCAATGGCCCTGATGGATCTCCAAGCTTCCCTGAAGCTAAAATGGCTGCAGAAAATCTCTAATACCTCTGTAACCTGTCCCAATGGCTCTAGAATGCTGAAAATAGTCAAAAATGACTTTTGGTTCACCTCAAATGGTTACACATAGCCCAAAACAGCTCCAACTCCCTCTTGGCCCTGATGGCTCTCATTGCTTCCCTAAAGCAAAAAGGGCTGAATATCAACTATAATGGCTCTAAAACCTATTCCAATGGATCTATAATCCTCTGAGTACCAAAAATAAAAATAAAAATTCGCTCCAAAAGTTTCAGTAATGTGAAAGTTATGACCAAAACTGTATTTGCCCAATCTGGCCTAAAAAAACTCCACCAACTTTGGAGTAACTGGAGATAGGTCTGACAATTATGGCATAACCGCTGAAAAAGGTGGAAATAGCAATAAAAAATTCATAACTGTTATGGTTATCATAAATCTTAGGCGGTCGGGTCACATGGGATCGTCGACTTGACTATCGAGATAACCGCTGAACAAACGGTTTAATAACCGTGGCCATAAAATTTTATATCACCCCCGCCGCTTACATGTGAACACCAATAATAAACCGCAACCACAGGCTGGAAGTCTAAGCCCTCAGGCTTTGGTTCTTGGCTCTGTGGTCATGTGGTATGTGGGCTGGCCCCCTTTTGCCACCAACCAAAACTATTACAAACTTTAAATACAAACTGCCACGCTTATATGTTAAGAACCAATGGCGTGGCACAACGGTAGTGCGTCCAGTTTGTTCGTGGGAGGTCTGTGGCTCACCTCTTGTGGAGTCACAAAATTTTTCCATTCGAAAATTGCCAAAGGCCTGGGGCCATGTGGCAGCCTTTGGGCCTACCACGTGGCAGCCTCCGATTAGCCACCAAAAACCAAAGTCAACCCATTGACCAATAAACATATGCCACTTGTCGGAATGTGATTGGCTTAGGTGGAATATTCCAGAGAATATTTTGAGGAATATTCCAAGAATATTCGTTTTTTATTTTTTCAAAATTTGAAAGTCAAACCTGGTCAAACTCAGTTTTTTGCAGTTTACTGAAAACTTCAAACTTGCATAACTTTCACATACGATGTCAGATTTGAGTGTTGTTTGTGGCATCAGGATCGGATCGACGAGGCATATCCGATCATTCAAGCTGAAATTTATTTTGAGCACTTTCAATTTTGAGCTTTTTCCATAGCTCAGACTTGCTCCTGATCAACCAAATACATCACTAAATGTCTCTCCCTGTTTGAAGAAGAAAGAGAGGCAAAAATTGGTGGCCTTGAGAGGGAAATTATATGGCTTGAGATAATGGTGGACAAAACCCATAGAATGAGGCATGGATGCCCTAGAGAATTTTCCTATAGAGGGAGGCTGCAAACCTCTTAGTGTGGTGGCCCTTGGAAATGATCTTAGAAAAAGGGTCCCCACCGACGTAGAGCTCCATGATGAGTTGGACCGACTGCATGTCCTCGTAGGCACACTTGATATCAACCAAAATGGGTTTCCCCATCACATGGGGCATGATTAAACCTCCCTCATCACATCCTTGATATCATTATTTCTCACCAACTTCAACTTCACGATGGTCTTCCATGGGAACTACTCATAGGTAACCTTGTGCGTGCACAATTGGATTACACCAAATTACCCATGTCTGAATGTGGATGTCCTCCATGTGAAACCCAAACAAAGGTGTTGAAATTGGAAACAAGAATGAGCTTCTAATTTAATTTTCCCTTAATTAAATTAGAACTAAACTGTAATTCCACATCACATGACAACTTGTACAAGCTAGTTGAGTCAGGAAGACTTAGCTCATTCAATTCGAGTTGAGTGTCAAACTGGAGGCATTTAGAGTTATATTTAAGTTTTAGGGGCCCAGTTACAATTTATTTTGAGTTGTAATTATTTAACTTAATTATTTGAGTTAAAATCAGTTTAACTAGTTCTAACTAATGGAGGAGCTAGTGAGAGGTCTCATGAATTAAATCTGATTTAATTCACATGCAATCATCAATCAGATAACTAAGTATTCACTATAGATAGTTTTTTCATGTTAGTTATGAGGAAGACCCAATTGATATTGGAGCTAAAGGGAAGTCTAATATCAGTTGTATAATTAGAAAATTGTACAGTTCATGCATGAGGTCAGTAGAATGCCTTAGATGTATTTCATAATCAATTATTCGAAATTTACTAACTAATAGGGGCTCAATTTCCCTAGGGATTGTGCAAGTAGGGCTAGGCACCCAGAGGCAAGAAATTGGTTAAGTATTGGACCAAACTTTCTTGGATTAGGGTGAGACAGCCAAAGATAGTGCAGAGAGCTCTCAAGCTTGAGAGAATCATTGTATTGTTCCATATTTGTGACTTAATGCAATATACATATAACATGTTTTTCAATTGAGGATTTCCCTAGATACATCTTTGTGTTGTGCTATTGAAATTCTTTCTCTTTCTTGTTCATGTAATTGTGTGATCTTAATTGGTTTCCGCAATTTCTAGAATAGATTCAAGTATTTTATTTTAGCATATTACAAGATCAGTTGAATCTATGTGGATTTTCTACATGGTATCAGATCTGGAATCACTATAGAAGAGAAGAATATGAGTTTGTGTTGAACAACCGAATCAAATTTTCATATTTATCCTTTAGGACCAACAACATATAAGGATGTCTTTATGTGGATTGAGACTTGAATATTCCCTTAAGTGTAGTTCAAATTACATAGCTTGGAAGGACATGATTGAAGAAGTGTTAGAAGACAACAGGTTGAAGGAATTCATAGACAATGATATTCCCAAACCCGTAACAACATATGATCAAAATCTCGATGCATGTAAGCAGAATGTAGCAAATGCGAGAAGGATTATGGTAGGAGTTAGAGATCATATTTTCTAAAAAATCCATGGAAAGGAAACTCCATATTCTATGTGGATGCCCTTAAAATATTTTTTTTAGGACAATAATGAACACATGAAGCTGGCATTGAAGGACAAGCTCAAAAAATTCAAGATGGAGAAGGACGACACGATATCAAAATACTTGATGAATTTCACTCAATTTCGAGATGATATTGGAAGTGTTGGTGTGACAGTTTCCGAGGATGATCTGGTGATCCTATCAATTCTAGGCCTTCCATAGAGCTGGCACAACTATCGGGATTCAGGGAATGGGATGGATAAGCTACCAGAGTGGGAGCGATTGTTGTTTGACTTGGTACAAGAAGAGATTCAATGGAATACCAAAGATGGATCCTCATCAAAGATTGATGATGAGGAGAATTGTTCATTGGATGGAAAGTGTTGAGATTCAACAAGAAATTTTTGATCCTAGTGAAAAGTAAGCATCTACACTAGGTGGGGCCCTCGGGCTATTTTTAGGGGTATGTCTATTTATAATGTATTTCTATTTATAGATGCATGTCTATTTATAGATGTATGTCTATATTTATAATCCATTAATGTAGATGGACATTAAAATATAATATATTCTCAATGAGAACTTGGAAATAGTTAAATGATGATCTGTAATCGTGAGAACAAAGAATTTCTCATACAGAGATTGACTGTAGGGGCATTCACCGGATATTTCACCTTTACTAGAAAGGATGAATCTGGAGGCTACCTGGCCCTTCTACAGACTCTGCCTAAAGAAATAAAATGTAATCACAAAGATCCGATCAATGAAAGTATTTGTTTTAACTGCAAAGTATTCATTGATCCAACTTTAATGTGTGAATAGACAAGTATACATGTTCTGCAAATGAAGTGTAGTGTTTTGAAGATGAACTAACAAGTTTTGTTCATTGTTTAAACTTTCTTAGGAAAAGTTTGCTTATGAAAATTTACTTTTTAAACTATCAGATCTGAAAATATGCAGCAAAATTATACAGTGTGACAGCAAATAATTGTTTAAGCGGTTCACCCCTCTCTTGGGCTACCTCCGCTGGGTCCAAAAGCCTCTAATTAGGCTTTTTCTCCTTTGATTAAATGCTCAAAATGTGATTACAACTATATAGAAGCCTCAAATGGAAAAATACACTGCAAAAATAGATTCAGAAGGCCAAAATCAGTCTAAAATGACTAAACATTCACCTCCATTGGATGAAGGTAGTCCAAAACAGCTCTCTTTCCCTTAGGCCCTGGTGGCTCCACGACCAAAAACGCTGGTAAATTCTCTGTTAGAGTGCCCTGATGGCTCTGAAAACACTTCCAACAGCTTCAGAATGATGTCTACACCCAAAATAAATAAATAAATCGTCTCAAAAGGCCTCTCCTAGCCAAAGTTATGCCACATTTACTCCATCTGCCAGTTGGCCTAAACAAACTCCAGTTAAATCTGGCTGACTACCAGATAGCCCGAAAAATATGGAGCCGACGCTATATTCGGGGGTTTCGCCGAATATTCCGCCAGAGGAAGGGGGCTAGTGGATAAGCCCATGCATCCTTAACCGTCGGCAGGTATCAATTGAACTTGAGTTTTAATCGGCAATATATAAGGTTTGGAACCGCATAAAAATTAACCTCCGCTCCAACATTTGAACCACGTGACCATAGCCATGTTTCATTGCGCGCCCATTTGATTTGTGCCACAGTTTCAAGCGGAAATTCATATGCCGAGGGGGCTGGCCCTTAGGGGCCAGCCCCCTTTCGGGCCCCGCACAATTTAAGAACAAGCCTTATATACAAATTCGCGCCCATGTCTTAACAAGAATCAACATAGCCCAAGTGGTTGGGCCACTCGGCTGTCATCCCGCCGACCCATGTTCAAATCTTGCCGAGTGCATAAAACAAAACTTTGAACACGCCATTCCATTTGACCTTGGGGCCACGTGGCAGCCTCCGGGCTGGCCACGTGGCAGCCTTTAATTGGCTGCACTTGGAAAATTTCGTAGAATATTCTACGAAATATTCCCAGAATATTCTGTGGAATATTCTTTTTTTAATAAAAATATATTTTTTCCAAAGTCAAATTTTGACCATTTTTAATTGAAACTGGAAAACTTCAAATCTGAATATCTTCTTCATACGGCGTCAGATTTGAGTGACATTCACGGCGTTGGGATCGTATCAACGAGCACTTTCCAGACGATCTGTTTTGGAGCAATTCTGAACAACTTCATTTTTGAGCATTTTTCTTCAAAAGACTTGATCTCCTGATCACACCTCCCAAATGGGAAGCTTTTGGACCCTCAAAAGCTTTCTGATTACTGAAACTGATGATGTGGAGACTGATTCTCCACTCTTCCACCCTTGAACAACTAAAATCTTCCCGATTTCATCAAATGAAGCTTTTGAGAAAATGTTAATCTGTCTCTGGAATGAACTGATCTACCATTGCTAAGATTGATGGAGTCATGACGCAAATGATTAAAATTTGCAGAACAACAATTGTACTTTGCAGAAAATAAACTTTCTCTACATTGATCAAACTTCCAGAAAGACTTAAAATGACTTTCACCTTGCAAACTGTTCCCATGGCGAATTCTACCATTCTGAAACCAACTTTTTCCCATGTTGAATGGTGTGTCCTTCTTGCTTGTACTGCTTAGCTTTGACACTTCATTCTCTACATTGGCTGACCCAAAAGGTAATTTTCACAAAATAACATCATCTTTTCTCAAAGACAAACTGTTATCAAACTGAGACAAATCATTAGCAACATCATAAGAAGGCGAATGCTCAAAATCTGGTCGTTTCAACATCAACAAAGTTAGACTTTGACTTGCATTAACCAGTCTTTTCAATTGACCTGCATGGAGTAAAGAAGATTCCATCTTCTTCTTGTGAGCTCTCACAATGTACTCTTTACCATCTTTGAACAAGTGATACTTGTTTTCATGGCGATGAAAGATGGCCTTCCTGTCAAATAAGTAAGGACTTCCCAAAACAATACCTGAGATATCAAGCGGCACCACATCAAGTTCCACCGTGTCAATAAAGTGTGCAGTTATTGCAAAGCGCAATATGCACTTCCTTGAGACTTGCAAATTGGCATCCTTACATATCCATCCAAGTGGATAAGGCTTCGGATGTGGAATGGTCTCAAGTTTAAGCTGCTTGACCAAGTCTTCAGAAATAAGATTAGCTTGTGACCCACTGTCAAATAGTGTGTCAATTTTGGTATGCTTTGAAATTACCCTCACATGGAAAAGCTCTATCCTCCTCTTTTCATCATGAGTATCTTTGTGACAATTCAAAGAGCTAGAACTAGGAATTGTGTCTTGCACCACTTCTTTCCCCTTAATGTTCTTTAAAACCATGCCTATGCTTTTTGTCTCATCTCCTGAGTCTGACCCTAAGTCTTGCTCAACTGTTGCAACAATTTTCTCCTTTTCTTTGGTCTTGTTTTTGTTCTTGAATTTTTCTGGTTTCAGTTCAGGATGAAGCTTCCAACAATGATCTTCATCATGACTAGTCTTCAAACAGTTCTTGCAAAAGAACTTTCCTTTGTCCTTTCTTGAATTAGCAACTCTCTTCTTTCCCTTGTTTTTAAAAGTGCTATCCTCATCAAAAACATCAAAAGCATTCTTTCCTCTAGCTTCTAAATGTGTAGCCTGCACACAGACTTCATCTAAGCTAGTAGGATTGAACAATAGAATAGTATGTTGCAGATAATTGTGCAAACCTCCTATGTATTTCAACAAGGTGTCTTGACTTTGTAAGTCTACTCCAAGTAGAAGTGCTCTCCTTCTAAACTCTTGGGTATAATCTTGCAAATTTTGAACCTTAAGTTGCCTAAAATTTTGCCAATTCATGATTGCTTTCTGAATATGAGCAAGAGGATAAAACTGTTTCTTAATGGCTGTAATAAACTCATTCCATGTTAGAGTTATCTTACCATGCTTTTTAATCTCCTCTCTAGTCTTGGCTTCCCACCAAACCAAAGCTGCTCCATCCATTCTCAAAGAGGCTAATTGGATTTTTGTTTCATCATCATGCAAATTCTGAATTCTTAGATAGACTTCCAGCTGTCTAATCCAGTTATCCAATTTTTCTGCATTCACATCACCATTAAACATTTGCAACTCAAACTTCACATCAAGATTTAACAAAGGATTTTTAAGAGATGTTTTTGTTTTGTGTGACTGATTAACAGAAGTTGAAGAGGATGATGTGGAGGAAGAGGATGTCGATGGAGATGAAGGATCACCATTTCCTCCATTCCCTTTCTTAGACTCATCCTTGTTTTTCTTTCCTCCTGAAGAATCTCCTTCTTCCCTTTGGTTTCTAGACCCTTCTCCAGCAATCCTATCATTTCTCTCCTGGTATAGGATCCTAACCATCTCAGTCAAGTCCAAGAAAGCTTTTCTAAAGACTCTTTCTTCTTCCTTGGGATCCATTTCCTCATGTACTTCTCCTTCTCTGGAAGACATGCTTGTGGCTGATTCTAAGGCTATTGAGGATGAAATGGAAGGTGGATGTAATGGCACTCTAGCACTCCTTGGTTGAGGATTAACTTGTTCTCTAACCAATTGACCTTCCCCTCTTTGCAATTTCAGCCTAGTAAGCATCAAATTTTGCAGAATAATACAATTTACTTGCACAAATTTCACAAACTCTTAAGAAAAACCTTGAGCTCTGATACCAACCTGATCTGTAATCATGAGAACAAAGAATTTCTCATACAGAGATTGACTGTAGGGGCATTCACTGGATATTTCACCTTTACTAGAAAGGATGAATCCGGAGGCTACCTAGCCTTTCTACAGACTCTGCCTAAAGAAATAAAATGTTATCACAAAGATCCGATCAATGAAAGTATTTGTTTTAACTGCAAAGTATTCATTGATCCAAATTTAATGTGTGAATAGACAAGTATACATATTCTGCAAATGAAGTGTAGAGGTTTGAAGATAAACTAACAAGTTTTGTTTACTGTTTAAACTTGTTTGGGAAAAGCTTGCTTATAAAAATTTACTGTTTAAACTATCAGAATCTGAAAATATGCAGCAAAATTATACAGTGTGACAGCAAATAATTGTTTAAGCGGTTCACCCCTCCCTTGGGCTACCTCCGCTGGGTCCAAAAGCCTCTAATTAGGCTTTTTATCATTTTATTAAATGCTCAAAATGTGATTACAACTATATAGAAGCCTCAAATGGAAAAATACACTGCAAAAATAGATTCAGAAGGCCCAAATCAGTCTAAAATGACTAAACATTCACCTCCATTGGATGAAAGTAGTCCAAAACAACTCTTTTTCCCTTAGGCCCTAGTGGCTCCACGACCAAAAACGCTGGTAAATTCGCTGTTATAATGCCCTAATGTCTTTGCAAACACTTCCAGCAGCTTCAGAATGATGTCTACACCCAAAATCAAAAAACAATTCGTCTCAAAAGGCCTCTCCTAGCCAAAGTTATGCCACATTTACTCCATCTGCCAGTTGGCCTAAACAAACTCCAGTTAAATCTGGCTGACTGCCAGATAGCCCGACAAATATGGAGCCGGCGCTATATTTGGGGGTTCCGCCGAATATTCCACCAGAGGAAGGGGGCTAGTGGATAAGCCCATGCGTCCTTAACCATCGGCAGGTATCAATTGAACTTGAGTTTTAATCGGCAATATATAAGGTTTGGAACCGCATAAAAATTAACCTCCGCTCCAACATTTGAACCACGTGACCATAGCCACATTTCATTGTGCGCCCATTTGATTTGTGCGACAGTTTCGAGCGGAAAGTCATATGCCGAGGGGGCTGGCCCCCTTTCGAGCCCCGCACAATTTAAGAACAAGCCTTATATACAAATTCGCGCCCATGTTTTAACAAGAATCAACATAGCCCAAGTGGTTGGGCCACTTGGCTGTCATCCCGCCGACCCATGTTCAAATCTTGCTGAGTGCATAAAACAAATTTTTGAACACGCCATTCCATTTGACCTTGGGGCCACATGGCGGCCTCCGGGCTGGCCCCGTGGCGGCCTTTAATTGGCTGCGCCTGGAATATTCCGTAGAATATTCTGTGGAATATTCCACAGAATATTCCCAGAATATTCTACGGAATATTCTTTTTTTAATAAAAATATATTTTTTCCAAAGTCAAATTTTGACCATTTTTAATTGAAACTGGCGAACTTCAAATCTGAATATCTTCTTCATACGGCATCGGATTTGAGTGCCGTTCACGGCGTTGGGATCGTATCAATGAGCACTTTCCAGTTGATCTATTTCAGAGAAATTTTGAACAACTTCATTTTTGAGCATTTTTCTTCAAGAGACTTGATCTCCTGATCAAATGAAGTGGAAAATCAGTTAGCTAAGTGAATTTCGAGTTAAGTGGTTGGTTGGTGGGACATGCGAGGTTGAATTTAGTTGTAACTAAGTGATTCGAGTTATAACAGAGTTGGAAGTGCAATGGTGCATGAGTTGTGCAAGTTGTAAGTAGTTTAACTCAATTAAGTGGGTTAAAATCAGTTGTGCCAGTTGTAACTAAAGATACACTAGTGAGAGATCAAGTGAATTAATTATTAATTAATTCACAATCAGTGGTTTCACATGAAATTGAATATTTACTATTGTTAATTGCATGCATGTCAGTTCCAGTGGAGACCCAGTTGAGTTCTAGGTGAAATGGAAGTAAACTATCAGTTGTGACATTATCCGCTTGTAGAAAAGAAAGCACACACACATTGGATGTGCCCATGAGGATTGCGCAGTCAAGGCATGCAAGAAGACATCAATTCAGGGATTGTGCAGTGGAGGCAAGCTGTCTGGAGACAGTAAATTGAGCAAGTGATTTGCTAATTTTTGTATGACAATGTGAGACAATTAACTGATGTACTGAGGGCTATTGTGATTGGAGTTTTGTATGTAATTGTTTCAGGATCCATGATATAATATACAATAGAAGATAGTGGGGTTTTTAGCTGTAATCTTTTCCCAGGAAATTATCTGTGTTGTGTGTGATTTATCTTTCTTCATGATATTGTAATTGGCGATTATGTTTTTAATTCCACAAATATTTGTAGAAGTGATTCAGTATTTAATTTTAGCATATTATTAGATTAGGTGAAACCAAGATATACATGAATCTTGTATAATTTCTACATGGTATTGGAGCACAGGAAATTGCAGAAGGGAAGCAGGAGCTGAGTCTGTTGTTGGATAAAATTCGAATATGCAGAAAGACTTTATTGGTGCTACAACTGATTCAAGATCGAAATGGATTTCAATGGCTTGAGGTTAGAGTATGCAATGTTGGGAAAAATACTGAGAGGGGGGGGGGGGGGGGGTGAATAATTATTTAGGACTTACTCAAAACTTTTACTTTTCATTCACTAAAACCCATACGCTACTTTTATGAAGCCAACTAGCGTATACATGTGGATTTCCTTCATAAAACTCGCGTATGCATAGAGATCTAATTATATAGATAATTCTTAACTTAGTTCTTTGCAACATTCATTCATCTGATGTTAAGTTAATAGTAAGAATGTGCACTAATAACAGAATAAACCATCACACATAAGCATCACACATGAACACCAGGATTTAAGGTGGAAACCCAAGTCGGGAGAAAACCACCGCTGTGGTCGTCTCAGTCTTCAATATTTATTATAAAGAAAACATCTTACAACCATGTACTGGCGCAGACTCATACCAACACGTAGGTACCCACCTGAAGAAGGCTACAACCTTCTCTCATTTACCAGCCTCTCTTGGAAGGGAGCTACAACCCCCGCTCTCGTTTACCAAATTTCTCCCCCGGGAAGGGAGCTATGACCCCTCGTATCCGTTTACCAAACTCTACCCGGAAGGGAGCTTACAACTCCCCGACCGAAGGCTTCAACCTCAAAGACTCTATGGACCATGTTTCATCAATTTCTCGTGACCGGGAACTACTCCACACATTTAAGCTCAATCATACATCAAACTGATACTTATCACTTCAAACAACCCAGATCTGTAGAATTCATCATTAACAGATAGCAGTAACACAGCAGAACAGATCAGACATTTCATACTTCATACTTCAGCAAACCTTAGTTTTCATACGCACTTTCCTTTCACTGATACTTCATATATATGCGCTTCCATTCATATCAACCCGCGTATACATCTGCACATTACAGAACAACCCATACGCGCTTTATCTTCATTAAACCCGCGTATATACACGCTTCCGCTACGACAAACTAGCGTATAGATCTTCAGACATTATAGAGCAGCATACTTCTTCAGATCAGATATTCAGTTCAGATTTAACCCTTCACTTCAGACAGATGTTCGCCTCATCTCAGATCTAAACATACCATAAACAGATCTAGAAGATACAAATACATTTCAGATCTAGATTCCCTTCTTCATCATTTTCTTCATAGGTGCATCACAGATTCAGATCTATCATCAAACTGTTACCCTTTTCATTCAGACATACTTCAGAGTGAAGTATTCATTCAAAACCCAGACTCATGCACACCCCTTGCACAATGATTTTCTTCTCCTTATATAGGTTTACCTTTTTCAATACCATGAGCCAAAACCACATTACTTCCAATGGTATTCCTGGACGGGATTACATAGACATACCAGCGCTCAATACAATGGGTCAATACCATGGTAGTAACCCCTGGTTTTACATATTTAGAGTGCATTTGACCATACGCGACTTGGCACATTATTTCCCGCTTGCATACGCTACTTTTATTAAGCAAACCCGCGTATGCCTTGAAACACACACTTTTCATCATTGTTCTAACACATACTGGAATTCCTTTCATCATTACATTGGAGCTGCTCTGTTTTCATCATTGTTCTAACACATACTGGAATTCCTTTCATCATTACATTGGAGTTGCTCTGTAGACACATCAGATTTATATCATTACTAAGTCCATCAAGTCAAGAACAACTTCATCAAATAGGTTGCCATCATCTTCATCAAGTGGGTTGCCATCAAGGACAACACATTGCATCATATTGCCAACAATCTCCCCCTTTGGACTTGATGGCAACCACGATGGTGTTTGATCACAACAGATAGATACATTAAGCATAATGATATTCTTCCCCTATTCAAACACCATGTCACTCTCCCCCTTTGACATCAAGGGCAAAGGGCGGATCAAAACCAACATAAGGTTTTTCTCCTCATGTAGATAGAGGAGCGTTGTAGATCTGATGTGCATTGAAGTTACCATGCTCCCCCTGAGTTCATGCTGAATGTTCAAACATATTTTTCAATGAAGTACATGACTCTATGACCTTCCTATCACCAAGGACTCATACTTACATCAAAGATCTAACCAAGTGGATTTACATGTGAGACTCAAGTACCCAACCAAGAGGGTTTACACATTTTGACTCAACTACCCAACCAAGTGGGTTTACACATTTTGACTCAGCTACCCAACCAAGTGGGTTTAAAAATTTGAACAAGTCCTTACATGACTGAATATTACAATTTTACATCATAGGTCTCAACATGACCTTTTCATCTAATTACAAATACAACTTTTCTTGACCAATACCAGAAAGACCTCAAGAGAGATCATATTTCAGAACCATCATAATTCCAACATTGCATTATACTCAGCAAGACTAATGCTCCCCCTGAAAGTGTGCATCCAAGCATCCTTTCCATATGACCAAGGCTCCTCCTTAGCTTGTGCAACTTGACCACCATAAAATTCAACAACAATCTTTGCATGATCTGTCCTTATCTCTGAATCATAAGACTTCCATCTCATCCATGTGTGAAAGCAAAGAATACTCTTCATCAGAAAAGCAAATAGGGTTCATCCATAATCACAAGAAACCATGTAACATGTCATCATCATTTAGAACTGAGAAATAAACTGATACAGTGCCAAAAATACAATCATTAATAGTCAGACTGATTTTCCCCCTGAACCTTTACTCCTGATCTTCAGTTGTCATACAAATGTTCTTGTCATAAATGCATACGCGGCTTTAGTTCACTGAACCTGCGTATGGAAAGTGACACATTGAAAATTTCACATTCCTTCATCTCCCCCTGAAGTTGTACCACCTGTACCTGTCTTCTTCACATCAGATGCTCTGTCAGAAATAAACATAACCAGAATAACCAAACTAACCATGAGAGTCATCATACATTGCTCCCCCTGTGATGATACATTACTAATCCCTATAATGTATCTCACATCACTCCTGCAATCATTAAGAGAAGTAAGCTTCAGAAGCAGATGACTGCAGTAGGGTCAATATTCCCTACGTTTCTGACCGGTCCTCCTTCCTATTCCAGCTTTACTTGAAATTTCTAGTTGTGTGCTGAAAATTAACCAATTTCTTAGATCTGTTCATCCTGCATTCTTTTTCCACATGCCCATACTTGTTACAAGCATAACATCTTATATGACCAGAGAAGTAAGCATAAGGATCATAGTGTGTTTCTCTGTTCTTCCTTCTATTGCAATCAGCTGCTTTATGACCATACTTGTTGCATGAAAAACAATATCCCTTGAAGCAACCAGAGTACCTTTCTGAATATAATTTGTTTGATTGTGACTGAAATGATCTGCTTCTGCAATTTGCTGCAACATGCCCATAATTATGACATTTAAAGCATTCAACATTAGTGAATGATTTCCCTTGAGTATTCATGTTTTTTGGTTGACCTTTTGTTTCTTTCACCACTTCTGGTTTTGCTTTGTCATCCTTTGAATTTTTTTCACTTCCTTGTAAACTAGATTCTCCTTTAACCGTTTCATGAAAACCCAGACCAAGTTTGATAGAAGGAGACCTTTGACTACTAAGAATATTGTCTAGAATCTTAGTACTATCTTGAAACCTCAAAAGTTTATCTTTTTCTTCTAATTTACCTTTGAGAATGTTTACCTCAACCTCCAAGCCTTGGCATTACTTCTTCATACTTTCTTCTTTCTTTCTTCCTTCTTCTACTTGATCATTCAATTTTAGAATCTCTTCATTCAACCCATTTTCTTGATCTTCAAATGTTTGTAGAAGATCTTCTTTCTTCTTATTTGATTTTTCTAGATCTGTTTTGAGCGAGATGATTTTTGCTTCACGTCCTTCTTTTTCAAATGATTGTAGAATTTCTTCATTCTTCTTATTTGATGCTTCAAGATCTACTTTTAGAGAGATGATTTCTACTTCAAGTTCTTCATTCTTCTTATTTGATTTTTCCGGATCTTCTTTGAGAGAGATGATTTTTGCTTCAAGTTTTTCACTTCGATTGGTTGCAAAAACATACAACTTTTGATACTTGTCTATCTGTTCATTCAGTATTTCTTTCTGTTCATTCATTCTAGATATCATATCTTTGTAGACAGATTCTCTCTTATGAAATTGATTCCAATCATTGCTTTCATCATTGATCTTGAGTTTTGCTTCTAGACTTATACTGTTACGTTCACTATCTTCACCATTGCTTGCAGAAGAAAGTGAATCACAAGAACAACAATCAATACCTATTTTATCTTCTTCATTTTCTACCGCACATGTCTTCTGAGATGTCTTATTTTGAGTAGCCTTCTTCTTTTGCTTCTTTGCCATAAGCACTTGTAGATCTTGGTCAGAATCTTCTTCTTCCTCATCAGATACTTCATTTGTATAATAACTCTTTCTCTTTTCAAATTGTTTCCCTTTACCATGATTATCTTCATAAGGACATTTAGCAGCATAATGACCAACTTTTCCACAAGCAAAACACTTGAAGGGAAGCTTACCTTTGAATCTTCCAATTCCTAGTTGGAGTTTTCTCACAAAATTTGCTTCTTCTTCTTCTGATATATAATTTGATTCCTTGACATCTGCCTTTTCTTTTCCTTTTGCACACACCTTAAAAGCAGCTTCTTTGATTTGAGAGGGACCTCCTTGTCTCATTTCATAAGCAGTCAGAATACCATGTAGTTGAACAATATTAAGAGTTTGCAGATCTTGCCTTTCTTCAATAGCGGATACTTTTGACTCAAATTTTGAAGTCAGAGATCTTAAGACTTTTTCCACCAGAGTAGTATCGGTTATGGTTTCACCCAAACTTCTCATAAGATTTACAATATCATCTAGACGTAAAAATAAACTGGCAATACTCTCATCACTATGCATCCTTAAATTTTCATATTCAATTCTGAGAGTTTGGAGTTTTGCACTTTTTACCTTTGTATCTCCTTCATAGCTCAGAATGATTTTGTCCCATATTACTTTTGTTGAATTTAGCTGCATCACTTTAGCAAAGTCTGGTTTAGACATGCTTCCTAACAAAACATTGACTGCTTTGGCATTGACTTCATATTTCTTCCTTTCTGCTACATCAGTAGGAATACTTGCTGGATACTGATAACCTTCTTCCACGATTGCCCATACTTCTGCACCAAGACTTTGCAGATATGCTTTTGTTCATATCTTCCAGAATAACAGATTACTTCCATTGAATAGAGGTGGCTTTAAAGACAATACTCCTTCATGACTTCCCATTGCGACGGATCTCCTTCAAGCGATCAAGCTTTTGCAAAAGGACCTGCTCTGATACCAATTATTGGGAAAAATACTAAGAGGGGGGGGTGAATCAGTATTTAGGACTTACTCAAAACTTTTACTTTTCATTCATTAAAACCCATACGCTACTTTGCTGAATCCAACTAGCGTATACATGCGGATATCCTTCATAAAACGCTTGTATTCACAGAGATCTAATTATACAGATAATACTTAACTTAGTTATTTGCAACATTCATTCATCTGAAGTTAAGTTAATAGTAAGCATGTGCAGTAATAACAGAATAAACCATCACACATAAGCAACACACATGAACACCAGGATTTTAGGTGGAAACCTAAGTTGGGAGAAAACCACCGCTGCCGTTGTCTCAGCCTTCAATATTTTATTATAGAGAAAACATCTTACAACCATGTACTGGCGCAGACTCGTACCAGCACGCAGGCACCCACCTGCAGAAGGCTACAACCTTATCTCATTTACCAGCCTCTCCTGGAAGGGAGCTACAACCCCCTGCTCTCGTTTACCAGCCTCTCCTGGAAGGGAGCTACGACCCCCTTCTCTCGTTTACCAGCCTCACCTAGAAGGGAGCTACAACCCCCTGACTGAAGGCTTCAACCCTCAGCACCTCTATGGACCATGTTTCATCAATTTTCATACTGGACCTACTCCACACATTTAAGCTCAATCATACATCAAAACTGATACTTATCAATTCAGACAACCTAGATCTGTAGAATACATTTTAAACAGATAGCAGTACCACAGCAGAACAAATCAGACATTTCATACTTCATACTTCAGCAAACCTTAGTTTCCATACGCGCTTTCCTTTCACTGATACTGCGTATATACGCTCTTCCATTCATATCAACCCGCGTATACATCTGCATATTACAGAATAACCCATATGCGCTTTATCTTCATCAAACCCACGTATAAACGCGCTTCCGCTGCGACAAACTAACGTATAGATCTTCAGACATTATAGAGCAGCATACTTCTTCAGATCAGATACTTAGTACAGATTTAACCCTTTACTTCAGACATATGTTTTCCTCATCTCAAATCTAAACATACCATAAACAGATCTAGAAGATACAAATACATTTCAGATCTAGATTCCCTTCTTCATCATTTTCTTCATAGGTGCATCACAGATTCAGATCTATCATCAAACTGTTACACTTTCCATACAGACATACTTCAGAGTGAAGTATTCATTCAAACCCAGACTCATGCACACCCCTTGCACAATGATTTTCATCTCCTTATATAGTTTTACCCTTTTTCAATACCATGAGCCAAAACCACATTACTTCCAATGGTATTCCTAGAAGGGATTACATAGACATACCAGCGCTAAATACAATGGGTCAATACCATGGTAGTAACCCCTGGTTTTACATATTTAGAGTGCATTTGACCATACGTGACTTGGCACGTTATTTCCCGCGTGCATACGCTACTTTTATTAAGCAAACCCGCGTATGCCTTAAAACACACACTTTTCATCACTGTTCTAACACATACTAGAATTCCTTTCATCATTACATTGGAGCTGCTCTGTTTTCATCATTGTTCTAACACATACTGGAATTACTTTCATCATTACATTGGAGCTGCTCTGTAGACACATCAGATTTACATCATTACTAAGTCCATCAAGTCAAGAACAACTTCATCAAGTAGGTTGCCATCATCTTCATCAAGTGGGTTGCCATCAAGGACAACACATTGCATCATATTGCCAACATGCAATCGAGGGAAGCTTGAAATAAATTGCTTGGAAGAACAGGATGGAGTTAGTACTTGAAGACAATGGCTTGAAGGAATTCATTGAAAAAGATGTTCCTAAGCCAAATGTTGTAGATGTTGCCAATCTTGATGCATGGCAAAAGAAAGTGGCAAAGGTGAGGAGGATCCTGTTGGAGGGAGTACGAGACCACATTGTCTCAAGCCTCCATGGGAAAGCCACACAATATGATATGTGGAAGGCTTTGACGGATCTATTCCAAAGCAGTAGTGACCATAGGAAATTGACACTCAAAGATAAACTCAGGACGATCAAGATGGAAAAGGGTGACACCATTCCAAATTATCTCACAAATTTTTTCCAATGTTGAGCTGAACTGGGGAGTGTGGGAATAAAAGTCGATGATGATGATTTGGTGAGTTTGTCTCTCTTAGGACTTCCTAAGATTTTTCCCAGTTATGAAGATTCTGTCAACGGATGGGAAACGTTGCCGGATTGGGAGCGACTGTGGTCAGATCTGGTGTAGGAGGAGTTCATGAAGAACACTAGACATGGATCTTCATAAAATCATGATGATGAAGAGGATTTTTCTTTGGTTGCCAAGGTAAATAAGGGGAAGGGGAAGAAATTCCATTCTATATTTGAGTCTAAAGGCAAGAAGTAGGACATGTCAGGGGTGAAGTGTTTTCACTGTCACGAACATGGGCATTTCGCTAATAACTATCCATAAAAGAAGAAGAACAAGAAGGTTGTTGGAATTGCATCTGGTGAGGCCCTTGCCTCACAATTTTAGCTTGAATTATCCTTGATTTCATTCATGGTGTAAATTTCATTGGGATTGGTGTGGTATTTGGATAGTGGTGCTTCCTTTCACATGACGGGAGATAAGGAAATTTTCAGTGACTTGGAGGAGAAATATCTCCAGATGCATATTGAGATGGGCGACAATGGATGGCACAGTGCTACCAAGATTGGTACGATTACTGTTATAGGTCAATTTTGGCATCATTTCCAATGACCTAGTCAAACTGAACATCATCTCCAAGACCAATGAAATAGGGTCTATAATCCCCTATCATTTCAATTGCTACATGCCCTAAGACAAGAACAAACCATTCATGACTTCCATTGCAAGGTTCCCAAGATTTGAAGTATATGTTATATCACTTATGAGATCACCAACGCAGCCTCTCAAGGGACTAACTACGGACTAAATTATTTACATATGTATTTACCTCCATTCAAGGGTGCTTTGCAAAGCACTTCCCAACATTCAAGAGTGCGATGGTCAAATGGGAGAGAAATTCTCATTGTTCCAGAATCTCCACATGGCCAGTGCCTTCTAGAAGAGTCCATATGTGTCAAAATTTGAATCCATGTGTCCATCTAACACCTCTGAGCTTGGGAACATGTCTTTCCTATTATTAGAAAGTCATTAATTGAGAAACTACCTTCAGTTTCCCTATAAATTGAGTATAGATCCTAGTGCTAGGAAATGAAGAAATTTGGTAAAGAAATGTTGTTGGATTCTCAATTGAGTGTGTGATAAGAGTGATATAATACTGGTGAGATTTTTATTGTGATGAGGCTAGGATGATGCTGGAGCTGGTGACATCAGATCGATTGCTGGTTGTAACCTTCCCCTTCTATCCATTAATAAATATTGCTGCTCATTTTCCCATATATGTATCTGCTTATGTTTCTACTTTTCATACGATGGATTCTTAACTGATATATATGTTTCATGTTTAATTGATTTAACTGATTAAGATAAATAGGCATATGTATATTTCAATATCTTTGTTGTTTAGTGTTTATACTTGCAGGAACTAGTCTAGTGATCAAAGTTGGATTGGAAGCTATAGCAAGAGCGACAGAAGGAGAATAGGAAGTGCTTGGATCACAAGTAAGTTCCTCTATCTTTCTGTGTGTCTATTTACTCTTAGAGAAAGTTTCTGCAAAGTTTTTGATCTGTTGTTCTAAATTCATAACACCACTTTTAGGGAATGTGTTTTATCCGTAATCCATAATTCCGCATAACAAATTGGCGACTCCACTAGGGAGTTTTCCTTATCATTCCTGGTGTTTTTGCCTCTGCTTATCCACGTAGTAGCATCTATTGTAATTTATTAGACTTTTGAATCAAATAATGACATTAGAAGTGTGTTCAATAGCTTGAATTTTGAATATCTGTTGTGCCCAACCCACTGTTGGTCAAGACACAATGCTTTGCATAGCATTGTCTCCCACTCAGGGGTTCTTTGCAGCATATTGTCTCCCCTTAGTGACTATGTTTCCCCCTTAGCCAACCAAATTACCTTTGAATTTGTCATTTCCATCACACTCAACCTTTTGTTTGCTGTGTTTTCAATTGTCTGATACCTCATAGAGACCAGTGAATTTTCTGGATTCTTCCTCCTTTGAAAATTATGTTTTTTCAATGTCTCTTTAAGTGTTTTTCTTTATCATTGACAAATCAAATTGAAATTATTTTATTTATGCATTATATCCATTTTTTTTCGTAAAGGAAATTGTCGTTAAATTCTTCATTTCCTGTAGGAAAAATTGTAGTTACATTCTTCGTTTTTCCTAAAAGAGAAATTTTTGTTAAATTCATCGTTTCTCAAAGAAGAAAGAATTTGTTTTTGTTGATTTGATGCATTTAGTTTCCTTTTTGCATTCACATTAAGGGGACTGAAAATAAAAACCTACATTTTCATGTAGTGAATTGTTTGTTTTGCACAGGAACAAGTTAGCAAAGATGCATATTAGTTTGTGCTATTTTTTGTTTTCTCTTAAAACTGGTTTCTCTTCCTCCTTAGTAGCTAATATTTTCATTGAAAAATCTAAAATTGAAAAGTTTGATTATCATTTAGTTTGGATTTTAGGAATTTCCATCACATCATTGTAGTGAACCTTGAAAGGAAAATTGATAAATAATATCAACTTAAAATTTTCATCAATTTACCTAAAAAATAATTGGAACCATAACGATAACATTTATAAGGTCTAGGCTAAAGATGTGTTCCAGCATTGTTAAACATAGTAGCTGTCGTTAATTGTGTATGATACATTCTGAGTGTGATACCTCACTCCAGGTACATAAGTATATCGTAGCTCGTCCATGTACCTTCGGGTATATTGGGTGATGTTATAGTACGAAAAGTATAAAGGGGTGCTCTCACTGTGCGGTTTCGCATTAGACAACGCTAATACAGACTTGGGCCTCTACGTACCTTCGGGTATATTTGGAAGGAAAAATTTAGGTTGCTATCCATCCATAGTGAACACTACCTTGTAAATTGTGACACACCAAAAAAAACATTCGAGGATATTGTCTACCCATACTTCTTGGTCCGCCAAGATGTATTATGTAGTTCACAGTTTCTTGGTAAAAAAAATTTCCTTGCATTACCCTTTTATTTTGTTTATTTGTTTTTTTTCATAAAATAAATCAGTCATCGTGGAAGAAGAAAATCCCTTTCCTCGTTGTTCACATAGAATTGCATTAAAACCACCTTTACCATCAGAATCCTCTTCTAGTCGGCGAAGGCGACATCGCTGTACTGAAACCAGTACCATCAGTACCTCTAGTGAAGCATCATCTTCACATATACCATAGTTAGGACAAGTTATTTCTATAAATCCTGGTTCATTTACTTTTGTCGAGATGGAGTCCTCACAGTTACCCGTGGTCACGATCCATCCAATCAGTGAGACCATACCTCTCGAACCCGACGTTTTTCAACTAGAATTTGATCCAGATATTGTCTCTTTTTTTTCAGAACATCTGCATCCTGAAGTTGAACGACCAAATTTTTTTCCTTTATTGGTCACCCCACAATCTATTGTAGCCATTGAGTCTCCCATATCACGCAGTCAACCTCATGAAATATACTTTGGGTCTGACAGTGAAATCCTTCCACCTGGTTTAATTTCAATTGAATAAATACCACAAGATGAAACACCTTTAAATCCAACTCATTTTGGGCGGGGCTTTACTTGTACGATTATTTTCCTCAATCCCCTGCCTCTTCTTTTGTTGATCTTGTGCCTATTAAAGTTCCCATATATCCAATAGGGTATACATTTGGTCAAGTAACCATGCCTGAACCAACATCTTCGGTTGGACCATATGTTCCAATTATGACAACACCTGCTCTTGCTACCCCATTGATGTTCACAACTTCACCAGAGTCAAATTTACATGGTGGCCCTATGGTCCCATCAGGTTATAAATATTTATCTGGAATTTTCTCTGGTGCATCTTAAAATTCATGGACTTCACCAATGTCATCATCTAGTATTCTAATTGGTAAACCTATAGTGAGTATTGAACAGCTTGATATTTTATATCCATAATCAGGGCAATATAAAGCTGGTCCATCTGGGTATATTCCATCCAGTACAATCTCAACTGAACTCCCTGCATTTGGAGAACAATATTTTCCATCTTATTATACTCCTCATGCTAGGGGGAAACCTATGGTCATCCACTTTGACAATACTTCTTCATTATTTGGTCATCCTAATGTCGAAATGAATGTTTGTCAATGGCGGCCTACTCTGCCTATCCAACCACAAACGGTTGTACACTCATATCAACCGGTTCAACCTGTTGCACCCACATCAATTCCACTTGTTAATACATATTTACCCTTATTACAGACTCAAACTATTATACCTGAACCATTTCAGGTGGGTCCTTCAAGTCAATACTATAAAATATTGTGCCCTCAGACTCTAACTCCTCTGGCTAGTTTACAACAACCACCTATATTTGAAACAATTTATTCACAAGCTGGATTACCATATTATGGGATGTCGCAACCACAACCAGATTATAACTATCGTCAAACGAATCCAAGTTATCATAATTTGAGTTATAACATCAGTGGATAGACCCCTTGGCAACCTAAAGCACAAATGCCACAACCTTCATTTCAATAAGTATCGTACCCAGGTTTTGGTCTGTTGGGTGTGGAGCCTGATTATCTTCTTTATTTTGTATCATAGCCTTGGACCCCTGTTATTAATGGGGAAGAAATGCCGGCCATAATTAAATGCCACCTGGGGGGTCCAGAGGGGGGTGACTGTGACTTTATAGAGCCCCCCCTGGCGGGGGGTTTCGGGGGTAGCACCCTTGAAGCTAAAAACATATGTAAAATTTCCTTGTAAAAGTATTGTAATTTCTAGTCAATCTAGACCATTCATTAGGCAGATGATCTGATGGTATAATTTATGTTTAATTTAGGGTTTTTCACCCTAGAAGGAAACCCCTCGTTTTGTATGAGGGTATTGTATTGTGGTTGTGCATTGTATGTGTATTCTCAAAGCGAGAAATAGATAGGGAGATTGTGAGAGAGAACAAAGGATATTACAACAGATCTGCTGTAGGTTGTGTCTCTTCATTTTGATGGATAATAAAAAGGAAGGATTGGATGTTTGGGGTGGACGTAGCCGAAACTAGGTGAACCACGTATATCTGTGTCTCTCTGGTTTTTATGTGTTTTGTGTGTTTGTGTTTTCCACATATTTTATGTGTTTCATTGCTCTGTAATATATAATTTTCTAACATGGTCAACATAGTCCTAAAGCATTTGCCTATCAAAACAAACTCTATATGGATTACCAACAATAGATTCCTTATGTTGGTGCTCAATGGCTTATTTCCCAAGCAATTCCATTATACCCTAGCTATGCTCAACCCGACCTCAATCGACAATTTCCATTTGTTACAACTTTAGAGTAACCAAATTTAAACCGACTCACCAATGACCCAATCAATTATGCTCCTTGGTGGCCGATGATACCTCACAAATTACCCTAAGATATTCCTAAGTTCAATGAAAACCATAGAGAAGACCCGTCGACTCATGTTATGACTTATTATTTGTGGTTTTCATCTAACTCCCTGAATGATGACTCTGTTCGACTACATCTTTTCTAGCGTACGCTCACTGGTCCAACCGCAAAATGTTACATTGAGTTAATTAGAGCTTCTTTTGATAATTTTACTACCCTAGCTACTGTCTTTTTTACCCACTTCCAGTTACCCATATCATATGAAACTGGAACGGAACTCTTGACTAATTTTAAACAAACTAATGCTACTCACATTTCTGATCATATTCATGAGTGGCGTCATCATCGTAGAATGGTTAAGACATTTGTTCTTGATCAAATCCTTGCTGAGTGGTTCATTAAGTCCATGTTACCATCTATAACTGAGGATGTGGCTAAGGGAAGTGTCGTCACTGAAGAGTAGGTCATTGCTTATGCCTAATATTTAGACTTGATTTATACTCAGTTTGGCAAGCTCTATGAGAAAATTCCCAACACGCCGCGATCTAATTTTACTGTTCCTCCTCCATTAAAGGACTCTCATGCCAGAGACAGTATGATCATTAATGCAAGCACACATCACAATACTGCATCTGATCCTGTGCCTTCTTCCGAAATCCATGTTGTGTCATTTGACAAGGGAAAAAGTGACAAGCAACTTGGAAGTAAGGAAAAAGGGAAATCAAAGAAAAAGCAAACTTCTACCCTGCAGGAAAGATAATTTGATCAATCGTCTGGAAATCAAAAAGCTCATTATCCATGCATATTCTGTAATGAGTAACACTTTTTCATGATTTTCCTCACCACGTTGAAGTCTCAAAAATGGTTAAGACCTCACACGCGTCAATTGCATTGATAGATCCGTTTCTGAATCCGGACACAAATTTCGTTGCTACGGATCCAACTTCTAGTTCCCAAGTGCTTATGCTATCTATCACGAAGCCATCGACAAATGTTTTTGTGTCAATGCGTAATAAATATTACGATATTTAGGCTACTGATCAACGTACTATCTCAAACATGAATTTTTCTAGGGAATCGATAATGCCACCTGTTATTCCTGAATTGACAATCAAGCCATCGAAGGGCGTTGTTCATAAATCGACATTTAATCCTTGAACCAGAGCTGCTCAAAATTATAATAAAGTTGAAGATTTGGCTCAATCCCCTTTATCTATGTCAGCGCTTGAGGTGTTACAAAATTGTCCCTCCCAGAAGCAGTCTTTGTTGTCGGTAATTGGTGGAATTGATCTAACTGATTCTAATCTCGTAGTCTTTAATCATACGGGCTATGTGCCGCAATTACCAGAAGAATTGGCATTCTCCATCCAAGTAAATGTTCTCAATCACCTTGTTCATCACACTATTATTGATGAGGGAGAATCTACATGCATTATGTCTCTAAACTGTAGTAAGTCACTTGGCTCACCGCGCTTATCTCAATCGCCAACGATGTTGAAAGCTTTCGACATACATACATATAAGCCTTGCGGTATTATCAATAACCTACATGTTGAACTAGGGAGAAAAACAATGAATGTTGAAGTTGAGGTTGTTGACAGACCCCTTGACTACAATATTCTACTTGGAAGGGCATGGGTATATGCTATGACTGTGATCGTCTCTACATATTTTAGAATTGTCACCTTTCCACATAAAGGTGTTATCACAGTCATCAATCAACTATCCTTCTTTGCCTCTAGTTTCTAGGTAACTGGAAGTGTTCCGTTAGTTCACATACCCCAAATTGCACTTTAAAACATTGGTGTAGGAATCTTAAATGATTTCACTCTCATGGGAACCTTTGCATTATCGCTACCTACAACATCAGCTTCCATGATCTCTTACATGATATATTGCACTCCATCTGGCTTAAGGAAGAGTATGGGTGATTATGAAGTTGTTATGTTGGAAGAGTTTATGTCGCCCAACCCATTTGAGTTGGCATAGAAATCAATCTATCTGGCTTGGGTAGGTAATCCACAATCATCGTCGCTGCTTGTTTCGGTTGATCGTTCATTATATTTTGGTACTCCATCTGATAATTTTTCCTCAACTTTCTTGACAGATGAGAATATTCTGTAAACCATGATGTGAGGAGAATAACCATGGGAAGATCATCATCGTCGTTCCCATATTCCTGATTATGAAGAAGATAATCTTAGTGAACTATATTAGCCATTGATCAAAAATTTCTTTTCGAATTATTTTCCTATTAATGCAATCGATTCCAAGTGAAATTTGTCAAATATTGAAGAAACCATTTCTATCGATATTTCGACCAAACCTGGCTGTTGAGAGTTTGAAATGGTGAATTAAAGCTCTTAATATTTAATTTGTCAACCTGGTCTCGTAAACACGAGCTGCACTGCACTTATTGATTCAGGCTGTAGGTCAGAGCTTAAATGTTCCCTTTATAATGATTAATTCAGAAATGAGACACACAAATACTCATAAACATGCAAATTGCAGAAAAGAGACCAGTTCATCATTCTAAGCAGGATCAATAATTGAATTTGACTTGAGCACTTAACCCTTTATTTAATTTATCTCATGACTAAACTGAAATCAAAACCTAATTACTCTAAAGAAAATACCTGATCTTTCAACAAGCTTTAATGTAACAATTCAACACTTCTTTGTAAAATTTCCAAAACCCTAATTCTAGCATTGAAAGGCCATACTTGGAGGAAATTGATTAATCTAGATGCACCTATCAACTGATCTTATGCTCGCATAATGAATTCTACAGTCACTAATGACTCCCTTACTCAAGCCCTAGGATAAGACACTTTATACCAATTTCACTACTTGACATCAAACAAGAGATTGCAACATTAAAACTTCTTGAAATGATTGTTTCACACACCTAACAACCATATCGGACAACTTAGTCTTTCATGCTAGATTTATGATCTACTTTATGACAATTCATTCAGAAAACCCTAGTTCCACTTTTAAAATCAACTGAGATGAACCTGCACTATTGAAGCATGCAACTGTACTCATGAAATTAGGTTGTAATTACAATTTACATAAGTCAAATCATTAAACCGAACTTTGGAAAATTTACTCAAAAAGCCTTCAATAATTAACACTCTTCTCTCTTAGTCAACAAGATGATATATACTAATCGAAGCAAGTGCACACACTTTTCTAGATCTCGTAATGTGAACATTCAACCTAGAAACTAAGATTTTGATTAATAGCCTAATGAAAATCACAACTGGAACTCATTTACCTATACCAATCAGTTTGAAATGTAACTAATTTATGCAATGCTATGGAGTCTCAAACCAACGATCACTACTAAACTAAGTTGTAAAGGCTCAGATCACTCATCACACTTCATTCCTATGAGCTAGAAATTCCCAAATTACATTGAAAAAAACAAACCCTAATCTATTTTACAACTCAGAAAGGACCTTAAAACCTACCTTGCACACAGTTCTACAATTTCACATTCAGGTTGAATCCCTAAACTAACATTCCTATCAACTCAATACCTCTAATAGCAATGGAAATGAACACTAGCACTTGAAAAATAATTGAGAAACCTTGACTCAGTAGTTCAAAGGAAACACGTTCTAAAAATCCTTCTACAATCTTACTGTGGGAAACTAACGAGATCCTACTACTTGACTTAAATGACATAAATCAAATCATATTTGAATTTCGCGGACCAAATGGTGAATACTATGTTTTTTATAGAAAATGCAGAGACATTAATTCGCACTCTCTTTTTTAAATAAATCGAATTCCACTCTAATTGAAGGAATCATCAAATCAATTTCAAAATCGAATAGTGGATCTGGATTTTTTATTTGCTTATGCTTTGATTGGTGTGCTTACCTCTGATGTTAATTTAGGAAATGATACTGTTGGAAAAAAACACACTTCTCACATCATGGAAAAATTGCATTATGTTCAAATTCAGATGTTTAAAAAGATGGGATTATCAGTCTTATCGTTGAACTGCTTCCATCAACCAAAAAAACTATGAAATTTGATGCATTCAATCCACTCTCCGCCTAGTTGATCAATCTCAAAGGTTTATTCTCATTCCACACATTTTCTAGGGGGCATACAAGATTAATTCAAATAAAAAAATCAGAAAACAGAATTTCCATTAACAAGTCAGTGCTGGTAAAGTTTGAGTGCAATTATTAGGGGCAGCACTTGGAAAAAGGATCAACGCACACCTACAACACTAATTTCCAAAACCTGCACTATGAAATTCCTCTACGCACACACTTAATATATCCAACTACGTGCCAACACATGAAACCATTCATAAAAAAATGCAATCCAATTCAGAGGTCTGTAATCTCTCATTTCAACAAAGAAGCTTTGAAAACGTTATTATTTGACTTCGTGAGTGAATCTAGGCAAGATCTGAAACACCTTCAACACACAACTCCACATTTGATCTAATTAATTCATCATTATTAGCATTTGAAGGGAGACAGAGGATTCACTCTGCGTTTGAATTGATACAGATACATGTCCAATGGTTTAAATGTATGGATCGTAGTGCTACGATGAGGTATAGATTCATGTTAATTTGAACCTCTATGCTCCTTCGCAATTCGATTGAGAGACTTCCAGTGAATAAGGATCAAACCAAATTTATAAAATCATTCATATAAGAACATTCACATAAATCATATCAGAACGAGAAAGACAACATTCAGTCATACCAGGAACAAAATCATACACAGGCAAATCGAACTTGTAAGAAGTAATTTGTGTATATGATTAACTTAGATTAAAAAAAATACAATTATGAAATCCAAATGAATAGAAATTACACAGCTAATTGGAAATCTACCTAAAATGAATCAAAATTCCCAGGTTATGGTGGGCCCTTGCCATACCTGGTAAGTAAAACTTACAGTAGAAGGAATATTCTCAGAACGTTAGCTCAAGAATGCAATCAACACTTCATTCCATCAAGCTTAAATCAACACTGATCCATGATCATAATGAAGTAGTCTCGAATTAAAACAGAGTTTACAACTTTGGTTTGAATAGAAAATAACTCAATGAACACTTAACTCCCTTACTCCCCTAAAATTATTTGGATGCATAATTTATAGCATAGCCTAAGAATTAAAAATAGGAAGAGATCCACACAGATCAGATCATAGAGATTACTACGCTAACTAACTTATCTAAACCTGATTACATTGTCCATTCCAAGATTTGTTGCTAAAAAACGCTCCATTCATAGCCATGGAGATAAGATGAAATTGATTTTGAAAGCTATGATGTGTTGATCTATAGCAGCTTCAACTACCTTTGACCAAAAATCCAAAACAGGGTTGTTTTGAGAGATTTTGACAATTCTGGAAATTTCTGAATTTTACATAAATTAGCCTCAATCCCCCCTAAATATCTCCACAAACGTAAGGTATTTTTCAAAACCATTATAGGGTTAGTACATTGGATATACTGGGATAAAAACCCATGTGTCCAAATTTCTTCTTGTGCCTTCGTCTGCACAAAAATCGAGGTGGAAGTTGGTAGTTTAGAATTTTTTACAGATTTGGAAAAACTAGGTAATTTCCTTCTAAAGACCCATATGAGTGAGCTAGGTGGAATCCAAATTATAGAAATGTATCATAATATCATTTTTGATAATAACCTCTCCCAGATTCTCTGAAAGCACGCCAAAAGTGCCAAAGCCCTAAATTAGGCATTCTCATCCTTAACTGGCTTGTGAGCGATTTCAGCGATGGAACCCTGTGATAAATGCACTTCAAAAAAACCGTCATCAGTAAAAAATGACATAATCATCTTCAATCATACATTAGTGAAGAAAACTAATGATAATCAACCATAGAGAGTATTTGGTGGCAAGTGATGGAATTAGGGTATAGAATAGGCTAAAAACCTAGGGTTTTAGGGTATAAACAATGATGTTTCATGATGAAAACATGGGCATATACGAGGCCCAACATCGACGTTGTATAAAACCTTCATGTTGGCGTATCTTTCTCTCCATCAGAACTCGAAATATATATCTCTCTCTTTCGTGAATTCTGTGATGTATTTTCTTGGTCTTACGAGGAAATGCCAGGCATAGGTACTAGTATCGTTGAACACACTATTAATATGTACTTTATTTCAAGTCGGTATGTCAACGCCTTCGTACTATTCATCCGAAGAAGGCTACTGCCATTAAAGCAAAATTTGAAAAAAAATTGCGTGTTGGTTTGATTTACCCTGTTCCACTAATTGAGTGGGTTTTCAACATCGTTCTTGTTATGAAAAAACAAGGAACCATCAGAGTGTGCGTCGATTATCAGGATTTCAATATTGCTTGTCCAAAAGACAACTATCCTACTCCCTTTATCGACCATATTATTGATGATTGTGCTGGATGCGAAATATTTTCGTTCATGGATGGATTTTTCAGCTACAATCAAATCAATATCTGCCCAGAGTACCAATATAAGACAACATTCAACTATCCCTGGGGCACATTCGCTTACCAGAAACTCCCGTTTGATTTAAAGAATGCTGGGGCAACATTTAAGAGAGAAATGGATTATGCTTTCAATGACATCAAGCACGTTATTCAACCTTATCTAGAAGATTTACCAACGCATTCACAAAATCGAATTGATCACCCGATGCATTTGAGAGCTATATTTTTATGCTGTCGACACTACAAAATACGCCTCAATCCACATAAATTTTTGTTTTGTGTTGGTTCTGGTCTTTTTCTAGGATTCGTCGTCTCAAAATAAGGAATTCGAATAGACCCATTGAAGGTCCAGGCCATTCTTGATTTTCCTGCGCCATCAAATTTGCTTCAGTTACAGAAAATTCAAGGAAAGGCTAACTTCCTAAGGAGATTCATACGCAACTGTGCCGAAATGGCTAAAGGATTTACTCGACACTTGAAAAATTGGATTCCCTTCCATTGGGACCAAGTTGCACAAGATTCTTTTGATGCTGTCAAGAATACTCTTGTTCGGGGGTCATTACTGTATCCCCCCAATTATCATAGTGATATTTCTTATATATAATCGTGGATGATACAACCATTACTATGTTATTGGTCTAAGTAGAAAATGGTATAGAAAATCCAATCAATTATTTGATTTATAATATCAAAGATACGGAAGTGAAGTATTCGTACATAGAAAATATTTCCTTGGAGGCTGTTCAAGTTGTCCAAATATTTCGCCACTATATCCTGTTCTGGAAGACCATTTTCATTTCAGATTACAACCTCATGACTTACATCTTATCATGTCCATTGCTGGGGGGGAAGTATTCAAAATGGATTGTCATTTTGTAGGAATTTAATTTGGAATTCATCAAATCCAAATCAAAGAAGTCTTTAATTTTGGCTGAACTTCTCTCTGACCTTCCCTCTGACAGTACTGCTACTACGTTAGAACCATCTATTCCTGACGAGTCTTTGTTTCTGATTGCATAATTTGATCCTTGGTATGGGGATTTTATCATTTATCCCCAGACCGAAAATTTTCGGCCTGATACCCCTTGCCCTGACTATCGACATATTTGATACCAAGGCAAAGACTATTTTATCGTTGCCAATACACTTTATCGTCGTGGTGTCGATACAATTTTAAGAAGGTGACTCACTCATGATGAGGTCGAAAAGGTTTTAATTTATTATCATGCTGGGGCTTGTGGTGGAAACTTATCTGGATATGCTACCTCACAGAAGATACTCTGCGCTGGTTACTTTTGGCCTACCACATTTCACAACTGCATCCTCGTGGTCAGAAGTTGTCATGCATGTCAGATATTTGATCGTAAAATCCACAAACTACCAACGCCAATGCATCCTATTGTCTCTGTAGGACCATTCTCGAAATAAGGCATTGACTTCATGAACTATAACCCTCGTTCGTCAGAGGGCATGGTTATATTATTGTCGCAGTAGACTACTTTACCAAGTGGGCCGAAGCGATGCCTACATTCAACAACATAGGACAAACAACTGCATTGTTTTTCTTTAATCATGTCATTGCACTGTTTGGGGTCCCATAGGATATAGTCACAGATCATGGTAAGAATTTTGTAATCACATGATGAATGAGTTGACTGCCAAGTTAGGACTGTCACATGATAGTTCTACTCCTTATTATCCACAATCAAATGGAAGAGTTGAGGCCATTAACAAGATTCTTAAATGAATGCTTCAATGAATGATAGGAGTTCATAAATGAAATTGGAATTTGATCCTGTACTCGGCCTTATGGGCGTACCAAACCTTGGTGAGAAACGCAACTGGATTTACCCCCTTTCAATTGGTGTATGGTCTGGAAGCTATCTTGCCAATCCAATGTGAAACACCGTCGTTAAAACTCACAATCGACTTGTTACCTAACACCTCAGATGAAGAAGCGCGTCATTTTAACCTCATCCATCTTGATGAAATGCGTCGTGAAGCCAAATTGGCCAACGAAGCACATAAGAGACGTATAAAGGCGCAATACGAAAAGCATGCCCAGCCTCGCATTTTCTCAGAGGGCGACTTGGACCTTCTTTATGATCAGGAGGCTGATGTAAAAGGTACAGGGAAATTTGAGCCATTATGGCATGCCCCCTATATTGTCAAAAGAGCTCTTGCTAAGGGTGCCTACGAGTTGGTAGATTACGATGGAATTCTATTGGCGTAGCTCCGAAATGGGCTGTATTTGAAACATTACTATGCTTAATCATGAGCATAGTAATTTTTTGTATTATATTATATATATATATATATATATATATATATATATATATATATATATATATATATATATATATATATGCTATTGATTTTCATTCACTGTCTTAGTTTTTTTTTAGAGTTTTCTTGACGTTAGTAATCCGCTTTAAATTTCAGTGCATATGTATGAATCCTTGGAACCATTTGTTGGGTATGCTAATGGTGCTAGTCGTAGTACACAAAATCTATCCTCTTTAGCGTGAGCCATTTTCACTCCGAACGGTGAGTTAGTGAGTTTTCAAGGGATTTTTATCAGTAGATCGACAAAAAATATCGCTGAGTATAGTGCGTTAATCAAAATTCTCTCTGATGCTATTTCATTTGGTATTAACCACATCATCATAAGGTTAGACTCACAACTTGTGGTATTACAACTGATTAGTGTTTATACTGTTAGAAATATAACACTGCATCGTATGTTCCTAAGAGTTTGACTTTTGGAAAGACACATTGATTTTTTTCAATATCAACACATTTCCAGAAATTTGAACACATTGACTGATTCTTTAGCGAACTATGTTATAAACAGACATTTGCAACACATGTAAAGATCCATTCACATAATTGAATAGGATTGTGCAATGAACATAACAAAACACTTAAATCAAATAGATAAATAGTTATAGGTTTTTACAAAAATTTGTACCCAAGACACATTGGTCATCTGACCTCAAAATGTATGAAACATATCAAAAGTAAACTAGGTATACTTATGGTAACATGCTATTGATGTAGCTATCCTATGCAATAACTGCATCTAGCACTTAGGAACGCTAATAGTGTGCTGCTGCAGTCGCATGTGTGACTCTTCGATCCGACAATCCAGACTCCCGAAGTTCAACCCCTCTATGTGCTACCGAAGCTTAGTAAGAGTCTCATCCATGTCTAAATCCCAAAGGATTTCTCTCTCGGAAACCCTCTTTGCTACCTCATCTACTCCATGCTCTTGTTCCTACACTAGTTGAACTCAACCCACATCTGCATTACATTAAGAATTTAGTTTAGTCTTGGGAAAACATCAAAATACAAAAACATGTATAAACCTTAGAAAAATAAAAAAACATGGTCAAAAAATTCTTATTGATTTCACCCCACTGAGCGCCTTTTGGTAAAGCTAAGTCTGGATCTCCTCGGAAAATCTACACCTACATATGAATACTCATCGATGGCGATAACCTGTCACCTGAACCAGTTGAAAAATGAAGTCGATAACACAATGGAAAATTGGCCTGCATGTCTAGCCATCAGTTCTACCCATCTCTACATCCTTGGATATCCAGGGTTGGATATACCCAGCATCACATGTTGAGGCTGCATCAATGGAATCCACTTTAAGGAAAAATAAATGAGGATCGAACTATAAATAAAGTTTTTCTTCCTTCCTCCCTTTTCCTTGCTCAGTTTTTCTTTTATTTGAGAAAGTAAAGCTTAAGACCAGTTGAAAACTGTTGGTTTGATGCACTCTAGTAGCGCATACTGCATATAATATATGTACGCTATATGTAGTGTAACAGTACCAGCAAACATTGCGATCGTGAATAGAATGGTTCTCAATGGAAAATCAAGAATGTAATTGATGTTTATTTTCCCATCCTTGCTTGGCTCTTCCCCTGGATAGTAAAACTGAAAAATATAGTCTCTCACTGTCTCTCCTCCGAGACCAGACCCTGAGAGAGAAATTAATAAGTCTCTCCTCGACAAGCCTGTCAAAAAATATATGTCCTCCACTGTAATAGGAGCCACTTTGTTCCTAATATGAAATTCCTCAATTTCTGGATCCCATGCACGAACAAGGAACTCCAAAATTTCTATTTGTTGTATCATATCTGATAAGCGGAAGTACTTTAAAAACCCATAATCTCTTAGGGCTCTTACTGTACCTGGATCATTAAGGGCAATCATATTTTGTTGTTCATGCTCTCTTTCTCTCCAAGTAATCATGATTCTAGTTTGATGAATCCCTGAAAAATAACCATAAGACTCATTAGACTCCTTTTTATGCAAAATATTAGGCAAAATTTGGGTACAATACAAGAATAAAGAATGTGAATTGCACCCAACATAGTCTTGGTCAATAAACAGTGCATTGCATATGCACCTAGGCTTCATTTTGAGTGCTTTACAATGCAGTTTTCGATGCCCAAGGGTGTGTTTCCCTCTTTAGAAAAATAATTTACCCTAAGGGGAAAAAATACCTAAAAATTTGCAATGAAATTACTACTGAAAGAAAGAGGGGGTTTATGGCACCAACCTGGATCAAACGGTGATGAAAACCATCCACAGAATCAATCGTAATCAACAACTAAAGTTTGGGTGAAAAACAGGTTTAGAGCTCCAAAATGCAAATGGAAATTTTCAAATGGTAAAAATGAATATTAAAAATCTTTTAATTAGTCATTTTGTTATTTTCAAATCATATTTATTATTGTGACTATGGTTTTATTCTATTTTTATCATGAAACAATTATTTTTAATCCATTTGATGTTGTTCTGAACATGTTTGCAACTGATTAGTAGATTAGTCATGCACATTTATTTCAAGAATAATTTGACCACAAAGCATACTTTTATCCTTATTTTTTGAGCTTTGATAAAAATGAAAAAGGGTTTGAAGTGCACTTTTATCTCTTTTTCGAGCTTCAATAACAACAAAAAAGGAACCCATGGAGTCTTATTTTAGCTCTTTTCAGACTCCAATAATGTGAAAATATTGTCGAGCACTTGTGTTTTCGAGCTCGTAAAAGTAAATGAATTGATATATACTCAGTATAAGTTTAACCCTTTTCTGGACTGAGATAGATTATTTATGGAAAAGGAATGCCTTAGTTGAACATGGCTAGAAGGTTATCTCAGATATTATTTTACATTTTTTTAGATCTAAGCGACAACTTTACAAAAAAGTACCTATGGAGTTTTCTTTCGTCCTCTTTTTCAAACTCTCTAAATATGAAAAAGGACCGGGTTGTCACTGTCATTAGGCTCGTTAAAACATAAAATAGCGATGGGCTTATCGATCATGGCAATAATTGGGTTTCATTCATCGCTAGAATTGTTAAATTATTAAATAGCGATACATTATTCACCCGAAGGGTTGAATTATAGATCAAGCATATGTTATCCTCCTCAAGCTTGTTAAAAAATAGAGAGGTACTGGTCGACAAATGACCAGGAAAAATTTGGGAAAGTGAACAGAAATTTTATGGTAACAGTTCGCTCTTGAACATGACACTTCACTCAATCATCGTGACTATTTGGGTTGGGTAATCTTCTTGATGGTTCATTCACACCTATGGTTCATCATACCTTCACTTCAGTTTTAGGTCAATGCTACCAACTCATCTCAGTGTCGCCGATATGTTCAAGAGAAGTCATCTAGTGAATACTCATCCTTCTGCAATACTCATAAACCTTCATTCTCATGAAACTCATCCCTTAACATTGCTATATCAAGTCACATTTTGTCTCTGAAATTAGTAACTCCTGTTTCACAATAAAGTGGCTTCCTGTCGACATCAAATAAATCATCCAGGAAGTTCACTTAGAAACATCATCTTCTAGTACCATGAGGCTTGTTAAAACATCGATAAGATCCTCGCTTCCGGACCTTTGACCGAAAGATTTTGTTTGGTGTTCGACATCAAATCATCTATTCAAACCTTACAAAATGTACTGCAGTACCTTGAGAGCCATTAACATCAATGGTGGTTATCTCACGTTTGTTAATAGCTCATATCATTGGCTGGTAATCAAACGATGTCTTACCATGTTTGACTACAAATCATATATTCGCATGGCTAGACCTGTACCCAAACTATCGAGTGAACGAGATAAGAAGACCCTAGATCTAGTTTCAGCCATCCGGGCTGCGATTTCAGGATTGTTGTACACATCATCTGTAAGGTGACTTTACATACAGATTGTCATCCAAACATGGGCCTATATCTGTAGGCATGTCTTTATTGGGAAGCATTCCAATGTAGACAACTTTATGCACTATGTACATGTTATTATATAGTTTATGTGTTGAGCATGGGAATTCCTTCCCTCAGCAATTCATGATCAAGAGGATATATCATGATGTAATGTATTGTAAGATTGATGTAGGTTGCCACTCTGCTTCAGTTCCAGCCCATCACATCGTAAAGCTTCTCATTCAAAAAAATATTGTTATTATTATGACTTCATGCTTTAGGGGGTAGCTGTTATAGGTCAATTTGGGCATCATTCCCAATGACCTGGTCAAACTGGAAATCATCCCCAGGACCAATGAAATAGGGTCTATCATCCCCTATCATTTCAGTTTCTACATGGCCTAAGACAATAACAAACCATTCATGACTTCCATTGCAAGGTTTCCAAGATTTAAATTATATGTTATATCACTTACGAGCTCACCAATGCATCCTCTCAAGGGACTAATTGATTTACATATGCAGTTACCTTCATTCAAGGGTGTTTTGCAAAGCACTTCCTGACATTCAAGAGTGAGTTGGTCAAATGGGAGCGAAATTCTCATCCTTCCAGAATCTCCACATGGCTAGTGCCTTCTAGAAGAGTCCATATGTGTCAAACTTTGAATCCATGTGTCCATATAACACCTCTGAGTTTGGGAACACGTATTTCCTATTATTAGAAAGTCATTGATTGAGAAACTACCTTCAGTTTTTCTATAAATTGAGCACAGATCCTAGTGCTAGGAAAGGAAGAAATTTGGTAATGAAATGTTGTTGGATTCTCATTCAAGTGTGTGATAAGAGTGATATACTGCTAGTGAGATGTTTATTGTGATGAGGCTGGGATGAGGCTAGAGCTGGTGACATCAAATCAATCATTGGTTGTAACCTCCCCCTTCTATCCATTAATAAATATTGTTGTCATTTTCCCATAAATGTATCTATTTATGTTTCTACTTTTCATACGATGGATACTTAACTGATATGATATATGTGTTTCATGTTTAATCGATTTAACTGATTAAGATAAATAGGCATCTATATATTGCAATATATTTGTTGTTTAGTGTTTATACTTGCAGGAACTGGTCTAGCGATAAAATTTGGATTGGAACCTACAAAAAGAGTGACACAAGGAGAATAGGAAGCACTTGGATCACAAGTAAGTTCCTCTATCTTTTTGTGTGTCTATTTACTCTTATAGAAAGTTTCTACAAAGTCTTTTATATGTTGTTCTAAATGCAAAGCACCACATTTAGGGAATGTGTTTTATCCGTAATCCATAATTCCACATAAAAATTAACTTTCATAGGAAGTCAGGTAAACCATTTCAATTAAAAGATGTGATGCATGTACCAATTCTGAAGAAAAAATTGGTCTCAGTCGCAATGTTGGAGGATAGAGGCTATGACGTTGTTTTTAGTGATGGAAAAGCTTTCCCGTGACATAAAACAATGGGTCAAGCCAAGAGGATAGGGATTCTAGTCAATAATATCTACAACCTAGAGGTGGATGGTTGCGCTGCCATGATGGGCAAGGCAGAAAAAGTGGTGAGCCAGGATGAGGGCGAATTATGGCACAAGAGATTGGGCCATCTTCATCATGGAGCCTTGAAAGTCATGCAACAAATATCTACTGGACTTCCAATGGGAACACTTTCTCAGTTATATCAGTGCAAGGGTTGCACCATGGGGAAGTATGTAAAGTCCACCTTTCATGAGAAGGAGAACCGTGCTTCAGGGATCCTTAAGAAAGTTCATACAGACATGTGCAGACCGTTATCGTTTGCTTCAACAACAAAACATAAGTACTATGTAATATTTTTTGATGACTTTTCTCGTAAATGTTGGATCCTCTTCATGCAGAAGAAAGATCAAACATTCTCTAAGTTCTATGAGTTTAAGGCATTAGTGGAGAAAGAGTCGAAGAATCAAGTGAAGGCTCTTAGGAGAAATAATGGTGGAGAATACATCTCTAACGAATTCAAGAACTTCTGCAGCAAAGAACGAATTCAAAGAGAACTCATAGCACCTCATAACCCATAGCAGAATGGGATTGTGGAGAGGAAGAATAGAATGATCATGGGTGCAGCATGAGTGATGTTGCATGATCAGGGCCTACCAATGAATTTGTGGGTGGAAGCATGCAACAATGTGGTTTATGTTCAAAACTGTTGTCCTCGTAGAGTACTTGGCATGATTACACCTGAAGAAGCTTTCACTAGTAAGAAACCAGATGTTTCACATTTTAAGATTTTTGGCTCATCTGTTTATGTGCATGTGAACAAGGATGCCAGGAAGAATATGGAGCCGACTGATGAAGTTGGGATTTTTTTTGGGTATACAAAAACACCCCATAATTATCCTGTGTATTTTCCAAATAGCATAATGAATGTTTTGCGACGGGATATAAAATTTGATGAGAGGAAAGCCATGCAATTGTCGCTGGAGAGGGAGTTGGACTTTCATGCAGAGGAGGAACTGTTTGTTCCCAAAGATGAGTCTCCAGATTTGGATCAACCATAGGAGGAGGTTCATGGAGTGGAGGAAGCCACTCATGCAGATCCATCCATCAAAAATGGCAGAAGGCGCACTACCGAAGCTGATAGGCTGAGACTTGATGCTGCAGATAGTGTAGGAGACTCTACTTCATAGTGCAGACAGAGATAGTCTCCTGACCAATTTAATGGTTCTTATGAGAAAATGTATTGTGCCTGAACCATATTACTTTTAGGAAGCAATGCAGTAGCCTACTTGGGTTGATGCAATGGTGGAGGAGTATGAATCCATTGTCAAAAACAGTGCTTGGGAAATTGTTCCAAGACCAGTTGATAAATCAGTGGTAGGTTCGAGATCGATCTATAAGGTAAAGCAAGTTGTTGATGGGAGTGTGGAGAAATACAAGGCCAGATTTGTGGCCCGGGGCTTCTCACAGATCGAGGGGATAGATTATGATGAGACCTTTGCACCTGTGGCAAGGTACTCTTCCATAAGGATCATCCTCGTACTCTCAGCGTAGATGGGCTGGCGCATTCATCAGATGGATGTGAAAACTACATTTCTCAATGGTATCATTGAGGAATAGGTGTACATAGAGTATACTGAAGGTTTCAAGATCTTCAACTCGCATGTGTGTTGACTCAAAATATCGTTGTATGGGCCGAAGCAAGCTCCCGTGGTTGGTACACTTGGATAGACAGTTATTTCACTGGATTGGGCTTCAAAAAAAGTGAAGTAGATGAAAACCTGTACCAAATTTTGGTAGAGGGTAAGATTTTAATCATTGTTATTTATGTTGATGATTTAATATTGACTGGTGATGAGCAGTTGATACACTCATGCAAGGAGGATCTTGTAAGAGATCTCGAAATGAAGGATATGGGCCTCCTTCATTATTTCCTTGGATTTGAAATATGGCAGCAAGATGGTGAAATTTTTATGTCTCAAGGTAAGTATGTGAAGGATATACTTGGTAATTTTAACATGGAGGGTTGAAAACCCATGGATACTCCTCTTCCAGGAAACTGGAGGAAAGAGGATGCTACTTCTAGAGAGGTAGTGGATGCTACGATCTATCGACAGTTAGTGGGTTCACTAATGCATCTAGTGAACACGAGACTGAACATTTTCTATGTGGTTAACCAGCTGAGTCAAGCTATGGTTAATCCTACCAAGATCTTTTGGAAGGCCGAGAAGCATGTCCTAAGATACCTGAGGGGCACATCAAAGTATGTTTTATGGTATAGACAGAAGGATAGAGTGAAGTTGCATGGCTTCACGGATGCATATTGGGATGGAAGTCCAATGGACAGAAAGAGCACATCAGGGGGGATCTTTAGCATTGGATCTATAGTTTTTTCTTGGTGCAACAGGAAGAAAATATCCATGGCACTAAGTTCAATAGAAGCGGAATACATGGTAGTGAGTCGAGCTACATGTGAGGCTATCTGGATGAGAAAGATCTTGGTTGGTTTTTTTGGTTCTCATATGGATCTGACAGTGATTCATTGTGATAATTAGAGTTTCATTAAGCTCTTGATTAATCTTGTGTTTCATGATAGATCCAAGCATATAGATATTTGGTACCATCATCTCAAATATTATGTGCAGAGGAGAATTATGTTGCTTTTGTACATTCCAACAGAAGATCAGGATGCAGATATTCTCACGAAGGCGCTCACCAGGAGAAAATTCAAATACCATAGATACAAGATCGGGGTGAAGGATAATCCCTTTCTTGTTGAGAGGGAGTGTTGAGATTCAACAAGAAATTTTGATCCTAGTGAAAATTAAGCACCTACACTAGGTGGGGCCCTCAGGCTATTTTTAGGTGTATGTCTATTTATAGATGCATGTCTATTTATAGATGCATGTATATCTTTATTATCCCTTAATTTAGATGGACATTAAACTATAATATATTCTCAATGAGAACTTGGAAATAGTTAACTGAAGTGGAAAATCAGTTAGCTAAGTGAATTTCGAGTTTAGTGATTGGTTTGTGGGACATGCAAGTTGAATTTAGTTGTAACTGAGTGATTTGAGTTTTAACAGAGTTGGAAGTGCAGTGGTGCATGAGTTGTGCAAGTTGTAAGTAGTTTAACTCAGTTAATTAAGTTAAACTTAGTTGTGCTAGTTGTAACTAAAGATACACTAGCGAGAGATCAAGTGTATTAATTATTAATTAATTCACAATCAGTGGTCTCACATGCAACTGAAGATTTACTATTATTAACTGCATGCATGTCAGATCCAGTGGAAACCTAGTTGAGTTCTAGGTGAAAGGGAAGTAAACTATCAGTTGTGACATTATTTTCTTTTACACAAGCAAGAACACAAACATTGGATGTGACCATGAGGATTGCACAGTCAAGGCAGGCAAGAAGGCATCAATTCAGGGATTGCTTTCAGCAGGGATTGCGCAGTGGAGGCAGGTTGTTTGGAGATAGTAAATTGAGAAAGTGATTTGCCAATTTTTGTATGACAATGTGAGACAATTATCTGATGTACTGAGGGTTCTTGTGATTTGAGTTTTGTATGTAATTGTTTCATGATCCATGATATAGTATACAATAGAAGATAGTGGGATTTTTAGTTATAATATTTCCCTGGGAAATTATCTATGTTGTGTGTGATTGATATTTCTTCATGATATTTTAAGTGGCGATTGTGTTTTTAATTCCTCAAAGATTTGTAGAAGCGATTTAGTATTTAACTTTAGCATATTGTTAGATTGGGTGAATCCAATTTATACATGCATCTTGTATAATTTCTACATAAAGGTGAAGAAAGGGAAAGGGAAGGCATCTCATTCCAAAACAGAATATGGTCATGTAAGAAAGAAGAAGGACTTGTCTAAGATAAAATGTTTTCACTGTCATGAGCTTGGATACTATGTTATAAAGTGTCCGCACAAGAAGACTAGTCAGAAGCCCTTGGGAGGAGCAGTAGGTTAAGTACTTACTTCACAATCTGAGTTGGATTTCACTCTCATCACATGCATGGTGTCATCGGTGATGGGTTCTCTGTGGATAATGAAGCTTCATTCCATATTACCAGGAACAAAGAATTCTTCAGTAACTTGGAGGATAAGGATCTCGAGATTCACATCGAAATGGGAGATCACAAGAGGTATAGCACAACCAAAATAGGTAAAATTACCTTTTAGAGGGAGTCTGGTACCCATATCACATTAAAAATTGTAATGTATGTTCCTGGTTTAAAGAAGAATTTAGTTTCAGTTGCTATGTTGGAATACTGTGGTTGTAATGTGATATTTAGCAAAGGAAAGGCGTTCCTTCATCACAAATCCATGAGACAGGTGAAGAAGATCAGGTTTCGGGTAAATAACCTCTACAAATTGGATGTATAAGACTGTTTTTCCTTGACCATGAAAGTAGAGAAGGTGCAAAATCGAGACATTAATGAGTTATGGAATAGAATATTGGGCCATCTATACCATGGCGCTTTGAATATCATGCAACGGATTTCTATAGGACTTGCCAAGGGTGCACTTGAGCAGCGAGATACATGCAAAGGATTTACATTGGGGAAGTACACCAAAACCACCTTTTATGATAAGGAAAGGTGAGAAATTTTGATCCTTGAAAGAGTTCACTCAAATGTGTGTGGACCATTCTCGACAGCCTCCACAGTAAAACATAGGTATTATGTGATTTTTGTAGATGATTTTTCACACAAGTGTTGGATATTCTTCATGCAGAAGAAATATCAGATGTTCTCAAATTTTTGTGAGTTCAAATAACTTGTCAAGAAAGATACATGGAAGAAGGCGAAGGCTCTCAGGAGTGAAGATGGTGGAAAATGTCTCGAACGAATTCAATAACTTCTATGCTTCAGAAGGAATTTTACAAGAATTGATAACACCTTATAACCCACATCATAATGGGGTTTCAGAAAGGAAGAAAATAACTATTCTGGGAGAAACACGAGAAATGTTGCATGATCGGGGCGTATCGTTGCATCTGTGGGGTGAATCATGCAACACAAATATTTATGTATAACATAAGTCCTCATCGTATCCTTGGGATGAGTACAACATAGGAATATTTTTTAGGTAAGAAACTAGATTTGGTGCATTTTAAAATTTTTGGTTCATCAGTTTATTTCCATGTAACCAAAGATGCCAAAACAAATCTAGAGCCAATAACTAAGTTGGGAATATTTTTGGGGTGCAACAATACACCTCACAACTATCGGGTGTACTTTCTAGCAAACAAGATGAAAATGGTCAGAATAGATGTGAAATTTGATGAAGAGAAGGCCATGTGAATCTCCCTTGAGAGGGAGATTCATTTTCATGCAGTTGAGGAGCTCTTAGCTCCAAAAGAAGAACCTCAAGATGTGGAGCAGCCACAAGCAGAGGAACAAAGAGTGGAAACACCAAATCATGCAGAGACATCCCAAGACATAAGGAAGCACACCAGAGAGGATGAAAGGTTGGTTCTTGATGCTAGAGAGAATTTGGGAGTATCCACATCATAGTGCAGGAAGAGAAGGTCCCCATATAGGTACATTGTCTACATGGATCTTATGAGCGAGAGTGTATATATTGAGCGATCCTTATTCGAGGAAGAAGTGGAACACCCAGTTTATGTTGAGGCCATGATTGAGGAGTTTGAATCCATTATCAGAAACAGTGCATGGTAATTTGTCACGAGACTAAAGAGGAAGTTAGTTGTACGATCCAAGTGGATCTACAAGGTGAATCAGGAAGAAGATTAGAGTGTGGAGAAACACAAGGCCAGATTTATGGCCAGAGGTTTCTCTTAGGTGGAGGGGATTTATTACGAGGAGTCCTTTGCACTAGTCATAAGGTACTTTTTAATTAGATATATCCTTGCACTTTCAGTGCAGATGGGATGGAAAATACATCGGATGAATGTAAATACAACCTTACTTAATGGATTGATTAAGGAAGATGTGTACATTGATCAACTAGAAGATTTTGAGACCTTTGACAAAGAGTCACATGTGTGCAGACTAAAGAGTGCATTGTATGGACTAAAACAAGCACCTCATGCTTAGTACAACAGGATTGACAACTCCTTCATCGGGTTGGGCTTCACCAAAAGTGAAGTAGAGGAAAACCTTTACCATATTGTGGAAGAAGGTAAAATTTTGATCATTGTACTTTATATCAATGATGTGATACTAACAGATGATGAGAAGTTCATCAAGTCTTGCAAATAGGATCTTCCAAGAGAATTTGAGATGAAGGATATGGGGCTCTTGCATTATTTCCTTGGACTGGAAATTTGGAAAAGATATGGGGAGCTATTTTCATCTCAGGGCAAGTATGCCAATGAGATTCTAAAGAAGTTCCACATGGAGGGAAACAAAACCATGGATACTCCTCGAGGAGGGAATTGGAGGAAGGAGGATGCTACTTCAGACAAAGTAGCAGATGCTAACAAATATAGGTAGGTTGTGGCTTCACTCATGTACTTGGTGAACACATGACCAGACATATCCTATGCGGTTAGACAACTTAGTCAATCTATAGTTAAACCTACCAAGATCTTTTAGAAGGTAGGAAAACATGTGTTGAGATATCTTAGAGGCACCATAGATTTTTGGTTATGGTACAAGAGGATAGAGGGAGTGAATATTTAAGGCTCCATAGATGCATATTGGGTAGGGATTCCATTCGACAGGAAGAGCGCATCAGGGGGCATATTCAACATTGGTTTAACAACCGTTTCCTGGTAAAACAAGAAGTAGATATAAATTGCACCCAGTTCAACATAGGAAAAGTACATGAATTCTAGTCAAGAAGTTTATGAGGCCATCTAGATGAGGGAGATACTTGTTTTTTTTTTTGGTCAACATATGAATACGACGGTGATTTATTTTGATAACCAGAGTTGGATCAAACTCTCAGTTAATCCATTTCTTCATGACAGGTCCAAGCATGTTAATATCCGGTATCACCATCTCAAAGATTATGTGTAGAGGAGGATTATCTCATTAGATTACATTCCTATGGAGGAGTAGGATGCATACATATTGACAAAGGCATTATCAAGAGGAAAATTCGAGTTCCACAGAGGCAGGATTGGGGTAGAATACAATCCCTTTCTTGTTGAGAGAGAGTGTTGAATTTGACAACAAGAAGGGGATTCTAATTTAATTTTCCCTTAATTAAATTAGAAAGAAATTGTAATTCCACATCACATGACAACTTGTACGATTTAACTGAGTCAGGAAGACTTAATTAGCTCAGAAAATTCGAGTTGAGGGTCAAGTTGGAGGCATGTAGAGTTCTCTCTAGGTTTTAGGGGCTCCAGTTACAATTTATTTTTAGTTGTAATTATTTAACTTAATTATTTGAGTTAAAATTAGTTTAAATAGTTCTAATTGATGGAGGAGATAGTGAGAGGCTGAGTGAAAAAAATATGATTTAATTCACGTGCAATGATTAATCAGATAATTAAATATTTGTTGTAAATAGTTGTTACATTTTAGTTCTAAGGAAGACCCAATTGAGATTGGAGTTAAAGAGAAGTATACTATCAGTTCTATAATTAGAAAATTGTACAAGTCATGCATGAGGTCAGGAGAAGGCCTTAGATGTATTGCACAATCAATTATTGGGAATTTCCTCATTAGTAGGGGCTCAATTTCCCTAGGGATTGCGCAAGAAAGGTTGGGCATCCAAAGGCAATAAATTGGTTAATTATTGGGCAAAAATTGCTTGGATAAGGGTGAGTCAGTCAGAGATAGTGCAGAGAGCTCTCAATCCTAAGAGAATCATTGTATTGTTTCATATTATTGACCTAATGCAATATACATATAGCAGGGTTTTTAGCTAAGGCGTTCCCTAGATATATCGTTGTGTTGTGCGAATGAAATTATTTCTCTTTCTTGTTCATGTGACTGTGCGATTGTAATTGATTTCCACAACTTGTAGAATAGATTAAATTATTTTGTTTTAGCATATTACAAGATCATTGAATCTATGTGGATATTCTATAAAAGGCCCATACACCTACCTATTGATCGGCCATGGAAAAGTTTCTGACATTGCTGATGTTGCTATGTGGGTCTCGGGAGGGGATTTGTGAGGTTGAGTGTTTGCAGTAATCCACGACCTTTAGCGAATAATTTTTATTTCTAAGGGTTTCAATGGTGTTGGAAAAACAAATCTTATTAGCGAAAACCCTAAATAATACTCAAGATCGATGACCTTTATTTTGAGTAAGATAGTCGCTGAGAGAAAGAACATTCCTATTAGTGGATTTTGATTGCACAAGAAAAATTTCTCTGATATCTATAATTTTAGGATTAATGAACATGATAACCTTTGGAGAAGGCGAATTAATGTTGATAGAACCATTGGAGATACCACTATTGGCATTCTCTTTCTAGGTATTATACGTCGAAGACTACCTGGGAAAATTTCATTCTAAATTTTGATATTGTGACTAAGTGTTTCTTGGAGATATATTTCCCAAATGAATTGTGTTTTGAATATTGAAATTGTGACCAGGTGTTTCCTGAAGATGTAGTGTAGGCATAAGTGGAAATGTATTTCGACAATACTTTGGAGTTCAAAACTCTAAGACAAACCACCTATTGATTGTTGCATAGTCAAGTGAAAATTGAAACAAACCATTGATCTGAAAATTTTTCTGAACATGGGGAAAGTGTATGGCTACTATGTTGGAATCACAATTTCCGTTAGACCAAAACCCATAGGCATTAGTCTCCACTACAATCTCCAGAGTTAGGATCCACGAGAGGTGGTTAGTCCATGTCACGAAACACACAGGGAGCATTGAACCTAATGTCCAACAATCTCCCCCCCAATGCGAGCTGAGTGAGTTTCGAACTGGAGACCTATCGCTCTGATACCAATTGTTGGAATCACGATTTCCATTAGACCAAAACCTGTAGGCATTAGTCTCTGCTACAATCGCTAGAGTTAGGATCCATGAGAGGCGGTTAGTCCATGTCACGAAACACATGGGGAGCGTTGAATCCAATGTCCAACATACTGCAGGGGAGCCTCATATTCTAAATTTTAAACTAGTGCTAGAGGAAACTTATAGGAATTTAAGTTTTTGAAATTTTCAGCATCCTTAAACTCATTAAAGTCAGCATAAAAATCATCAATGGAGAATTGATTAGTGGCATAAAGGAGGAATCATATTATTGCCAGGGTTAGTGAGGATCTAACTCATGATGTAGTAATTATCAAAGGGAGAAGTTGGGCCTCCCATGATCGAATCTCCACCATGGACATATGAGTTGATTCCCTACATTTGCGCTTAACTTTTAGGTGGCATGGAGTTTGAATTATAGGGAACGACAAGATATAGCCACTACCTTTGGTTGATTCAATGATGCAGGAACCCTCTTTTTCTAGATCTATTTTTTTTTACAGAATGAATCGCCTAAAGGTGGTGCATATTCAAGGAATTTCAGATATGCTTTCATATTTATCCATGATTTTTTTGTAAACCCTTATTACATAAACTCATTATCATTTCTAGTGTGAGGAAAATGCAGGTTCATTGTCTCATATCTTGATGACATCATTCGTGGTTGTTCTTGGTAAAGGATTCTGAGGATATTCATGGGAAACACTTAGAAAAAAACCTTGATTACCATGGATTCATCACCCACTCTGATACCACTGATTCATATGTGGGGATCCGAGAGATGAAAACCCTAAAGAGAAGATAAAAATACAGAAAACACATAAGGAACATTTTATTAAAATAAATAAAAACGTTCCATCTACATTATCTGGATGAATCTATCCTTTTACAATGTGAGGCCCATATTTTGTAATGAATAAATAATGTAAATAAATGATAAATTAGTTAATTAGTAATTAGGCTGAAAGGTCATGTTTGATAAGACATGACCTTTCGTGAAGAGGCACCTGCGTAGGTATATAAGCATGACTCATTTGTAACATTCAATAATCTATCTCATATCTTTTATAATATAATATTTGTATCCTCATGGATATCTTTGTATTCCAAATCTTATGGAGTATTTTAACCTCAGAAGGAACTTTGTTCACTTCATCGGTATCGTAGGATTTCGTCTTCAAGCCGCTTAAGCGCCTACGCAGCCACACTCTTCGATCTAGGTCTTTGACCATAAAATCTTCAACCTTGTTGTCATCGTGGATCGAAGCATTTGCTACAAATTTTGGAGAGTTTCTCCATTGAAGTTTTTTCTGTAGGCCTTTGGCCATAATAAAAAATTGAAAAAAAGAAGGAAGAAATATATATAAAATATATATATATATATATTAATAAAAAAAAGTAAATGAGAGAAGGAAAGTTAACATAAAGGGGGAAATAAATTAAAAGGAAAAAAAATATTTAAAAGAAAATAGTTCCAAAAGAAAAAAAGAAAAGAAAAAAAGAGATATATATAAAGTAGTACATATATGTACATACTAAGACAAATTAAAATTAAAAAGGAAAAAGAAATAAGGAAGAGTAGGTAAGATTATTTTGATTATTCTTTCAGTGGTTTACAAGCTCGTGGTTTTGGAAACCCATGGTAATTGCCCATGGTATTTGCAAGGTAAAATAATAAGTAAGGAATAAAAAATCTCTGTGTGAATGGTAAGTTTACTTTTACGTGGAGAACATTAACTGAGTCAAATACACATAAGTGGACATATATTTTATAGGTGAATATATGTGAATAGCCACGTTTCACTAGGGTTGTAACTTTTTAATAAAAAAAAAGAGTTAAAAAAATCAGTTGTTAAAAGAATATATATATATATATATATATATATTAATTTAATTAATTAAAATTATTTAATTAATTAAATTATTTAAAAAAAATAAAATTTGAAGGAATAATAACTTCATTAAAAAGAAGAATAGAAAGTTAGGAAGGGTTACCTTAAAAACCCTAAAAATCCAATTCAACAGACAAAATGGAATCAATCATTGATGAAAAGGAAATTGAATCTAATTCAGAGAGGAAAGAAGGAAGATTTCCTGAAAATTATAGTATGTTTGTCTGTGCGCTAATTAGAATCAAAGGGTCACTTGCGGGAAATGAAGTTCTCATATTTATTGATCTTAATCAAGAGAATAATTATGTTAGTACTGAATGTTCTAACCAACTAGTGATCCTTGAATCAAATATAACTTAAACAAATTCATTTCGCGAAAATGAAAAACAATACGACATAGGGAATTTACACCTAAGTATTGGGGAGTATTCCTTGGTCTTGTAATTTACTGTTAAAACCTTATTTTGTAACGATAGTGATATAATTCTGGGTTTGCTCTGGATGGAATCACTAGGGTCATTCATCCTTAATATGAAAAAGAAGTTTTTAACGTTCTCCTACAAAAAGAAGACAATAATGCTACAGGACATTAACTTAAAACCAAATTCAGTGACACCTGAAGACATTCAAGAAATTTCAAAAGTAATTTCTTAAGAAAGTAAAAAGGCGATTCAAAATATGCAAAAGGAAATTGACAAGATCACAGCTAACAAGAATGAAGAAGTTGCTCGCCTTAAGTACCACAACGAAAAATTGCTAACACAAATTAAGAAATTGAAGAAGGATAAGAAGTCGTTGGAAAACAAGATGCAACAACTTGTCGAAAAAGAGTCGTCGAAATTGACAAATGTAGAAGTTCATGTTGAAGAAAAATCGAACGTTGATCCAGTTAATGTCTCAGCTGAAGAGGAGGACAAGCAAGTTGCAGAAGAAACAAACTTAGATGCCAGACGAACAAGGAACATTCTAAGTGAAGGTTCTGTAACCTACTCAATAACATCCTGGCCAAAATAAAATCGAACTCAAACAAAAAAAGTTCCCTATCGACATCCAAATCACGGAAGCAGAGGCACCTGCGTATGTGATCACGAAGCAGTCATCATGTCAACCTGCTAAAGCACTACAACCTAATATCGGGAATTTGGACCTACCAAATTAATATAATCTGGCCGACACTTCTTTTGATGGTTTCTACTTGTCGAGATGTTTCCACTGATATATGGCACACTATGTAATTCTTCACGGTTTGAGAGATATTCATGTTTGAAGTTTGTACCCCCAGTTAGTGGGCTAAAACCCCATGGGGTTGGGCATGGGTCATTGAAAAGTCATAATTAATATTTTTTAAGCTCCTAAAATCCCTCCCACGTTCACTTGTTGAAGCCCCTCTCAACCTAAGCATTTATATAAATTGTGATCCTCATTTCCTCCTTATGCAAGGGATTTCGCCATATGAAATAGGTCATCATGGCATTTTCACTCTAACTATTTTTATACGAAGGTTTAAAAGCTGAAATTTTTATGAGGCGAAGCCAAAATCCTGAGGAAGTTTCTGTAAAAATTTCAGATCAAGGTGCGCAATATTTTGGGATATATGATCTGTGGAAGTCATGGTTTTTTCAGGCTTCCAAAATTAATCTCAAAGAAGTGACCTTGGTAAAATCGTTATAACTCTCTCTCTGAGTATCAAATGGAATTCCGTAAAAAGTGACAGATAGTGCATAGAATGTAGTTTTTTCTCTATCAATTTCAGAGATGAATGAAGAAACAGTGACATGTGGCACATCGTACAAGTTCACTCTGCTGAAACAATACATAATTAGGGCATTGTGAGAGATTGGGTATAAATCTCTCTTGAAGAATCCAAATTGGGTCAGAACTGTGGCATTGGAAAGATGAATCAGAGGAATACTACAGGACCGAAAATAAAATATTGAGGATATGAAATAACAGAGATACACCAGATTCAATATCGAGCTCCTAGAAGGCAAGAAAAATCTAGATCATGTGTTGTCAAGGGTTGCAAAGGACCAGACTTTCTATGGCAGAAAAGCAAAGCAAGGTGCAGTAGAAGGTAGCATGACAAGAGCAGCAACCAATATGCATAACAACAGCAATAAGTTCATCATATGAAGTCTTCAAGTCGGCAGCACTGCATACAATCATTGTAAAGGTATCATTGTACTAAGTCATTGTAAATAAATTATTTTAAAAATTGTACTAGTATCTATCTGCTAAGGGTTGAAGAGGTAGTGTTGGGAGGTCTAGGATCATCATTAGGTGGTTGTGTCAAAGTTGGGGTTATGGTCTAGTATATCTTCTTCTTCTACATCATTCTATATCATTGTAAAGTGGACCATTTTCCCTGGTATGGGAGTCCATTCTTCTTTTATTCTTCTATAGGGTGGTAGGGTGGTGCTAGGGTGAGTTATAGATCATGGGGTGTTGGGGCATCCGTTCAGTTGACTACTGAAGAATCTCGGGTGTTGGAGAATCCATCCAGTGGGAGCTGGAGAAGAATGTTTTTCTAGATTCCAGGAAGTTGGAGCTTTATTTTCAATTGGAGTTGAATATTAAAGAATTCATTAGAAAAGCATTAGGTGGTTTTTGTCCCGGAGTGGGTTTCCACCTTAAAAACTATGTGCATTTGTGTTCCTCTTGTTTGATACTATCATTGTACAAACACTGATAATAATTGAAGATTAACTAATGCTCTAATTGAAAGGAATACTGATTCACCCCCCCTCTCAGTATTTCCAATAGCGTAGGCACCTGCGTAGGTATATAAGCAGGACTCATTTGTAACATTCAATCATCTATCTCATATATTTTATAAATAATATTTGTATCATCATGGATATCTTTGTATTCCAAGTCTTCTGGAGTATTTTAACTTGAGAAGGAACTTTGTTCGCTTCATATTTATAGCCTTTTGAGTGATAAAACCATGGGTAATTACCATGGGTGGATACCATGGGTAACTACCATGGGTGGATGCAAATTTCCATTCAGATCATATATATAATTTTCAGTGGTTGAAAAAGGTGATTGAAACACCAAATTTTTTCATAAGGCTATGACCAAACATCATCATAACAAGAGGAATTGTTCCCTTTCATATAGTTATGGTTATATTATATTTCCACATAATGATACAAAGAAATAATTATTCTAATTTTTCCAAACTCCGCTCAAAGGCCCCATTCCAAACAGAGATAATGCTATTAAATGCATCACGATGCATATCCCTAATGTTATCCTCTCAGAACATAATATTGCCTTGATGAGGGAGGTATTTTTTATTGAAGTGGAGGAAGTGGTAATGGAAATTCCTTAGAAAAAACTTATTTTCCCTGATGGATTCACCATTGAATTATTTAATGCTTGGTGGCCCTTTATTAGACCAAAATTTCATGCAGTAGTGGAAGAATCCTGCTGATATTAGAAGGTTTGGTCTAGTATTAATGAAAATTTTATTACTTTAATTCCTAAGGAAGCTATATTCGATGATCCCAATTGTTTCCATCCAATCTCTCATTATAATGTGATCTATAAAATTATATCATAAATTATTGTTAACTATCTTAATCCACTCTTAAAAAATATCATATTCCTTGAGAAAACTGGTTTTGTGGAAGGTTGTCAAATTCTTGATAGGATTGTTGTTGCTCATGAGGTTATTCATACTTTGATAAAATATAAGCAGTCTAGAATGTTGATAAAACTAAACCTCTCCAAGGCTTTTGATAGGTTAAATTTCCATTATTTTCTGACCCTCCTTCCTGCCTTTCGTTTCACTCCCTCTTGAGTAGCTTGGATCGATTCCTTGATACCCACTCTATTTTATTCTATCATCTTGAATGGATCCCCAACCATTCCCTTTAATCCCACCTAGGGTCTTCACTAAGGTGATCCTATCTCCCATTTTCTTTTCATCTTGGTGGTTGAAGGTCTAGGAAAATATCTTAAAACTACTGGTCACTGGGCTACCCTCGAGGGGCTTCGAATATATGACAATGACTTCCAATCACCCATCAAATATTTTTCGATGATGTTATACTCTTTTCCTTTCCCAAGGTGAAGGAATCGATGGATCTGAAATATATCCTTAATGATTTTATGGAGGCCTCGAGAACCTTGATAAATAGGGATACATCCAATAATTTTTGTTTTTAATACTAGTGTGACGGTCCAGCATCACTTGGACCACCTCTTGGACTTCAAATAGACTCTCCCCCATACAAATAATTGGGAGCTCCCCTAGTGGAGAATTCCATATGATCATTGTGTTGGTTGAGCATTCTTCAAATGATGTCTAATAAGCTTGACAATTGGGCATTTCACTCTCTAAATATGGTAGGTTGCCTCGTTCTTGTCAAATTAGTGTTGCAAGCTCTTCCTATATACCACTTGTCAACTCTAGTTGCACATAAAGTTAATTTTAAATCTATCACTTCCCTATATAGAGACTTCTTTTGGAGAGGAGAGAAGAAGGAAAATAATTGGTCTCTTGTAGCCTGGGACAAGATATGCACCCATAACTTGTTAAGGGATTGGGTTAGAGGGATCAAAAAATAATGAATAATGTATTGGGGGAAATTATGGTTGTTTTGGCTACAAGGTGGAACAAAGTTGTGGAAACAAATATAGGACCAAAAGTATCGAAACTACTCCTCCCAGATAAATAAATTGTGATCAATTGATTATCCTCTTGGGTCATTCATCTGGAATTTGGCTTTGAAAAATCAAATCCTAATTTAGCACCATGATGTTTTAGAAAACCAAGATGGTATGTTTGTGTTATTTTGGAAGGATCCTTGGAAAAAAATGTAATACTTGGGGGATTGAGCCGATCTAAGAGAGTTGGAATCATTGACCACTAACCAATAATGTCTCACTGACCAAAAATTCTGGAAACCAACACAAGAATCTAGATTATGGTGAGAAAGGAAGACAATAGAAGATTTTCCTCCTGATCCAACTCTTTCTTCCTGACTTATTCTAGAAAAAGAACCCCAGAACCAGAAAATATACTTATCTCAAGACCAAGATAAACTCAAGTGGACGTATCATACCAAAATGCATGTTTACTCTAAAGGAATCTATCTCTCTTTTAGCTAGCCAGCAATATATTCATCGATATACCATCCGAAGGAAAATTTAGGTGAAAGGACTTTGGCCTGAGGTAGCTCATTTCCTCTAGTTGGTAGGCCAATATATAATTATTACTTGGGATTAAATAAGGAAGAAATATTATATGGGTCTTTTTACCACTCAAACTAGCAGGGGTCCTAGAAGGGAATCCTAAAAGGGAAACTAGTAGGTCAAGGGAAATAATGGAGCGATAGGCCACTATCACCTCAACTAAGGCTCCCTCCTCTTTACAGAATTTCACCAGTGGGAGGAGACCCAACATTAAGGGAATCAATATATGGTTGAATCAATGAAGAGATAAGGAGTGATTCCTAAGGCCTATTCACAAGAGAGACTCAATTGTATGGTTTGCTTGCTTGAGAAGCAAGGTGTAAGGCTCTCTAAGAAGGGCCAAGGGGATTTCAAGGGATAGGGTTTGCAAATAAGACTTGTAAAGGAGGGACCTAGTCCTAGAAACCCTTGTGAAAACTTGGTTTCCAAATGGTCTTCGTGAAATTATATTCAAGAATTTGTGGGACCACACGGGACCAAGTGGACCCAAAATTAGGTCAAGGGGGTGGAGTTGATCAATAAAATGTGTTATTAATGTAATTGAGGGGGATAAGGTGATCAAAGGGGAAATACTCACTAATTTTTATGCAATGATACAAATGAGGTCACTAGCCAAGGGAAAATAAGGGAAATAATCGATCTCAGAGCTAGGGATTGGAATATTTTAAGGGAAAGAGGTCGAAATTTTTGGTTGGGTGAATTTTGGGAAAAATGATGCCCTAGGTCACCTATGGAGGCTAGGCCTAGAAAGAAAGAGAGAAATGTGATAAAAATATGCTTTTAGGCGATTATCTATAGAGGATCAATTCCTAATCCTGTAGGAGAAATGGAGTCAACAATATTTCAATGCTTGGAATGGATTCACTTAGTCAAGGAGACCTCTAGAAAAATTTAGCATGGCATTTAGGGCATGTGAAAAATTGCTTCAAGGTCTTTACACTTAGATTTGTAGTATATGATGACTTATGAAGATAAAATTTCGAAAAATTATCTCTATGAATATTCACTCATTCATACATGGCCCATGACATGATGCAACACTATAAAAAGACAAATTTCCACAATTGTGCATAAGAAAAGCAGTAAATTTAGCATAGTATAGTGAAAATTCCCAGCAACATGCATGTGACATAATAAAATAAAGAAATGGAATTTGAAGAGTAATTTCATGTAATAAAGAGTATATCTAATCATCATTATATGCAAATAGTGAATCTCCAAGACAAAAATTAAGAGATCCAAACATCAAAATTCATCCATTCATCCAACTTTGTCCTCCAAGAAGGATAGAAAAAATATCAAAAGAGAGAAGGATCCAATCCAAATGACTATGATCAAATGGTTCATCTCACTCATATTTTTACACTTCCTAATGAATTCAATTTAGCTAATTTTTCCTAATTTAGCCCCTAAAATAAAAAAAAATGTGCATAATAACAAAACTTTGGGTGACAATCCCACCAAATAACACAATAATGTAAATATAAGCTTGTCAAGAGGGTCGAATGATCAACCAAGTGAGTCGTTGGGCCTGTGAGGAGGCTTGATGAAGTACAAGGGGTGCAATGATGTAGAAATGGACTCTTAACATAGTGGAAAAGGGGGTGGCCCCTTGTTTTCCAATCACGAACCTATGGTGCTCCCAAGTGGGTGTGGGAGAACAAGGACATCTGCATGGGTCTCCAAATGGATAAAACATGCATGTATACCATCCGTAAGGGCTAGAGGAATGACATAAGACCTCCCTTCGTAGTGGGAGGCACCCTAGAACATTTTCCAAGTGTATGGTGAAACTATGGAGATGATTGGGCACAGTGAAACAGGTGCATCATCCTCATCCAAAAGGTGTAAAAGGATCAATCAATGAATGTTGTTTAGGATCCATGAAGTAATATCTAATATGGTGGAGGCTCATGGCTCTTCAATTCTCACCCTTCAAGTACCAATGTGGCCCTATGGAGGACTAGGACCCCATATGGGGAGACCAAGCCCCAAATGAAAACCCACCTACAATCCTGCATAAGATCCAATGCATCCCCTTTCCCTCCAATACAAAAAATCATTAGAATAATCAAGTCATGATGTTTACAAGTCATGGGATCAATGGGATACTTCATGGTGACATGCCATTCCATAGTGGGCTTTGGCATGTACAAGTGTCTCCAAGCTCGATAGGGGGGTTTAACCAAGGACCCTATTATGTTTTTTCAACCTCTAAAGGATGTGGCAGGTCCATGGTACATCCTTTAAGAGTTAAGTGGAAAATTATATAATAATGTAATGGAGTGGGGATTAGGGGGAATCATCCAGACCACATGTCAAGTTGGAAGGGTATCTATAATATGGGAAGCCCACACATGGGTATATGAGTGTAGGAGGGAGAAAATCATGGTACATGAGTTACCCCGACCTTTTTTCTTCCACCCTTCTTCATATGCATTTTTCCTTTAATTGATTGTTATTCATAACTTCTCGAGGCTCAAGGGGATGGAGAGCATGATGTGTAATATGTAGTAGTGGATACCCCATTGAGGTGGGGAAGATCATTCCCACTAGCGGTTGGGAAAATCATGGGTTCCTTAATTATGGAAGGGGCTCATCTAGGGCCTATAGGAACTAGGGTGATGGCCATAGATAAGGTGTAGAGCTCATGTTTGGATTTTTTTCCATGTGATAAATTTGTATGTCCCGACCAAGTTTTTCATTTTATGGTACATTTTATTTTGAGAGTGGCCAAATTATGCTTTTTATTTTATTTTTAGCTGCATCAACCTATGGGGCATCATTCCAGTCCCAACCCAAGGCATGGACAAGGGGAGGGGGAGGCTAACCCTGAGTGGACTTGGTGGACACATGTGGAACCAAAAGGGAAAAGAGATGAATGAGGCCCGAGTGAGTGAAAAGGGAGTAATGTAGGTGGTGTTTTGAAGTGGGGCCACTCAACCAAAATTGGGATTTCCCATGTAGTGCCAGCCATAAAGTTAATTGATAGTAAAGGAGATCGCATTGGACTAGGATACAAGAGTAACCATGAAATAAAGAAATGGAGATAAGAATACAAACCTAACCCACTATTTTTGTCGAATCCCCCCAGCAATTCATGCCCAAAATTTCCCATGAAAAGTAAGGAAAAATACTCAAATATACCAATGAAAAGCCATACCTTTGGGGTCGGGAGGCCCACCTTCAAACATACATTCATAAAATATGGGCGAGGAACCACATGATTGGCTTAGGTGGTAGAGAAAATGGTACATTGATATATCTGGGGGATGCAAGGGGTTATTTTTGCCAGCTAAGGACTATCTGGGAGAAAACATTTCTCCCATATACAATACCCACATGGTTGGTAACATCTGGCTCCAACTGGTATATGAGCTCTTAGAAAAAGTGTGGCAATCCCCTCGAAAGGGAGTTCATGATAAAACGAACAATATCTTGGAACTGTAAACCTATTACCTGCACATATCAAAGACCAAGCACACATGTAAGCATGTTTTTGTGGTGTATTATTATCTCCAATTCTTATTGTCAGGCCATAGAATCAACAAGAAAATAAAGATATGAAAATTTAATCCAAATGAAACTAATCTACAATGATAAATATCATATTATGTTAGTTCTAATGAGAAAACCAGCATGCAATGCAATGCATGCTAATCTAACATACATATAATACAATGTCAAGTGTATAGGAAAGGGGTGATACGACTTAACTTGAAAGCTTGCGACCAAAGTTCATCGTTTAGTTTAGAAATGTAGTAATAATCCTCCCCAAATTTCCCATGAATCTTGACGGGCATTGGGTTTTTATCTACCAAGACCACATCCCCAACCTTATATTCCATTTTAGGCTTCCATTTTTTTTTTCTTTGTGATTTGGTCACTTGAGTATGCATACCTCTTATGAAGGGAGAATGGGAGAAGACTTATCAATATCACATGTATTATAGTATGGGAGCAGTCCTAACTTTGCCACGTGATAAGGTTAAGTAGGCTCCCTATAAAGGATGAAGGGGTTTCCATCATATTGCAGGATAGTGGCATATGATAAGTCCATTTGGAGATGACCCCCAACAATGGCTCCCCATTTCCTTGATAGGATCATCACCCATACACTTGGGATATCTATAGCCACAACATCCATATGCAATGATATATCATAGTTCATAGCCAAAGCAACCTTAAGGTCTTTTATGAGGCCTTCTACTTCCACAGGTTTGGAGCTAAAACCACATACCTTCTTATATGGCCGAGTGATTTTAAGACCCAATTTATTCATTAATTTTAGTGCCATGATGTTTGTGGAAGCTCCTGAGTCCAAAATAAAATTATATAACATAAGGTCATCGATGAATAAGGTAAGCATGAATGGCTCATGTCTTTGGTTTAAATCGGGGAGGTGATTTTTTTTCAAGTCTTCGGGTAATTCTTCCTCTTCAAAACCCAAGGATTTCTTGACTTTCCACTGTTGTTTGGGAAGTTTCACAATCTCCTTTAATGAAACTGGTACAATCATTTTCCCTATAGTAGTCTCTAGATCAATGCCAAGTCCAACCTCTTTTCCATTTTCCTTTTACGTGATGGTTTCTTTCCTTTGAGGATCCTTTTTGGGATAAGCCTTCTTCGGGGGATAATTTTTAGGAGGGTATTTAAGGAGAGGTTTCTTAGGAGAGACCTAATTGGGAAATGAGATATCTTTGTTGGGTTATTTGGAGGTTGCGGGGTCTTTATTTTTGTCCTTTCGTGAATAGTGGACCCCTTTGAATCTCCCACTATCATCAAAATTAATTCATTTTCTTCTTTGCAGATGACCTCACTAATGGGAGGATGAGTTTATGAACCTCCTAACAAAATTTTGAAGACGTCAGATTCTAAAAGGTTAGCATGCTCATCTACTTATTCATCATCATTCTCATCTTCATCACTTTGCTCCTCCTCGAAAGATGAATCTTGCTCAACTGGATTAGTTGGAGCTAATGTGTTTGGGACTTGATATGAGATCGACTTGTCTTCTTCATTTTTATTTTTAGAAAAGGGCTTCCCTTTTGGGATGTATCTATACTTTCGGGCCCTTTCCAAGGAAGTGAGTTTGTTCATGTAGATCCTATCTTGTGAGTTCACTTCCTCACTGGGCTTTTCCTCTTTCTTAAGGAGGACCATAAGGGTTTCTTCATGCTGATATTTTTATTTTTCCCCTTTTAACTCTACTTTAGCTTTTGGGTTGTCATTAGCATCCACTCTAGAGATTCGTAAGGTTTCCTCAACTTCCATTGCTATCCCTTTGGCTCCAGCTAATGTTGAAGGTTTTTTTTCCCTTAACGCATAGGTTAGGTGGCCACCCACAAGTTTGATGAATTAGTCGAGAATGTTAGGATCAGGGGGCTTCAAATGGTCGGGGATATCCCTGACTACCCTATCAAATTTTTGGATAAGTTTGCGTATGTCTTCCCTTCCCCTAATTATTTGGTAAATTTTTTTAATGTTGAAGGTTATTTATGCATTATATTACCATATTCTCATGAACATGTATTCAAATTATTCAGAGTCATCTATGCATGCTGGGGGAAGAACAAGGTACCACTCTCTTACTTGTCCTTCAAGAGACAAAGTGAAAAACATCATAAGCCTATCCTCATTAAAAATCATCCTAGGATACATGTTTCAATAGAACCCTTCAACAAAGTCACAAGAACTTATGGTAGCATCTCCATTGGATTTTGGAAACCATATATTGTATTTCTCAGGTAATGTCTTGGGGTCTCTTGATGGTCAAAAATTACTTTATCAAAATTTAAGGGAGACCACCCAATCATAGCCACAACTAAGTTACTATCCATTTGATTTGGTGGTTTCGACTTGTTCAATGGGGTCCAATTACCCTCTCTATCTCCTTGCTACCTTATAATATATCTATTTACTAATAGAAAGAGAGAAATCAAATATTCACTCTTGCAAAGATCTTGTAGGAAATTGATTCTTAAGTTGACTCTACGACTCAGTCAAGCCACAACTAAGGTCTTCTCTTGTGTGAGGGATCTTCTAGATTTCATAATTAAATATAAAGTTAGATATACTCTAATATGCAAGAAAAAAACTAATCCTATCTCGAATTGGAAAATGATATCCTTCTCTCGATTCGAGAGTAGATGAACTAACTAACTGGGGGAAAAAGACTATTTATATGATTGAATTCATATATAATTTTCATCAATTAAATAAGTAGTTAATTTAATTAATGGAAGAGAAAAAAAATGGGAATATATTTAAACAATAAATAGTTACTTCCCAACCCATTCCTATTTCAATGGATTCGTATTAATTCTAATTCTATTATGATCCACAAAGATAGCTCTTGCATAACTTCAATAGCATAAAAAAATTGATATGATAATAATGTTCAATATCAAAATTCCATACACTATTTAGAATAAAAAATAAAATCAATTAGAGAAATTCCGGCAATAGTAGATTAATTTACAATCCAAACAAGAGTGCATTGGACTGAAAATTTATTAAAATCATACCAGAACTTCATTATAAATTTTTAGTCCATGCGCAACTTTAGCCCCTTGGAGAAAATTGTTACAATAGTGCAAAAAAATATTCTCTTTCAAAGAAAAAAATGCTATATCTCTCTCGAACTTAAATTTTTGTCCATTACAAAATATAAAATATTAGTGCATGCAATCCTTGTTACGTCAAATCCCCTAGGATGTTTCTACGGCCAGGGATTCTACTAAGGATCAATTTATTCTATGTTCCCAACAATTGACTTGACTTACTCAAATTTGGCCACTTTTTATGGTATTATCCCAAATACTCATCGTCCATCAAATGATCCACCTCATTCAATATTAGGCCACATGTTGATGACATGGAGAGCTATGTGTCCATAGATGTTGTGATTCATTTTGATTCTTATTTGGGCCAAATTATTATGACCTCAAACACACCATCTACTTCTGCCAACTTTTAACAAGCGATGTCTCATATCACCAAGGTGCATTCAAATTATTCGATGCAAATAAAAATTCCTCATAAACCTAGTAGTTAAAAGAAGAATAATAAAATAATAATACTTCAAAAAATTCTCAATAGAATCAACAAACCCAACTACCACAATGTGGACATCAATGATAAGAAATAAAAGGTCAAATTACCATTCATGATTTTCCAAGGAGACCATATTACTAATGAATTCCCATGTATGGATGAGATTCATCACTTTTTCTGCATATTAGCCCACTAGTCAACAACCTATTGTTTCTAAAAAATTATTTCCCTGCATAACCAAAAAAAAAATATGTTGCAAACTACCCCTCTTCTCCACTTGCGGTTATGCAAGGGAAAAATACCTAAGTATTACCATCACACACTGTTATGTGCAATGAGACAATGAATTTGATAAATAAATTGAAATTTTATGAAACTCCTACGAGTATTTATTCTTCTAAGGACTAAATAACCCCCACTCCATGTAATGTACCTCTCTCCATTAATAGGTCATTGGAGATAGTGAATCACCCACCAAAAGGTGTTCTCTATTATTTAGCACATAATCCCAATGTTAGGGCTACCAAATACTACAATATTTCCAAGGATTTAGCCTAGGCTCCATGAACCATGCATGCCTTAGAGGTTTTAAAAGATGTCTTATGTAACACAAAGCCTTGTTAACTATCATCAGAGGGGTTAATTTCTAAAATTATAATATGATTATGCTTGATGTCCATTCAAGTGAGTACTATTTATCCCATTAGATCAAATTTCATATAATTTCACATCCTCAATCATAATATTCACCACACTCTCATGGATGAAGTGTTAGGGTAAACTTCACTCAGTGAAAGAGTCAAAGTTGTTAGGTCCATAGTGGTGGTTTTGGGAACATGGTATTATATCCCATGGATTACATGTGATGAAGCCTTTAAAAGGCTTGTGGATTCTCTATTATAATTTCCCGAGTCAAGTGGAGGGCTCACTTGGTTGGGCCATGATGTTGGCTAACATGGTTGCTTTTAAGTGAAGGAATGTTTGTTTTTAGGCCATAATATATAATAGATATATTATTATGATGATATTTCCCCAATTAGGGTTTTCTTGGTAAACCATGGCATGCATGGTTTATGTGTATGCCACTATGTGTGTTTTTTATCATTATTTCTCTGATATTGTTTTTTATCTCTAACAAGTGTATCAAATCCAAGGTATCATGGCATATAGAATAAGGTGATGGTTTAAAATGTTGGCACATTATATTTTGAGGTTGAAGCTAGCATATAGAATCCTTATTTTAATTTTACCTAATATGTCAATATTTCATGAGAGGAAATAAAGGTATGATAAGGAAAGATGTAGTCATAGAAGTGAGATTTGGTGAGTAGAACATCTAGTGTGAGCACATGTACAATATGAGAGAATGGTAGCATAAGTGCAATAAAAAAAATTAGGAAATAAATTGCAAATGAAAATTTTGAATTACATGCATATGGGCATACAACTATAAGACTTAGTTATGCATGCATACCCTTGCCAGTAAAATCTTGGAGTAGAACTAGGTGATAGGGGTGAAGAGAATGAAAATTTATCCAATTAAGTTTAAAGGGGGAATTGTTAGGGTAAATTTATCTCGATGAAAGATTCAAAGTTGTTAGGTACATAATCGTGGTTTTGGTGGCCCATGGTATTATAGCCCATGGATTACATGTGATGAATCCTTTAAAAGGCTTGGGGATTCTCCATTGTAATGTGCTTGTTTTGACTATAGGGATCACTTGGTTGGGACATAATGTTGGCCAGATTAGATACGTTTAATGAAGGCATGAATTCTTTTAAGCCATAATATAATAATATATCTATTATTATGTTGTTTTTTTCCCTCGCTAGAGTTTTCTACGATAAAGCATGGTGTGCATGGTTTATGCATATTATTGTTCCATATGGTTTTTATCATTATCTCTCTCATATTATTTTTATCTCTTATATGAAGGATCTTCCACTTGTATCATTGCCTTGTCATGTTGAAAATCTATCAGATCTTCAACACTTGTTCATTCACCCACTACATTTTAGGCCTTTGATGGCCACCTTTTTTTTTAATATATAGGAATCAACAATTGGGTGGGGCTCATACTTGTGTGACATGGTGTTGATTCTAAATTATGCCACTATAACCTTTAAGCGAACCCATATACATCCCCACATATGGTCCATAAGGTTAATCATTGTGGTTTGAACCTCAAAACACATACTTCACATTATATTTTATATCATGGACATCAAGAATCGATCTAGGGGCGATGGAAACAATTTTTTACATAAGGGAGTTATACCAACTTTTTCCATTGAGCTTGGGGGAAAAACCATCATTATTTATGTAGAGGTAGCATATGGATAATGTTATGCATGGATCCATTGTATTTTCCTTGGCATGGCCATGTGCTATTATTTCATACCACATATGTACAATGTATATTGTTGGCAGTCACTTTTAGTTCTTGCTTATATCGAGCATGGGTATGATCACCTTGGGAATGACCCTATAATTGATTGAATATTTTGATTTTGGTAGGTTCTAACTGGTTTCATGGTTCTCACTTCCTTCCTTATTACCTTTCTTGAGACAATGTATTTTAATGTATTTCGACCTTTAGTTTCCATTATGACCACATATATTAGGGGCGTCCATTATGCTTGCATTTGTAACCATAAGAATTACAAGTTATTAAATTTAATAAGGGTAAGATTACATAATTGAGTAATTTCTCTTAATTTTCAACAAGAAAGTAACCATTTTGTCACAATTTCATAATTATGAAATATTAATTATTTTATAATTGAGAAAAATTTATAATTAAGAAGAAATTTCAAAGAAAGTTTGAAAAATCTCATAATTGAGCAAGAAAAAACTTATTATAGGTTGGAAAAGGACCACAATTGAGCCACGAAACTTGTGCATGAATTGTTCACATGCCATCAATTCTATTTATGACTTGTATCCACATAATTCACATGCCATCAAGCAAGCCTAACTTCTCTTGAACCTAGGCGTATATATTCATCCTTTCATATCTATGAGTGCCCTATATAATGAGACCCTTTCAAGGGAAGACATAGTTAACATTCTTATGCTTGTGAGATTCCTAGAAATACTTCCCTGTAGTATTGTTGTGAGATCTATCGTAACTAATTAATATAAGGAGTGTTAGAAAATATAACCAATTTAGGTATTCATAATTGTCATTGTACTAAAGTCATTATGTATACCTTATGTTACAAGAAAAATAAGAAAGAAAAATATTATTTTTAAGCATGGGTTTTATGGTTCATTTAGGTCATGCATGCATTTTATGCTCATAGGTTTTTTCATGTCAAAATAATATTTTTTATTGAGTCAAGAGTATCCTTGTCTAGTGTATAAGACCTTATTGAGCTAGATATAACATGTAAAAGATATTGTTTTGAGCCTAGAAAGTCCTTGTGATCCTCCTAACACAATTCAACCTTGCCAGTGGCATGTCGACCTAGAAGAGGCTATTTTACCTCCACATATGTGTTTATATAGAAGCAAATTCGACCTCTTTTTTCATCTTTTCAGTCTCTCAAGAAAGAAGTTTTATTTAAGGCAAGAAACAAGAAGGAAGCTAGAGCAAAGGTCAAGGAATCAAGAAGAAGTCAAGAAGATCTATTTTTTTGGACATTATTCACTCACATGTGCAAAGGTTAGTGTTTTTGTAGCTTCTTAAAGGCCAATAATTGTAGGACACCGAGAATTGAAGATCTAAGTGGAAGGAGGACTGAATACTATGATTTGACCATGTTCTACTCTCATTGATTTTGGAGACATTGACTTGGTGGAAGGAAGACTTCTTGAAAGGTTCACATATGCCTGAAAGAAGGGTTTTTTATATTCCAAGGGACCATAGTTGCAGGTCTAAAGTAGAAGTCCAAAGTTTTGAAGTGAAGCATATTTCAAGAGGTTTGACCTTTGTTGAATTGGTAAAACTTTGACCTGCTTCGAAGAGATTATTGGAGGGATAGCTTGGTGCTTGGAGGAGGACTTGGTCTAGGGTTTAAGGTATTGGTTTTCTCATTTGAAGCATATTATATAAGAATATAATATATACTTTTTGGGTTTTCCCCTTGGAGGGGTTTTTCCTTATCTTGGAGATTAATTATTATTTTCATTGTCTTTATTGTTTTTGCACTTAATAATTTCTTGATGAAAATATATAATAAACCTAAGAATATAATAACTAAAGTTCACAAGAAATTATTAAGGTTAAGGAGAATTTGTTTTAATAGCCACCCGATTGCATTATCCAACATAGAATAATAGCTAAGGTGAAAAAAAATAAGGCAACTAGAAATCATCTTGTTGACATAAGGAGGGATTGGTTGTCAAGTAGAATCATTTGAAAAAGGACACAAGGAAATAAGAAGAATACCTATTGATCTAGAAGGAGGGTTTGTAATATTACAAATGGGGAAAAATAAGCTCAGTAGGGAATATATTAAGATATTCCACTATGGAATCACAGAAATATGGAATCACACCAATATATCTAGACCAGAGATAGACTGGTAGGGCATTTACTGGTTATATCACCTCTAAAGAGAGGGTGAAAACCAGAGGCTTCCTGGCCCGTTCTAGACAATGTCTGTAGAAAATAGGTGTAACACAGCAAGGGTGGAAATAAAACACTCATATTGGAGTTTTCAGATCTTTAGGTCTTTAGATCTACATATCTAAGAAATAATCCAAAGAGGAGCAAAACCCAAACAAGGAAGGAGCGGGAAATTTCTGCTTCAGGAAATTCAGCAAGAGGCTCAGTGAGAACATTGTATAAGAAGATGGGTGCATGAATAACACAGGTAAGGACTTGGTTTCCCTAGCTTAGGCTATTTGGGACTCATGTGATGAATTTCAGGAAAAACAAATGAGTTTAAGGCCCTTAAAGAGATCTCCCACAAAGCTGACTAGCTTGAAATCAACTAAAAAGAAGAGCTGCTGCAACAAGGAAACCCAGCAACCAGAATTGCGCAGTTTTGCCAAATAATCAGAGGAGGTCAGCTTGAAATTTCCAAAGTACAGAATTATACATCAGAACAGAAATATGAATGATTCTCCCTTCAATATACAACAAATCTCATGAACAATATAGCAGAAATTCTTCAGAAAAGACAGCTCCAGCATTTATAAAATTGCAGAAATGAATGGACTGCGTCCCTCTAAGTAAGCTTCAGTAGTTGAAAAATGAAAATCAGATCTATGACTGATATATGGTTGTAACATCAGATCCATACCAGATCTGGAAACTACTCAGCCTCTTTTACAAGTCCCCTTTGGGGTTTTAACAAAATAATACAGTAGAAATTGTAGATCTGACTTTTTATACATGGAACTGCAGAAACTTCAGAAATATCTCAAGATGATTTTTATTAAAATACATATCAGATCTGAGCAATAGCTATCAGCAAGCTACAATGTGAATCTTCAAGATGAGAGGCAAGCCTCAATCATCTGAGATCTATTACAAAGGGAAAATCAAATAATACTTGCGGAAACACATGTAATAACGCAACACCCAAAGGGGCAACACTGTAGCTTGAACCAAATATGTCAATAGATGAAATGTACAGATCTGAAATCAAGATACAAGAGTGAGATCCTCTTTTGGGTGGTCACAAGACACCCTCCCTGAGAGAGATCTCCTCCAAAACAACTAGATCTTGCAAATCTAGTTCACCACTTGCCGCAACTCACAGCAGCTGCAAAACCCTCAACAAGATCAGCACTGCTACTAGAGGTGGAGCTTGGCCAATAATTCTAGATAGTGGAAAATGCAGTACAATGCCCTCCAATATCTTCTCAAGGAAGGGAGGAGATTTCCTAAACAGGAAACCCTCTCTTTCTCTTGCTAAACAATGCAGAGAAAGGAGTTGCTCAAGCAAATCAAAATTCCAAATATGATCAACAACCTTTACATGAGCCCTCTCCTCCTTTTTATAACTTGAAGGGGTGCACAAACCCTAAACCACTTCAATGAAATTAACCCCTTTCACATTGGATCCCTCTTCTAAAACTACGCTGGTTCTCCAAGGTGGTCCAATTTTTGTTCACACACAAGTGGATTTGTTACAAAAGGCCCAGATTTATCCCTTTTCACATTGGGCATGTATTTATTCTTTGATTTAAGGATTTTTTCATGTCCTCATATACATTTTATTCATAAATACATAAAATTAAGACAAAATGAAATGTTCCAATTAGCTTGGGCTAATTAGGAACATTACAGTCCTCCCCCACAAAATTGTTGCTTGCCCTCAAGCAACTGCAAGGTGAGTGCTGCAAAATTTCCTCCTTGGTGACACCAACCTAAGATAATCTTCCTCCACAAGCCAAGTGCTCACCAATCCATCCATTTCTTGCTCCTCCAATGCTCTCATGAGATGCAAGCAGCTCATCCCATAAGGAGACAGTAAATCATATGAAACAAACATGGTTTGCCTCATGCTCTCTCTGGAATATGAAACAGAAAATACATGGAGAGTGGTACTCTCATGAGGCACATGCCATCCTTCATTATTGATGCCCATGCCACATCATCATGGCTGAAATTGTGATGCATGTTGGCGCTTTGGGGCAGCACCCTTCTCTTTGCAAAAATCCCCCTTTTCCTCTCAAGGGAGTGGCTCAAATCAGAAAAATTTGGAGCCCAAAAGTGGCCAAGAGGCTTTCATGATATATCATTTCTTCCTTGGAATCTTGGGCCTACAAAAACATGGTGTAAGAGTGCATGAAATAAGAAATAAAAACATGTGTAACATGATCATGTTCTACACCAATAATCTTTCTCCAACTAAGGGAGAGATGCATTGTTCCATTTCCTTTCTCAAGAGAAGGAAGAGTGGGCTGATCCAACCCTCCCAAAGAGTCATGTTGCTGATCCATCTCTACATGGCCCATGCCTCTTTGACAACGCTGATGTAACCCTCTTTCAAAGCACTCCCCATGCTGCTCCAAACCATAGTAAAATAGGTGGCCATCCCACCACCTTCTTTCTGCAACAAGCTTCTTCAAAGCTTGAGAATAGTGGAGGATGATGGGTGTTGGCTGAATATGATTCAAACAACACATGTCATGCTCTAAACTCTTCCATGTGAGGGGCTTTCCTTCATGACATAACTTTGATACATGGCCTTTGGAAAAAGAAACAAGATACACAATGAAGCATCCATGCAGTATTCTATCCTCCTCTTGAAGCATGAATAGATATGGGAGATCTCATCCACCATGAACACATTCATCCAATGTGTCATCCCTCCTCTCATGCATGGGGCATCAATAGCATGATATGAAAAACTCCCCTTATGCCAACCCATGAGAAGTTTGGAATTCCTCCCAATCCCAAGTACATACAAGATTTTGAAATGCAATTTAAGCAAAAACACATGTACATACATTGTAGGCAAAAGTAAATGTATGGACATGGAATTTATCATGTGGTGTCCATACATCTTCCTTGTCAAACCAAACCCCCATGCCTTCTTCTTATGCAGCCTTCTCTTGAGATAAAATGCATGTGACAAGAAAATCAGAGATTTTGGGGAGTGTCTAAACTCACCCAACAAAACCCAACGTAGGCTGTCCTTTTCCTGCATCAAATCTGAATGTTGTAAGTGGTTCACAAGCCACTTACTTGCTGCTCCCTTCATCCCACCATGGCTGAAAGTGAAAATTATATTTGGTGCCTTGGGACAACACCCATCATGGTGTAGAATCTCCCTTAGCCCATCAAGGGAGTGGCCATGTTTGAGAACAACCTTGGCCCACAGTTGGCCATGAAGATTGTATGGTATAACACTCCTCTTGGGAGTCATGGCCTGCATATACAAAGTAAAAGAATGCATGCAATCATAAAGGAAACTGTGATTCTCATAGGCATGCTTCTTACCCAAAGTCTCCCATGTGGTGTTGGCCTCCCCTTTGAAAAGAGATGGCATTGATACACAAGGTTGAGGGGACACTTTTCTCTTCTTCTCATCATGAGAACTCCATGGTGGAATTCCCAAAAATAAGGAGACATCAAGGCATAGAGTGGATTGAGGATGTGGGTGGATAGATTTGTCCTCATCTTTGCTGCATAAGCCCTCTTGCCCTTTTTTTCCCTTCTAGCCCTTGAAACAGAGATGAGTGTATACTCTTCTTCTTGAGATGCTCTTCCTCCTCTCTCCCTTCTTCTACCTTCAAGATCTCACCACTTGGTAATGATAATACATGCTGCCCATGCATTGTGCCAAGATCTTGATGTGTGAGACCATTTTGGAACTACTTGCAAGAATGCAAGAGTTTCCCTCCTTGGAGAAAGTGCTCCATTCTCCTCTTCATGAGGTATTTGAGGTGCCTTTGTTGTGATTGCGTTGGTATCTCCTGCCTTCTCCCCTTCTTCAAAACTGAAATTGTTTCAACATCAACAACAGACCTTAGATCTTGGTCATCTTTTGAAGGATAAACCTTCATGCGTCCCTCTTGAGAAGAGGATCCTTCACCCAAAGGAGATCTGGCCCTTGGCAATGCATCCAACAAACTCAGTTCTTCTTTCTCCCTCTTCATGAAGAAGTGACCAACAAAATTTTGAGGCTCTGATGATGTGGCTGAGTGCACATATCCATAAGATGAGGATTCTGGATGTTCCTCATGCACATATCTTGTAGATCTGATTGGAAGATCTTCTCTTTCTTGAAACTCCTTGGGAGCTTCACTGCTTCTTCTTTCTTCTTCTTGCACAACCTCTTTGAAGAGGTTATTCTTAGATCTGAAAAGAGATGAGAGTAATCTCATCCTCTCCATACTTCAGATTTCTGCTTTCTACTTTCTTCTTCTTCTCAGCACTTCTCTGATAGCTTGATCTCACAGGCTGGGCTAGAGATCATGCTTTGATACCACTGTAATATTCCAAATGGGGAAAAATAACTTCAGTAGGGAATATCTTAAGATATTCCACTATGGAATCACAAAAATATGGAATCACACCAATAGATCTAGACCAGAGATAGACTGGTAGGGAATTTACTGGTTATATCACCTCTAAAGAGAGGGTGAAAACTAGAGGCTTCCTGGCCCGTTCCAGACTCTGTCTGTAGAAAATAGGTGTAACACAGCAAGGGTGGAAATAACACACTCCTATTGGATTTTTTAGCTCTTGAGGTCTTTAGATCTACAGATCTAAGAAAGAATCCAAAGAGGAGAAAAACCCAAACAAGGAAGGAACGAGAAATTTCTGCTTCAGGAAATTCAACAAGAGGCTCAGTGAGAATGTTATATAAGAAAATGGGTGAAAGAATAACATAGTTAAGGGCTTAGTTCCCATATATTAGGCTATTTGGGACTCATGTGATGAATTTCAGGAAAAAAAAATGAGTTTAAGGCCCTTAAACAGATCTCCCACGAAGCTGACTAGCTAGAAATCAGCTAAAGAGAAGAGTTGCTGCAACAAGGAAACCTAGCAACCAGAATTGCGCAGTTTTGCCAAATAATCAGAGGAGGTCAGCTTGAAATGTCCAAAGTACAGAATTATACATCAGAACAGAAATATGAATGATCCTCCCTTCAATCTACAGCAAATCTCATGAACAATATAGCAGAAATTCTTCAGAAAAGACAGCTCCGACATTTATAAAATTACATAAATGAATGGACTACGTCCCTCTAAGTAAGATTCAGAAGTTGAATAATGAAAATAATATCTATGACTGATCTATGGCTGTAACATCAGATCCATACCAGATCTGGAAACTACTCAGCTTCTTTTACAAGTCCCCTTTGGGGTTTTAACAAAATAATACACTAGAAATTGTAGATCTGACTTTTTATACATGGAACTGCAGAAAATTTAGAAATAGCTGAAGATGATTTTTATTAAAATACATATCATATCTGAGCAATAGCTATCAGCAAGATACAATGTGAATCTTCAATATGAGAGTTAAGCCTCAATCATCTAAGATCTATTACAAAGGGAAAATCAAATAATACTTGCAGCAACACATGTAATAATGCAGTACCCAAAGGGGCAGCGTTGTAGCTTGAACCAAATATGTCAATAGATGAAATGTACAGATTTTAAATCAAGATACAAGAGTGAGATCCTCTTCCAGGTGGTCACCAGACACCCTCCCTGAGAGAGATCTCCTCCAAAACAACTAGATCTTACAGATCTAGTTCACCACTTGCTGCAACTCATAGCAGCTACAAAACCCTCAACAGGATTAGTGCTGCTACTAGAGGTGGAGCTTGGCCAAAAATTCTGGATAGTGGAAAGTGCAGTACAATTCCCTCCAAGAGCTTCTCAAGGAAGGGAGGAGAGTTCCTAAACAGGAAACCCTCTCTTTCTCTTGCTAAACAACGTAGAGAAAGGATTTGCTCAAGCAACTCGAAATTCCAAATATGATCAACAACCTTTACATGAGCCCTCTCCTCATTTTTATAACTTGAAGGGGTGCACAAAACCTAAACCACTTCAATGGACTTAAGCCCTTTCACATTGGATCCCTCTTCTAAAACTGCGCTGGTTCTCCAAGGTGGTCCAATTTCTGTTCACACACAAGTGGATTTGTTACAAAAGGCCCAGATTTATCCCTTTCACATTGGGCATGTATTTATTCTTTGATTTAAGGAGTTTTTCATGTCCTCCTTTAAATTTTATTCATCAATACATAAAATTAAGACAAAATGAAATTTTCCAATTAGCTTGGGCTAATTAGGAACATTACAGGGTTACTACATCAAGCTTTCATTAAAGATCTCATCACCTCAAGAAAGATGAATCTCTCATTGAAGGAAGGACAAATAAACTTTTGTTGAAGGCTATCTAGTGCATCATCTTGAAGAAAAGGAAGAAACAAAGAATATTGGTATCATCATCCACTCTTTGAAGCTGATCGAAGACACTATTGTTAAAGGCATCCTAGAAGTCATCATTATAAGGAATAGTTGAAGTCTTTTTGAAGATATTGAAAGCATCAAGATAGTTGCAGACATCATAAAAATGGAGGACTCTTGGTTGGAAAGTAAGTTTCATATTGTCTTCTATGTCTCAATCTACAGATCATATGGCTACATTTTGCAAGGAAATAAACAATATCATTGGATCAATAGAATTCATAGCATGGAAGAAGAGGATTCACTTGGACCTAATAGAAAATGAAGTCATAGAATATGTTCTTGGTGAAGTTGTTGAACCAAACAAAGAGAAGACCCAAGAGTTAGCAAAATAAAAGAAGGAAGAAGTGAGGCCACAAAGGATCATTGTTGAATCCATGAAAGATCACCTTGGTCCCTCTGTTTCTGATTTGAACACATCCAAATCTATGTATGATAAGTTGGTTAAATTTTACTCTATATGTACATCAGTTCAAAATATTTCCTTGAGGAATCAACTATATATAATAAGGAAGTCAGAGGATGAAGACATGGACACACAAGTACAAATGAGACCAAAATATGACGAATATTAGTATGATATGCGAACTTTTTGCGTCAAATATCCAAAACATCAGTTCTCATCCAATTGTTGCTGGAAATATGTTGAATAGTCGAAAGTTTAGTAACCATCGGATATTCGACATTAAAAATGTCAATTATCCGACACATAAAAATGAATTAAAAATTGACATTTAGAAGTCATTTTTTCCACCGTAAAAATCATCGGATATCTGATAGTCTAAATGTAACATATCCAACAAGTATCGTGCTAGTCCACAATTAGATATACAACACATAGGTGATTTTTTTTTTATGGAAAAAATTGACGTTTAGTCATGGGTAATAAAAAATATAGGTAAATTATGTGTTAGGAGTGTTATCACTCCGATGCTCACATGTCGTCAGTAAGGTGCCAGATATGCAATGGACGAGTGTTATGTTTGATGGGAAAAACTGACATTTAGGCATCGGGTAATCGATGGTATAGGTAAATTTTGTCACAAGAGTGTTATCGCTTTGACACTCGCATGTCGTCGGTAAGGTGTCAAATATGCAAAGTATGAGGGTTTTTTTCTGATGGGAGTGTTAAACTACCAATACTTCTATCCATTGATTAGGGATTTTATTATCCGACGAGTAATCCAACCGATAACCATCGAATATTTGATGACCATCATTCTCCTTTGCATATTCGATTGAGGTCTATGTTTTGAATAAAAATATAATACATTCTTGGAATCGATTATTTATACAGAAGAAACTATATTTCACTCGTAGTTTTCGGAGCCCCTGTTAGAGATAGCCATCATGTATCTTTAACATGATATCCATTGTTATTTTATTTTTGGATAAAAGCTTCAATCCTATGAAGAGGTTCAGGGGAAACCCTCTTATGAAGAAACTACGAGAGAGGAGTACAACTACTTAATAGATATCAACTAATGGGAATTAACACCTCTTCCTACAGATATGTCCACCATGACTAATATGGGATTTTTTCATTGTTTATTTGTTTGGATATCATCCAATATGATTATAGGATCAGTTTGATTCATTCCATAAATTCTAATGACATTTTTGACATATTTTAGATGATTAGTTGCAAGGATACTACCACTTCTTTTCTTTAGAGAGTTAATATAGAGGATGGAAATTCTATGAAATTAGCATACTCTATCAGATATCAATAGTTGATTGGGATTATTTTATACCTTACACATTCTATAATAATCATCTCCTATGTAGTTGGAGCACTTTCTAGACACACACATGAGCAATATGAGCTAAACTAGAAAGAAGTCAAGACTATTCTTAGACATGTAACTACAAGTTATGGTTTACACTATTTAATAGGGTCTTACTTGGATATTATTGGTTACATAATTTCATGTTAAGATAGTGTAATATTCCCAATTAGCTTTTAGCTAGTTGTAATATTATATGTTGCTTCTATTCATAGTTAGATGAATAAGTGGGGTAAAGAGACACTTAGATCTCTTTAGTAGGAATAAACCACCTCTAGTATGGATGTGGATCAGTTAAGATAGCCAAAATAAAGCCACCTTGGGTGTGAAAGGGGGTAATGCATGTAGACTGGGTCAAGATTGACCAAATCAACAAGGCTGCCATATGAGAGAGTGGAGCTAGTGGGGACAAAGTAGTTTTGGAGGAGGATTCTTTGCATGGAAGTAGCATCATAAATGAGTGGGGCAAAGGATGAGGAAGCTCACCAAGCATATAAGGAAAGGGATGGCAGCCATGAGAGGCATTCATAATATTATTTATAATTGATTCTTATGAATTCTTGCATGCTTCAGCTGTTTAGCAGAGTTTGCTGTATTGTTTAGTACAAGGGCATTTCCAGGCAGGAATACCACACTCTACCTCAGGGGACTTAAAGTGCCCACTTAGGAGAGATATTCTAAGCTTCATTTCCACCATCCATAATTGGGCCAAGCAACCACCTTCAACCACAATGCAGCCTCTTTTAGGAACTGCATTATTTTGCTGTGTGTTGTAGTGGAGGGTTGAGAAACCTTGTTTATGAACTAGTTTCCTAGTGAAAGGAGGAAAATTTCCCCCAGAAAGATAGGGAGGAGGAGATACAACCATCTCTTTTTTATTTCAGCCATATTTTAGCAGAGCTTCAGGGATATAGCGTGATTCAGCCACAAAATTTCAGTCTACACTTTTTCATCTTGTGTATTTCAAGAAACCCTTGCCGGGTTATCTTGGGATTGTGTTTGAGAGACAAGTTCTCCACTTTCAGCTCTTTTTTAGTATCATATCAGTAGATCCAATTGTTTCCATTTTCCAGTAGTAGTAACCCTCACTAGGACTGCACTGTCATGTATTCCAGCATTTGTATATAGCAACATCATTTGGGATTCTAGTGTATTTGGGCTTTGGAGGCTTGTTTGCTTAGTTTGAGTGATTTTTTCCTCAACAAATTGTACATTTTGTTGCTGTGATACATAATATAATGGATCTATGATTTTCTCATGTCTTTTTCATTATTATTTTTCTGTACATTCTATTTTTGGGTTCAATATTGTTGTCTTTCCTAATTTGGAATATTACAGTGGTATTAGAGCATAATCTTGGTTCAGCTTGTGGAGCAATACATCTATAACAATGGAGGAGAAAGAGATCCCAAAAATTCTTATTTAGACCATGTAGAACATTGAAAAAGATATCAAGGAGATGATATTAGAAAGGCAGAAGGAATCCCCTAGAGGGTTTCATCGGGGAGACATTTCTAGCACTTCACATTCATGGAGTGAGCAACCATCAGTACAACCTTCTTCTCAATGCTCCACTATTCCCACATTCCTATCATGTGGAGGTGAGGTGGGAGTGTCATTAAGGGAAGAAACCCTTGGTGACTATTTTGTGGAATATGAATCTCAATGTCATAGGTTCAAGGAGAATTTGATCTTTCAGGAGTTTTTTCGGATCAAGGATGGAAGGAGATCCTCCAATCACCATAAAAATGGAGGGTACATGAAGAAACAAGATCTACAACGAACTATGGGCAGGTTATTTTTGCCCTCTTATGATGGATCACCCGAGTGCACAACTAAGGCTTGGGTAGAGAAGTTGGATACTTATTTCCAACTAAATATATTTTCTGAAATGGAGGCTATCAAAATAGCAATGCTGCACCTAGAAGGTGAAGCACATGAATGGTGGTTTCATGGCCTATCTACACTTGGGCATGCTAGTGTCACTTCTTATGTAGACTTCGATCGAAGGTTGGTGGAGAGGTTTGATCCTAGGAATCCAGAAGCACATTTTGTTAAGCTAACCAAACTCAAGAAAATAGGAGATCCAGAGACTTATATTTCTGAATTTCTAAAGCTTTCAGTCATGGTGTCTAAACTCGCTATGACCAGAAGAGTGTGCATGTTCATTGATGGGTTGGTTGAACCAATGCATGGGTTGGTGAAATCCACTAGACCAAATACACTTCAAGAAGATATGGACAGGGCTAGAGACTTACAACATGCTTTACCCAAGGCAAAATCCCCTTTTTAGCAGAAGTTCTCCTCTCAAGCAAAGGAGAATCATGAGAATAAATCTCTTGATAATGATGCTCGGGGAAATCTAAGGAAAAGGAAACTTTGCTTCACTTGTCAAGAGCCATGGGTGCCAAGCCAACGATGTGTTGTAGGGAAGGCACATTGTGTTGAGATATTTTCTGATGAGGATAAGGAAACTAGTGTTGTAGTAGTAGGAGAAGGTGCACCACTAGTAGAAGGTGTGGTGGGAGCATTTTCTCCAATGGGAGGGACTCTTGCAGCCTTGTGGGGAGTTCCAAAGTATCTAAAATTGAGAGTTAGAGGCACTATTCAAGGAAAAAGAGTATCGGTATTGGTAGACAGTGGAGCCACCTATAAATTTATTGATACTCAGTTGGTGCATAGGAGGGTCATTCACATGGAAGACTTTGAGGGTTTCTTGGTTTTGGTTCCAGGAGCTAGAAATGCAGTGTGCCAAGTATGTTCCAGCATTAGCCATCACTATGGTTAAATACACATTGATAGACCACTTCTTTATGGTTGATATTCCAGAGACCAATGTGATATTGGATGTCCAGTGGTTAATCACCTTAGGGAAGGTTACCACAGACTGGGAAACATTGGAGATGGAATGGACAGAGAAGGGGAGTGGTAAACATTAGAAAATCAAAGGCATACACAACTATCCACCAGATTGTCTCATCACATAGGATAGAGGATGATTTTCATAGAGGGGACATAGGGTGGGCAGTAGAAATGAATATGTTAGAAGCAAGGGGCAAGGATGCACCAGTACACCTGGATGTACAGTCTATTTTGGACCGTTATCCTACATTATTTGGAGATATTCCACTCGGGAGACCTCTTAACCGAGGGTTTGATCACACTATTGAGTTGGAGCAAGGGATCCAAGTAGTGACCACCAAACCCTATAGGCATCCCAAAGCCTACATGGATGAGATTGAAAAATCCATTTAGGAGCTTTTGGCTTTAGGACACATCCGACCTAGTACTAGTCCTTTTTCCTCTTCAGTGGTTTTGGTGAAGAAGAAGGATGGCACAATGAGGATGTGCATTGATTATAGGGCCTTGAACAAAAATAACATGAAGAACTGGTACCTAATTCCCAGGATCGATGAATTGATTGATGAGTTAAGAGGATCCAAGTACTTCTCCAAGATTGATTTGATATCAGGATATCATCAAATCAGAGTGAGGGATTAAGACATCCCCAAGACAACATTCTGATGCCACTATGGCCATTTTGAGTTCTTGGTGATGCCTTTTGGGCTAACCAATGCTCCGGATACATTTCAGTCTTGCATGAACCAAATTTTTCATGGTCACTTAAGGAAGTTTTTATTGGTATTCTTTGATGACATTATTATTTACAACCGCACATGGGAGGAGCACCTACAACACATTGAGACAGTCCTACACATTCTTAAGGAGCAACAATTCTATGCCAAGCTCTCCAAGTGTGAGTTTGGACTTACAAAGATGCTCTATTTGGGCCACATCATTAGAGTAGATGGAGTGAGAGTTCATTAAGAGAAGATCTGTGCTATTAAAGATTGGCCCGAGCCAAAGAATGTCACGGAACTTTGGGGGTTTTTAGGTATCTGCACCTACTACCTGAATTTTTTTAAAGGGTTCTCTCAACTAGCAACACCACTTATAGATATGAATAATAAGGGAGCTTTCAGTTGGATAGCCACAGTGCAGAAGGGTTTTGATAGGCTCAAGGAGGCAATGAGTAGCTGCTCGGTATTGGTTCTACCATATTTTACCCAACCCTTTGTGTTGGAATGTGATGCTTCAGGAGAAGGCATTGGAGCAGTGTTGATGAAAGGGGTGTCAGGGTCCTATAATAATAGGATTCATAATTTTCGAATTGACTTTGATTAGTCTTGTAATATGTACATACTTTTATTTCTATAAAATTTTTTCCCATATTAGAAAAATAAAATAAAAAATCTAAAGAGGGTAAAAGTTCTAAAAGAAAAATCAAAGGACTCAAAAGAAAAATATCAAAAAGAATAGAAAATGGACCCCAAACAAAAAGAGATAAAAATAAAAAATGAAAGTGATGCAAATAGAAATGCCACTACTATTTACTTTTTTTGCAAAATAAAGATTGTGTGCAGTTTGTTACAATGCCACAATTCATGAAGGTTAAACAACTTAATCTTAACCTCTCATGCTTTAAATTTCATATTGTTAGATAGAGAATAAAGATCTAGCCAAACAATTTAATCTTGGTTGATCAATAGTTAGGTAGAGAATAAATAAGGAGCTCAACAACTTGATCTAAGCCCTTGGAAGAAATAAGGTTAGAATTAGTTAGTTTGTTGTTTTAAAAGAAAAATGAACAAGGGTTTTCAAGCTCAAATGCGCCCAGGTAAATAAAAAAATGTTAGGGTAGCATATGGGTAGGCAGAAGTAGTTTTACAATCATGGATAAGAAGTAAATTTTTCATTTCAATCACTAACTTCCTTCAAAAGAATTATCCCCTTGCAAAAAATACTTCATCCCCTCCATTTTCATTCTTTCCCCTTCATTTTTTCCTTTTTCCCATCATCATCCATTTTCTTTGCAAAATCCCCTTTTCCTAAGTTTAAAACTCATTATACTTAAGGAAAGTAAAACCCTTTAACTAATTCCCTTTTACCCAAAAAACCCAAAAAATACTCTATCCTAAGTGTAAAACTATTACGTAGGGACCCACAACAAAGGAATTTATACCTATATCATATTTTACACTAAGCTTAAGTGTATTTTCCCTCATCTCATTCATTTACTAACACATTAATTTATATATTAACTCCTATATTTTACCTTTTTATCCTGTATTAGATTAATTCCTTTATATAATATATCCCAACCCATACTTTTAATTTTAACCTATGTATTATTTCCCCATGTGATATAAATTCCTGCTCCTCCCATAGGCTAAAACTATTAATTAAACTGATCCCACTATATAATAGTCTCGCCAATGTTAAAGTTACATACTCCCACCTTTTGTTTATTAAATAAAACATTTATCCGCATATCACATTTAATCCAAAACTATCTATTAAACTTTATGTTTAAATACATTTTACACTTCCCACTGTATCAAAAACCCGGGCCCCATGCCATTCCACCCCACAGCTTTATACCATGATCCGCACCATTCGCTCTCCATCTCCCACATCCAACGGTGGATATCCCATATCACATACTTCATTGTGCAATCAATAAACAAACCCAAATATTGCGATAAATGCAGTTTTTGGGATTTCTCTCACCTCCACACATCCTGATTCTATTGAATTGCATCGATCCTTCCAATCCTGCATACCACTTTTCAACCATGCGAAAATCACCTGATGGTTTTTCCTTCGTCATGCCTAAAACACCATCTTGTTTAAATTGACCCTGCATTTAATGCATTCATTGTTCACTGAAATTGTTTATAAACTGCCTGAAAGCATTGTTTTAACCTTCTGTTACTGTTTTTTTGCACAGAAAGAGCATTCCAGACCAAAAAGACCGTTGTCGCCTCTGTTTTTAGCCTAAAAACAAATAGAGAAGAAAGAATTTTCAAAATCTGAAAAATATTTTTGTTTCTAACATCCTCATATACAAAAAAATCTCTCACTTTTCTAACAACCATTATGGTTTTGGAAATTTTAAACAATATTTGAAAGTACTTTTTACAACAAATTCTTGTTTATTCATAATTTTGCGGAGAATATTGTGGCCAATCTGAAATTAATATTTAAAAAATGGAGGAGGTTTATTTTCCTAAGATTCAAAAATAAAAAAACCTATCTCACTTTATGCAGAGGTATTACCGAATGAGAGATACACGCATATCTTCATAGCCTAGTTTTCGAACTGTGCAAAGTTCTGTTTTACACATATTTTTACAGAGCTTATTGTGAACAACTGGAGCGGAATTTTAGGAAACTGAGAGAGGTTTATCTCAAACACATCTTTATAGAAAATAACCTCTTTCACATTTTACATATCTATTTCAGATTGAGATATAGAAAGGGGTTTCTAGACCCTATTGTTCAAAAATTCTGGAGGAAAAAGCTCAAAGACAGTGAGTGACTAGGATGCCACCTCATCAAATAAGAGTTGCTATCAAATTCAAATTTCTCTTCTTTGTCAGCAAAAATCCACAAGGATAGTGTCAAATTGATTCATTAGCTTTGATTGTTCTATGTTTTAGTTCTATTTATGTAATACATTTGGAGATATTTGTAAGAAATCTTGATATTTTTTCAAGATATTTCAGTTTAGAATTTGTATAACAACTTCATCATTTGAAGTAATAGAGGTTGGATTTTGCAACCAGGAACCTCACCATTCAGGGTGATGCAGTCCATTAAGTTCAAGTGACTATTTTCATTAATAAAAGAGTATATGTTTCAGGATTCATGTGCCATATCTAAGAGTGAAGTTTTCCTTATTGTATATGTGCTTTACTTTGTTTCCATATTATTGTTTTCTTAATTCTGAATTTTCTAACATGAGTATTATTGCCGAATATGTTGATATCATACAATCTACCTTTAACTGTTAGTAATCTACATGTTTTCTTCTGATATCTAGATTAGGGAATTCTTCATTTCTCCCTGATTTCGATTGACCTTTTTCATTATCCGGTTTAGAAGATCCTTCATTGCCCTCTTTTCCAGATTATTTTCTCTCATTTTGATATCCAGTTATGAGAACCATTAATTGCTCTCTCATCCCAATTGAAACCATTTTCACCATCCAAATCTAAAGGATCCAGTAGAAATTTCTACCTTGCCCTATTCCACTTAAACTTGATACTTCTACAAATTGATCACCCAAGCCTCTTTGACTCCATTTCCCAATGTCATTCCTCTGCATTTCCAACCAAACCAATTCAAAAAACCAACTCTATACTTATTAATTAGCCTAATATCTATTTCAAATAAAGTTAAATCATACAGAGAGAGCCCTCTATGAGTTTAGGAGGGCTAGATCCTAAAATCCAAAGTAGGTTTGTGGTTACCTCGGTGATTTCTTTCTTTAGCCTTGAGAAATTACGGAGTGATAACATAATGGCGACTCCACTGGGGACAAAATTTATCTTCCTCATAAATTACATCAAAGTTCAGATCTGATTACTGACGGTGAATAGTGACTAGTTATAAGAAGGTTGTAATTATTCACTTGGCGACTCCATGATTTAAAGAACCCAAATTTTAGAGCATTCATGGTGACTCAACTACATGTTGAAAAAATTCATTGCTGAACAAGATGACAGGGTTTGTGGAAAACCTTTTATCTTATGAAGTTTTAAATAGATTCAGGAATCGGTTAGAAGAGTTTCAGTTTGATGAAAGTTTTCTAACAACTGTGTTTCATATTTTCAAATAAAAGAAAATTCCTTCTGAAGCTAAAGCTTTCTTTCTTGAGTTAGTTTTTGAAAAGTTTGATAATGGTATTGAACTTTTGGATTCTCAAGTTCAGTCATATAATTTCCAAAATCCTAAAGAGTTCTTGGAAAATCTTCCTTCTCCAAAGCAAGAGGAAATTGTACTACCTGTTGATTTGTAGATTGATGATGATTATGTTTTTGAGTACAAGACTGAAAATGTAGATGCAGGGTTTAATATTCAGAATACAACTAAGCAACTAGTCATTGAAGGCCTAGAAGCAGATATCTTACATCATGCTTTTATTGATCCTATAGCATATTACATGGAGGTTCTTTTTAGCTCAAGTTTTCAAACATATACTCTTTATAAAGGTAAAAAAACATCAGTAGTTGCCATTACACATTACAACTTTGATTATGTGGACAAATAATCAATTTGTATTTCTGATTTTGCTACAAAGTATTCAATTTGTCCATTTTTTTCTACAACTACTTGACTGGCTTCATTGGAATTTTTGTATTACTTGATCCAGTACAAGTTTTAGTAGTATAGAGTAGATAGCAGTGTGCAAATAAAGCTCAATGTTTTGAGCATTTTTTCAAGCATTCCTTCTAGTTTCAGCTTAAGATAGCAGGTACCAGATTTTAGTTTGCAGAAAAGCTTTGATTTCAGTTCAAAATTTTCAGTCACAGAGATTATATAAAAAAATCATGAGTAGTATTGGGATTGGCGCAATGGATCAGGCTACTAGTTGACGGTGTTCTTGACATCTCACAAGGAAATGCCATCCCCATGTGGAGCCACTGTTAGGGTCCTATAATAATAGGATTCATAATTTTTGAATTGACTTTAATTATTCTTGTAGTATGTACATACTTTTCTTTCTACAAATTGTTTTCCAATATTAGAAAATAAATAAAAAATGTAAATAGGGTAAAAGTTCTAAAAGAAAAATCAAAGGACTTAAAAGAAAAAATATAAAAAAGAATAGAAAATGGACCCCAAACAAAAAGAGATAAAAATAAAACATGAAAGTGATGCAAATACAAATGCCAATACTATTTACTTTTTTTGAAAAATAAAGATTGTGTTCAGTTTGTTACAATGCCACAATTCATGAAGGTTAAACAGTTTAATCTTAACCTCTCATGCTTTAAATTTCATATTGTTAGATAGAGAATAAAGATCTAGCCAAACAGTTTAATCTTGGAAGATCAGTAGTTAGGTAGAGAATAAACAAGGAGCTCAACAACTTAATCTGAGCCCTTGGAAGAATAAGGATAGAATTAGTTAGTTTTATGTTTTAAAAGAAAAATGAACAAGGGTTTGCAAGCTCAAATGCACTAAGGTAAACAAAAAAATGTTAAGGTAGCATATGGGTAGGAAGAAGAAGTTTTACAATCATGGATAAACAGAAAATTGGTCATTTCAATCACTAACTTCCTTCAAAAGAATCAGCCCCTTGGAAAAAATACTTCATCCCCTCCATTTTCATTCTTTCCCCTTAATTTTTTCCTTTTTCCCATCATCATCCATTTTTCTTTGCAAAATCCCCTTTTCCCAAGTTTAAAACTCATTATACTTAAGGAAAGAAAAACCCTTTAACTAATTCCCCTTTACCCAAAAAACCCAAAAAATACTATATCCTAAGTGTAAAAATATTATGTAGGGACCCACAACAAAGGAATTTATACCTATATCATATTTTACACTAAGCTTAAGTGTATTTTCCCTCATCTCATTCATTTACTAACACATTAATTTATATATTAACTCCTATATTTTATCTTTTTAGCACGTATTAGATTAATTCCTTTATATAATATATCCCAACCCATATCTTTAATTTTAACCTATGTATTATTTCCCCATGTGATATAAATTCCCGCTCCTCCCATAGGTTAAAACTATTAATTATACTGGTCCTACTATATAATAATCCCGCCAATGTTAAAGTTACATACGCCCGCATTTTGTTTGTTAAATAAAACATTTATCCACCTATCACATTTAATCCAAAGCTATGTATTAAAATTTATGTTTAAATACATTTTACACTTCCTGCTGTATTAAAAACCCAGGCCCCACACCATTCCACCCCGCAGCTTTATCGCACGATCTGCACCGTTCCCTATCCATCTCCCAGATCCAATGGTGGATATCCCATATCTCAAACTTCATTGCGAAATAAATTAAAAAACCCAATTCTTGCGATAAAAGTAGTTTTTGGGGTTTCTCTCACCTCCACGCGTCCTGATTTTATTGGATCACATCGATCCTTCCAATCCCACTTACCACTTTTAAACTATGCGAAAACCACCTGATGGTTTTTCCTTCCCCACGGCTAAACCACCATATTGTTTGAATTGAACCTGCATTTAATGCATTCACTGTTCACTGAAATTGTTTATAAACCGTCTGAAAGAATTTTTTTATCCTTTTGTTACTGTTTTTCCGCACAGAAAGAGCATTCCAGACCAAAAAGACCATTGTCGCCTTTGTTTTTAGCCTAAAAACAAACAGATGAGAAAGAATTTCAAAATTTGAAAGAGGTTTTTGTTTCTAACATCCTCATATACAAAAACCTCTCTCACTTTTCTAACAACCATTATGGTTTTGGAAATTTTAAACAATATTTGAAAGCACTTTTTATAGAAAATTCCTGTTTAGTCATAATTTTGCAGAGTATATTGTGGCTAATAAGAAATGAACCTTGAAAAATTGGAGGAGGATTATGTTCCTAAGATGCCAACCTAAGAAAACCTATCTCACTTTATGAATAGGTATTATAGAATGATAGATACATGCACATCTTCACAGCCTATGTTTCAGACTGTGCAAATTTATGTTTTACACATCTTTTTGCAGAGCTTATTGTGAACAACTGGAGCAGAAGTTTAGGAAACTGGGAGAGGTTTATCTCAAAAAAATATTTATCTAAAATAACCTCTTTCACAGTTTACATATCTATCTCAGATTGAGATATAGAAATGGATTTATAGACCCTAGTTTTCAAAGATTTAGGAGGAAAAAGATCAAAGACATTTAGTGACTAGGATGCCACCTCATCAAATAAGAGTTGCTATCAAATTCGAATTGCTCTTCTTTGTCAGCAGAAATCCACAAGGATAGTGCTAACTTGATTCATTACTTTTAAATGTCCTATGTTTGAGTTCTGTTTATGTAATATATTTGGAGATATTTGTAAGAAATCTTAATATTTTTTCAAGATATTTCAGTTTATAATTTGTATAAATACTTCATCATTTGAAGTAATAGAAGTTGGATTTTGTAACCAGGAACCTCGCCATTCAGGGTGATGTATTCCATTAAGTTAAAGTGACTATTTGCATTAATAAAAGAGCAGTTGTTTCATTATTCATGTGCCATATCTACTGGTGAAGTTTTCCTTATTGTATATGTGCTTTCCTTTGTTTCCATCTTATTGTTTTCTTAATTCTGAATTGTCTAATAGGAATATTACTGCAGAATATGTTGAGATCATACACTCTGCCTTTAACTGTTATTAATATACATGTTTTATTCTAATATCTAGATTAATTAATTCTTCATTTCTCCCTGATTTCGATTGAACTCTTTCATTATCAGGTTTAGAGGATCCTTCATTGCTCTCTTTTCCCGATTATTTTCTCTCATTTTGATATCCGGATCTGAGAACCCTTAATTTATCTCTCATCCCAATTGAAACCATTTTCACCATCCAAATCTAAAGGATCCAATAGAAATTTCTACCTTTCCCTAGTCCACTTAAACTTGATACTTCTGCAAATTGATCACCCAAGCCTCTTTGACTCCATTTCCCAATGGCCTTCCTCTGCATTTCCAACCAAACCAAATAAAAAAACCAACTTTGTACTTATTAACTAGCCTAATATTTATTTCAAATAAATTTAAATCATACAAAGAGAGCCCTCTCTGAGTTTAGGAGGGCTAGATCCTAAACTCCAAAGCAGGTTTGTGGTTACCTTGGTGATTTCTTTCTTTAGCCTTGAGAAATTATGGAGTGATAACAAGGGGTCACCCCATAGATTTTGAGAGTTGGAATTTTCTGCAACATGAGAGGTTGTATCCGATATATGATAAGGAGATTTTGGCTATCATGCGTTTTTTAACCAAGTTCTGAAAATATTTGGTGGGTAACAGGTTTCGAGTGAAGACTGATCACAATATTCTTTGATTCTTTCTTGAGCAGAAACAACTGCAGGAGAGGCATCAGAAGTGGGTGAGAAAGATCTTGGCCTATGAATTTGACATTGAATATGTCAAGGGGAAGAGTAATGTAGTGGAAGATGCTCTATCTCAGAGGCCATCAATGCTGCCCTTAATGAGCATGGATACAGATTGGAAGGCTCAATTGCTAGTGGATTATTCCAAAGACCGCTTTGCATGTGAGATCTTAGATGGGAAGGTGACTGATGAGAGGTATAAAGTGATGGATGAGGTCATATATTACTAGGATTGGGTCTTCTTGGCTAGATATTCTAGGCTCAAGAAGGAGATTTTGCAGGCATCACATGATTCACCACTTTCTGGACATCAAGGATTCACCAAGACATACCAGGCTATTTGAGAGAGATTCTCATGGAAGGGTCTCAAGGAGGATGTTCTTCAACACATCAAGGAGTGAGTAGTTTTCTAGCAGAACAAAGGAGAGCATAACCATCCTGCAGGATTTTTGCAACCACTCCCTATTCTGGATGGGAAGTGGGAGATTATTTTCATGGACTTCATCACCGGCCTACCTACAGTTCAAAGTAAGGATTGTGTATTTGTAGTTGTTGATTGACTAACAAAGTATTCAAATTTCTTTGCTATTTCTGCACAATATACTGCTTCCTAGGTAGCCGAGCTCTTCTTTAGAGATGTCTTTAGACTCCATAGTCTTCCAAAGACCATTGTGAGTGATCAAGATAGCCGCTTCATGGGTGGCTTTTGGTAAGAGATTTTTCGGTTAGTGGGTATTTATTTGACACCGAGTACCAGCTGTCACAAAAAAACTGATGGATAGATCGAGATAGTAAACAAGTGGCTAGAAGGTTACTTTCGAAACTATGTTTCAGGGTAGTAAAGGGCATGCCTGCATTGGCTCCATTTGGGGGAATATTGCTACAACAAAACCTTTCATATGTCCATTGGCATGACCCCATTTCGAGCTCTTTATGGCTATGATGCTCTATCATTTTGTGATGTGATGTTTGGGAAAGAAAGGCTCCTAGAGCCAAGGAGTGGATTCAGGAGAGTCAGGATATACTCCAAGCTCTCAAGGATAGCATTTCTACAGCACAAAACCAACAGAAGTTATCTGTAGACCATGGTCGAGTAGAGAGGCAGTTTGAGGTGGATGATTTGGTCTATCTTCCTCTTTAGCCATATAGACAATCTATGCTGAAGGAGAAGGGGGTTGAAAATCTTAAGCCTCGGTTCTATGGGCCATACAGGGTGATCATTCGTGTTGGGGAGGTAGCATATGAGTTAGAGCTTCCCATTAGAGGTAAGATCCATAACATTTTTCGTGTCTCATGCCTCAAGAAGGCCATTGGACAACATGTGGTTGCCACCATGGATCTCCCACCTATTGATTATGAGGGCCATCTAGTTTTACAACCGGAGGCTATCTTGGATACTCAGGAGAGGTAGTTAAGAAATAGGGTGATTAGAGAATATCTGATTCGATGGAGGAATATACCTGATGAGGATGCCACTTGGGAAGGAGAGAAGATTTTGCAGCATCCTTATTTTATGTTTCATGAGGACAAGCAACATTTGGGAGGGGAGGACTGTAATATTCCCAATTATCTCTTAGCTAGTTGGAATATTATATGTTGCTTCTATTCATAGTTAGATGAATAAGTGGGGTAAAGAGACCCTTAAATCTCTTTAGTAGGAATAAACCACCTCTATTATGGATGTGGATCAGTTTATATAGCAAAAATAAAGCCACCCTAGGTGTGAAATGGGGCAATTCATGTAGACTGGGTCAAGATTGACCAAATCAACAGCGCTGCCATATGAGAGAGTGGAGCTAGTGGGGACGATGCAGTTTTGGAGGAGGAGTCTTTCCATGGAAGTAGCATCATAAATTTTTGAAGATTGCAACAAGAAAAAGTGAAGGAGGCATCCTTAAATATCATCCTTGATCCTAGTTGGAAAATAATCACCTAAATTAGGTGGGGCCCACACAAGATATTTTTAGGTGTATGTCTATTTTTAGACATGGTGAGAATATTCTATAAGTTGTAGGATGCTATTTGTAGATGGTTGGTCAAATGTGAAAAATAGATGAAATTATATTTTTAGAAGATTGGGCGAAGTCTATTTATAGGTCGTCGATCTAAAAATAGATGCATGTCGATTATTATTAGCTCTTAATAATAATCGGACTCTAAACAACAACTTATTCTCTTGGAGCACTTAATTTCAGTATACAGATTTGTCAAATCAGTGGGCTGAAGGAATTACATAATTCCTAAGGGTTTACTGGAGTTCATGCATGGAGGACTTAGTTAGAACTGAAGTGGAAAAGTTATGACAGAGTTGGAAGAGTAGTTCATGGAGTTGTATTCAGTTTAACTCAGTTAGACCAGTTGAGCTAGTTGTATCTAATCTAACTGAATGATACACTAGTGAGAGTGGAGTGAATTAATTAGTTAATTAATTCACAAATAATAACTCATTAATCAACTGAACAATATAGCAGTTAACTACAGTGCATGTTAGATCCAGTGGAGACCCAGTCGAGAGATAGGTGAAAGGGCAAGATGGACTATCCGTTGTGACTACTAGTGATGGATGAATTGCATATATACATATAAATTGGAGTTTCCAATGATAATCACGTAGTCAAGGAGAGTGGGATTGCATCGAATTGGTCTTTGTAATCAGCTTGGATTGCGCAGTGGAGGCAAGCTAGCAGGATGGTAGAGATTGGCACATGGATTTGTAGATTTCTTCTATGTTAGTGTGTGACGATTGATTGTACTGAGAGCTTGATGTACTAAGCTTTGTATGAGATTGTTACATGATCTCCATGATACATAATATGATAGTTGGGGTTTTTAGCTTCAGGCTTTCCCGTTAAACAATTGTGTTATGTGTGTTTTTATTGCTTCATGTGTTTTGCAATTGTTGATTAAATTTCCGCAAGAATTATAGTGGAAGGATTCTGTATTTTGCAAGAAGATAAATATTGTGAGATCAAGAGAGTCTGGATATATACATGCATATTGTATATATATAATTTCTACATAAATGAGTGGGGCCAAGGGTGAGGAAGATCAACAAGCATATAATGAAAGGGATGGAAGCCATGAGAAGCATTTAAAATATTGTTTATGTTTTATTATTATAACTTCTTGCATGCTTCAGTTGTTTAGCGGAGTTTGTTGTACTGTTTAGTACAAGGGAATTTCCAGGCAAGAATCCCACACTCTACCTCGGGGGACTTCGAGTGCCCACTCAGGAGAGCTATTCTGAGCTTCATTTCCACCATCTCGCATTGGGCCAAGCAGCCACCTTCAGCCACAGTATAATCTCCTTGAGGAATTGCATTATTTTGCAGTGCGTTGAAGTGGAGGGTTGAGAAACCCTGTTTATGAGCTAGTTTCCTAGTGAAAGAAGCAGCCTTTCACCCAGAAAGCTAGGTTTGAGGAGATAAAGCCATATATTTGTTACTTAAGCCATATTTCAACAGAGCTTCATGGATACAATGTGATACAGCCACAGAGTTGCAGTCTGCACTTTTTTCATCTTGTGTATTTCAAGAAACCCTTGCCGGGTTAACTTGGGATTGTGTTTGAGAGACTAGTTCTCCATTTTCAACTCTTTTTGAGTATCATATCAGTAGATCCACTTGTTTCCATTTTCCAGTAGCAGTAACTATTACACGTTATTTTGTCACCATGACATTTGACTGTTTATATAGGTTCCTCACTGCCTATATTTTTCTCCTTTAGAAGTCAAAAACCTTAAATTTCCTAAACCAAGTCTTGGAATTGGAGAAAAGCTCATTAAAACCCTAAAAAGTCTAACTTCGCACTTTTCCTAGCCCTTGCCTACAGACCCGCAGTTATTTTCTCTATATTCTACGGCACATCCCGCACATTCTACTTATTAAACTTTTCGACGCCCGTAAAAGGTAAAATAAAAGAAAAAGTAAGTTCTAGAAGCCCAGCTGGTTGAATATTCTCCCAACTGGAGGCTTCTAGAAGCGTGATCAGGTCGAGCTTCATCCCTTCACTCATGGAGCTCTATCCCTTCATTAATGGAGTTTATCCCGTGGTATTTGGAGCTCAAATCTCTTCATGAGAGGAATTTATCCCCCTCTTTATGGAACTAAAAGCACCTCCATTCTCCTATAAATTGAGCTCATGTTTCAGTCTCAAGGGTACTTAGTAGTTGGTACTTAGAAATTAGTATTTTTGAGGAGAATTACTAAAGAAATCATACTCTCTATTCTTGGCATCATTGGTATGAGAATGATCACACACTCATATCCATATCTTCATGCTAGTTCAAAGAGTAGAAGGCGTGTCAAACCGATGGAAACAGTTGTTCAGAACCCCGGAAGAACCTGTATAATATCAAGGCGACAGGTTGTAAGGTTACTCATTATTATGCAAGTTAATAAAAATGGATTCTATTTTCTCATTAAATTGTTCATGTATCTATTTGAGTAATCTAATTCATGGATTCCTTGATCAATGAGATAAATTAATGTTTTCTTAATTATTATATCTTGTAGGTTCTTTTAATCCTTTTTTCTATCTTTGATTGCAGGTCTCACATGATGAAGTGACCTATTTTAGAGCGACTAGATAGAATATTACAGCAAGCATTGGACTTTAGGTAGGGGCACGTCCTCATACTTTGTTATTAATAATTTTGAATCACAAATGGTCTAGATAAAATGGTTTGCATTTGGTTGTTTGTTTCTAGATATCTTTAATATACTAGGGAGATCGTTCTTGTCCACAAGAAGGATTTATCCGTGTAATAGTATCCCTCACTCAGACTGCGTTGTCATGTATTCCAACATTTATGTATAGCAGCATCATTTGGGATTCTAGTGTATTTGGGCTTTGGAGGCTTGTTTGCTTAGTTCGAGTGATTTTTTGCTCAACACATTGTACATTTTGCTGTTGTGATACATAATATAATTGATCTATGATTTTATCATGTGTTTTGCATTATTATTTTGTTGTACATTCCAGTTTTGTGTTCAATATTGTTGTATTTCCTAATTTGGAATATTACATATAGTGATAGAAAATATTGCAAATACACATTAAGATATGTTCTCTACCTTGGTTTCAATCACATGTGTTGGTCAAGCAAGAAGAACACAACCACTACTCTTTCATTAGTAGAGGAAGACTATATGGATGTAATGAGAATTTGTATTCAAGCCATTTATTTTAAGACATTTTGGTAGATATTGGTGTACAAGTTCAACTTCCTATAGTGATATGATGTGTTAACAAAAATACACTCAAGTTTTATAGAGAGCGAGTTTAGAGACAATGGGCCAAACACATTAAGGTTTACATGCACTACATCAGAGAGAATATTAATAAATGAGTAATTGATATGAATTATTTCCATTTTTTTAGTATTATATAGATATATTCACCAATATTTTCATGCAAGAAAGATTCACATATTTGTGGGATCTCTTAGGAATGAAGGACATGGGTTCTTAGTAGTTGAACTTTTTGAAAGAAGAACTCTTATTTTTAGTGGGGGGTTTTTACCACTAGATTTTTCCTCAATGGTTTTTTGATAAAATTAATTTCATTTCTTATATTTTTTTTGTGTTGATACTTTGGTCGAGAATTGAAGAGATATTAACTCTCCCGTGTGATCACTTGTGAAGTGGACCGAGTACATTTTCTGTGCAATTAGTTGGTTATTGCAATGGTGACTTCAACCCTCCTTGACAATGACTTCAGGAATCAAATTCATCCCTCTTATTCAAAAATTTATTGGTGGAAAAAAGTGACATCTCGGCCAACAAATATGAAGTTGTCTTGGATAGGCCTAGTCAATCCCTTAGAAGACTATATAAAGAGGAAGAGTTAGACCTCCAAGAAGAGCCTTCCATAGAGAATGAAATATATATATATATATATATATATATATATATATATATATATATATATATATTGCAGTATCATTGTGAGATGGTCACAAACATTAGAGAGTGAACCTTAGAAATAGAGCTAAAAAGTGAGAGCCTCAAATCATAAGTGTGAACCATACTATAAATGTGAAATATGACTAATCATTGATAAACGCTATACTAATGTTGGAAAATAGATAATCAACACTTCAATAAAACTCTGGTTTGACCAAGAGGTCACTAGGAGCTTGTATTTTATGATTGAGTCAACAAGGATAAAAAAAACCATAAATGACTTCAAATATATAAGTTGATTCATTCAAGTGAAATGGATATAAGTATTGGAGATGGAATGATCATAAATGTTTGAATACCATGTGACATGCAACACATAGACTAACTTTGTATTTAATTTTTAGGGTATTTTACAGTAATGATGGGAATCTTTCGCTAACTGTGGGATTATATGCTTTTCATCTCTCTTTCCTATCGAAATCTAGGGAATAACTAAAAACATGGCTCTATGTAAACTCTAATAGGCTACATGTCTATAACTATCCATATATTTTCCCATGCATTACCCCAAGGAGCATGTGCTTATTCTAGATACCTATTTTGAGATTGTTGCTTCACATTTCATTCATGGTACCCCAAGGGTGGTTCTAGTAAATCCAATAAGCAATCATTCATGCAAAGGAATTCCACATGATAACATTCTAAGACATGTGGTAATCATCTAAATATGTATATTACTTAGAACTTTCCAAGCTTTTGTTTCATCTTTAAGTTCATTATGAATTTTTTCTATAGCATTAATTACAAGCTTAATAAAGAAATATTTTGGAACCTCTCCATAAGTAAGAAATGCGATAAAAAATATTGAAAGGGATGTTGTGCTTAACTCATAGCTCATCCACATATTTCCAAGGAGTTTATACTTGGGTAACGAACATACTTTTCATCTCTTACAATTTTTATCATCAACTCTCGAAAATGGATTGTTTTACATAGAAATATTATGTTAGCAAGAAATGATCTTTTGAATGCATAACCATTATAAAAAATACAACACTAAATGAGAAATGGGCAGGCCTTTGAAATCCAATTGCTTAATTCTTTTCCTTAAAATACATTTTTTGGACATTGTGAAGCCAAATTTTTGTTGAGTCAAGTCAAATTCATTTTTGTAAGAGATCATTCTTGGGATCCTTAAGGTCAGGAAAGGGAATTTTTTTTTTTGTGTCTAAATATCTCCTCAACCAAATAAGTTACTTCTCCCAAAAGTATTACTCTTCATCCTTCAAATCTAGCCTCCAAACATAATGTAATCAAGTTAGCCTTCATTACAAGTCTATAAGTTGGGTTCAAGTTATATTGTTCATGTCAGCTCAAAGGCACAATGACCAATAAGTATAAATAGCCTAATATTTCACCATTTTAAGGAGAGAAGTGAAGCATTCATTCAATAATTAAAATAAACTATTACATGACCGAGAAATAGAGAGGAAGTCGAGAATATTAGAACAGTATTATAGAGAGGAAGCCAAAAATGTGAATTCTAGAAACAATTATAGGGAGGCCGAAGTTTCTTGTTGCAAAGATGATTATATAAAGAGTTGAGAGTATTTCAAAAGGAAGGTAAATGTTTCTAAAGAAATAACGCTGAGATTTCTAAAGTGGGAGGGCCAAGAATATTACCAAAGGAGGGTCAAAATTTTGAAGTTGAAACAGAAGGAGCCAAGAACCATGATTGCAGAGATAATTGCAGGAGGAATTGGTATGGTGGTTGGAGTAAGTATACTTATTTTTTCAAAGGGTCATGTGTGTCTTAACCTAATTTAATACACTAGAGAAAGAGTTGACTAGGATTTCTCCTTCATAGGGCTTTCCCTGGCTGTGTGCCTACGTCTTATGTTCTTGTCTTTGTGATCTTCATGTTGGAATTTATTTGCTGAAAGGAACACTAACATAATCAACATATAATTTCATAAGTAAATTTCAAGATAAGAGAAATAAAATTGAGGAATATAACTCACATAATGCCCTAGATTTCTTAACAAAGGAGAGGTATTCAACCTCATTTGAGTCACACAAGTAATTTGATATCTTCAATAAGTTTGAGGAAAATTCAGAGTGAGAAATAGGTGAAGGATAGCGAGGAAAGAAAGAAGGTCTATTCATTTGGCTTGTGCATCAATTCTTTGTTTGGAAATTTTGCACATATGGGAATAAAGCTATCTATGTTTAGATTTTGAGTTAAAGAAGATAAACAAATTGAGTTATAGATAGAGGCATCGTTATTTGGGTGGTTGGCCAATCACTTGGTGAGTTGTCTTGATAAAAGGTCTTGGAATTTTTTGGGTTTTTCCCCTGTGGAGGGGTTTTTCCATGGCCTCAAGCCTATTTATGGTGTTCTCGTTTTGATTTATTATCTTCTTTATTGACATTTTCTTGATGATGAGCACAAAATAGTAATGATGATGATGAGAAAATATTATATCACAATAATCATCAATATAATAGGAGAAAAAATTATAAAATAACCCCTAATTATGTTTGCCTTAGTTTTTCTCAACATATATGGTCTTGGAAGATTTTAAATGTAGAAATAAAAAATTTCTTGAAATCAAATGCAACACAAAACTAGACCATGCACCAGGTAGTGAAATGCTTGGTGGGCTAAAGTTGAGCATTACTTTGATCAATTATTTTCGCGTATATGACTCCAACCATAGTTAATCTGTCAAATCTAGATATGCGAATGAAAGTACCTACAAAACAAAGGAAGTATGAGAAGTTAGATGCGATAAATAATTAATAAAATAGAAGAAAAATCATACCAATGCCTTATGCCCAATTAATAGAGTAAGATTTTCTCTAATCCCTTGCATGAAAAATGACAGTTTATGGTCTTTCACTCAAATGAAAACACAATTCTCAAATAAAGACAAATACTACATGAATTTTTTTCAAGGAAAAGTTTGTTATTTCTTATAAAACTTTATGTAACTCCCACTCGACTAAGACATAAAACACAAACATCAAACAAATTTTGTTGTCTCACATAAACCCTTACCATTTTGAGTTATTTTCTTCAGATAATTGTTCCACTTCAACATCTGAATTGAAACTAGTTGTCCTACACATATTCATGAGACAAATGAGGCAAAATTAAATTAAATTTAATTTCATGAATAAATAATAATAAAAAATAATTGCGTGCATGAATACCTGAATGCACTCCTCTTGGTTTCGAGAATAAATTTTTGGAGTATTTTAATCTTGGAGCAAACCTCCCTACACTCGACGAAGAAACAACGAAGTCAACATTGACTTTGTTGTTGCTCTGTTGGATTGAGGTTTTTTTTCTCCAATATTATCTAAATCATAATCTATTATCTACTTAATAGGGCCAACCACGTGAAGGTGGAAGCTCTCATGGCCCCTCTACCCCCACCCCCTCCCCACATCACTATCAATTCCCCAATACCCAATCTATCTACCATATAAGAAATATTTGAAATAAAGACATTAAGATACATTATATATATATATATATATATATATATATATATATATATATATATATATAGAAAACATGTAATATCCCAAAATAGGGAAAATCTACACGAATGGGAATATCTTAAGATATTCCAAAAGTGGAGCGACAACAATCCATGAACATAATAATGAAAGAGCAGTGTTACATCAACTCAGAAAATGTAAGAGGAACATCTAGCCATATTATTAGTCTTATAGCAACAAATAGATACAAGATCTTGAGGAAAGAGTTACTCAAGATAGGCAAAATCAGCCTCAAGAAACATGTACATGAAATACAAGCCCACTACTACACAGAAAAGTATACAACGCTAGGATAGCGCAATTTTATTAAGAATAATTGTTGCTGGAGTATGTCAATACATGGATATGGAATGATATAGCTCATACAATGTTGGGAGTGAATATCTATGCTCCCAAACACTATTTCAAGTCAATCCTGGAAGGATTGGCTGAAATATGCAAAACTGTAGAAATGTTGGAGTTGCAGTAGTAGTTGCAACTCAAGAATTGGAACTGGATGGAGATGGCTGAAGATGCTACAATAGATAAAAATAGCTCCTCCAATGGATCTTCCAAGTGAACGGCTGATCCTAATGTTGAATATCTCACCCTCCGACAATCACTGCAATCCCTCACTACAAATACCCACTGAAAATAACACAGTCACTGAGGGATACTGTGTTGTAGGTGCAAGAAAAAGTGTTGGAAAAGTGCCAAGATCTGCAATATGCTCAAAGGGCTTCCCAAATGATCACCCAAAGGAAGTAAAGCTTCCTTCTCTGAAAGATAATCTCAGGAAGTGGTGTTGAGGAACCTCCACTGCAACACCCTGCAACATAACGTTTCTTGCTACAAGAATAATGTTGTAGCTGAAGGAGGATGCTTGGCCTGAAGCCTGAATGTGGAGAAATGAAGAGAAAGCTCCTTCAAGAGGCCTCCCTTGGAAGGAGAAGGAATTTATAAATAGGAATGCCTTGTGCTAAGCAGCACTGCAACTCTGCTAAACAACAGAAGAATGTACAAAGTCTAAACAGACAATGGAATCAATAATCTAAATCATGAATAACAATGGTTGCCTTGCCCTCCTTTTAAACAAGTGAAAGCCCTCTATCCATGGGTCCCACTCATTAGGGTTTCCTTCACCAAATAACCCTCCTCCCATTCATATTGTGCTGTCTCTCAAAGTGTTCTCCACCTCCTATCCCAACACTATTGACTTGGTCAAACTTGACCTTGTCTCCATGAAAATGTCCTCTTTCACACATAAGGGTGTGAAATCCAGCTCTTATGACTATCCCCTTTCACATTATGAGGGACTTTATTCATGTTTTTAATATGCATGGGCTTCCTTACCCATTTATTTAGCTTTTAGGTGATAAAAACAAAATTTAATATTCCATTTAGTGGTGTGCTAAAGTGGGAATGTTACAGTCCTCCCCTGCCAAATGTTTCTTGTCCTCAAGAAAATTCAATGATAGAACTGGAAAGTCTCCTCCCAAGGCATGGAGTATGAGATGTGTTGGGAAACATCTTCCCCATGTGGATCCTCCATCCCCCAAGCAATCATCCATACAAAATGAGCTACCTCCCAACATGGCAACTCCTGAAAATGCTCCTCCACCTTGAGCTCATGCAATGTAGGTGGGCTGAAAATCTGAACATGGTAGACATAGCAGCCTACCCCACGCTATCCTTCTCTCCACTTAAGATAAGTGTAGATTTTTGACTAATCTTGGGTTGTAATAAAGTTTCCCTCAAGTGGCAAGAAGAAGACTAGATCCTCAAGGATCTCCTCTCCAACGTTATGAAACATGCTGACCCAAATCCTTCCATATATGATGAGTTGGGAATCACAATCATATGGAATCCAATCAATCCCGTGGCCCACCTTATGAAAGAAAAAATTTTTGGCTGTGGTGGCCATATTACCTCTCATGCTCCCATTAGAACATGCAATGCAAACAATGTGGGAAATCTCTCCCCCAATTGACACATCCAACCAATGTGCCATTCCCCCAATCGTGCTTCCAATAAAATTAACAACAACATAGGGAATCATAATGATAACCATGCTTGCATCCATATGTATCAAGGGAGAAGGAAAATGGTCCCTCAAATGTAACCAATGCAGTTTTATCCTCAACTGCAAAAGAGAGTGACAAAAAGTGTGGTTTCTCAACCACTCGCTTGTTGTCCCACTCTCCTCATATGTTCGGAGAAAGTGAATGATGTATGGTACAAAGTGAGCATATTCTCCATAATACATCTCCTCCCCAAGTCCTCCTAGGGATTGGTCAACAATATTGCTCATGGCCTCAAATAGACCATGAATTCTAGAAGAAAGAATGCTCCTCCTTGGAGAAACATCCTGCACATGTATGGTTAAGGGATGCATATATACATTATGCAAATCATTATGCAAACAAAAAATACCCTTACCATATGTCTTGCTCATACAAATGGAGTGGCTCATAGATGAGTCTCCTCTCATCCTCAAAGAGAAAAGAGGTGGCTGTGCTAACTCTTTCAAAGAGTTATGTGTCTCCTCCATCTCCACATGATCCATGCATCTCTTCATATGTTGATATATCTCCTCCTCAAATCCTTCCCAAAAATACCCCTCCATGATGGTGTGGTATGTTCTCATAGAATAAGTGTGGCTGAAAAGGAAATCTCCATCAGTTGCTTGTAGCAACTTCTCCTTGAGCTTGGAAGCTCCAGATAAGAAGATCCTACCGTGATAGTAGATGACCCCATCTTTGACTAAATATCCCTCCTCATGCAACTGGTCATCCAATATCATGCAAGTGAAAATATCCTTGGAATACTCCACTAACAACTGGGAGTTCCAATATGGATCTATCCTCCATAGTGACAGCGTTGATGATCTCTCATGAAGAACATCTGTCATATGGTCATCCTTCTCTCTAACATCTTCCATGCCAAATATGCAAGTTGGAAGGCTACTGTCCTTCCCTTGCTACTTCTTCCACAACGTAGAATCTGAACTAAGAGTGGAGAAAGATGATGTTGAGAGAATGCCTCTCTCCTCCTCGAGTCTACCCAAGACTCTCAGCGCTATACAATGACCTCCCAAGGTCTCCACTCCTCTAAAATCAATGAATGGTGCCTCAAAATGTGAAGCATATCTCATCATCTGCTGATCTGGTGGTCTCCTTGGTGAAATGTCTCCATGCAATGAGACATCATCATCAAGAGTAGACTGCATATATGAATGGAAAAATTTTCCCTGATCTCACTGCGTAATCCAGTCTCCCTCTTAGGTGCATCAACCTCCTGAAATAGACAAGGGTGTGTGCTTCTCATCACATGATGCTGGTCATCCTCCCTATCTCCTCCTTGTATCTCCATAGGTTCACACCCTATCATCAATGGCACATGTGAATCATGAGTTGTGCCTTGATCTCCACATGTGAGATCTTGGGGAATTTCTTGCAATGATACAAGAATCCCTCTAGTTGGAGCAAGATCTCCTCTGTCCTCTGCATGAGGTGCTAGATCAACTTTGGATATGGCAGCGTTGTTGCCCTCATATTCCTCAACATGAATGGGCAATCTCCCAATGATAGGATCCTCTTTTGAAAAAGGGATCTCGATGCCTTATTGTGCCAAAATAGAAGATAAAGGTCTTTCCTCCAACAAATTATGATGCAAGTTATCAGCCTCTTCCATGGTTTTCTGAAGTGGTTTTGGCTTTATGGTTTCCTCCATCACATGTAAGGTCTTTGTTTGTTTAGATTTGTTTTGCTTCACCACATGTGTTTCTGAAATTTCTTATCAAATATTTCCACCACTGTTTTAATGAACCTTGCATAAGAAGAAGTATTTTCATTCTTTAAAGAAAAATACTCAAATATCCACCATGCATAGGCCTTACCTCCAAAATGTAGCACTGCTACTCTGATGGCTTCATCTTTAGAAATTTGATGCTGCTACAAAAAAGTGTCTAGCTCTTCCACCCAAGCCCTGGCTGAACATGTACATGAACCATCAAAGGTAGATAGAAGAAATCTATCCACATTATGCCACTTGCTCCTCCTCACCTTGTTCTTGCAAAATTTTGGGAAAGTGATATGATCTCTAAACTTCTGAGTTTGAGATTCATATTCATGCAAAAAACCACTAAGAGTTCCCCTCTTAGGCGTTCCTTCTTCCTCCCTTTCTCTCATGGAAAAAATGGGCATGTGACTGCGCTGTGCTTCATAGGGTGTGGCTGCATCCTCACACTCCCCATAAGAAAATCTATAGTTTGTTTTATTTTCAAACCCTCTTGGAGATTCTATATACATCTCCCTTCTTATCTTCTTGAAATCTTCATGAATGCTCAGTACAGATTTAGGAATAAGCTTTGAGAGCCTCTCCTCCTTCTTTCCTCCAAATAATGGCGTCTTCATCTTCTCTTTTCTCGATAGCATCATGGCTGAGATCGATAGGCTGAGCCAAGATTATGCTTTGATACCACTGTAATATCCCAAAATAGGGAAAATCTACACCAATGGGAATATCTTAAGATATTCCAAAAGTGGAGCGACAACAATCCATGAACATAATAATGAAAGAGTAGTGTTACATCAACTCAGAAAATGTAAGAAGAACATATATCCATCTTATTAGTCTTATAGCAACAAATAGATACAAGATCTTGACTAAAGAGTTACTCAAGATAGGCAAAATTAGCCTCAAGAAACATGTACATGAAATACAAGCCCACTGCTACATAGAAAAGTATACAAGGCTAGGACATTGCAGTTTTATTAAGAATAATTGCTGCTGGAGTATTTCAATACATGGATATGGAATTATATAGCTCATACAATGTGGGGAGTGAAGATCTATGCTCCCAAACACTATTTCAAGTCAATCCTGGAAGGATTGGCTGAAATATGCAAAACTGCAAAAATGTTGGAGTTGTAGTAGCAACTGCAACTCAAGAAATGGAACTGGATGGAGATGGCTGAAGATGCTACATCAGATAAAAATACCTCCTCCAATGGATCTTCCAAGTGAAAGGCTGATCCTAACACTGAAGATCTCACCCTCCGATAATCACTGCAATCCCTCACTACAAATACCCACTGAAAATAACACAATCACTGAGGGATACTACGTTGTAGGTGCAAGAAAAGTGTTGGCCAAGTGCCAAGATCTGAAATATACTCCAAGGGCTTCCCAAATAATCACCCAAAGGAAGGAAAGCTTCCTTCTCTGAAAGATAATCTCAGGAAGTGGTTTTGAGGAACCTCCACTACAACACCCTACAACACAATGTTTTCTTCTACAAGAATAACGTTGTATCTGAACGAGGATGCTTGGTCTGAAGCCTAAATGTGGATAAATGAAGAGAAAGCTCCTTCAAGAGGCCTCCCTTGGAAGGAGAAGGAATTCCTAAATAGGAATGCCTTGTGCTAAGCAGCACTACAACTCTGCTAAACAACAGGAGAATGCACAAAGTCTAAACAGAAAATAGAATCAATAATCTAAATCATGAATAACAATGGTTGTCTTGCCCTCCTTTTAAACAAGTTAAAGCCCTCTCTCCATGGGTCCCACTCATTAGGGTTTCCTTCACCAAATAAACTTCCTCCCATTCATACTGCGATGTCTCTCAAAGTGTTCTCCACCTCCTATCCCAGCGTTGTTGACTTGGTCAAACTTGACCTTGTCTCCATGAAAATGTCCTCTTTCACACATAAGGGTGTGAAATCCAGCTCTTATGACTATCCCCTTTCACATTATGAGGGACTTTATTCATGTTTTTAATATGCATGGGCTTCCTTAGCCATTTATTTAGCTGCTAGGTGATAAAAACAAAATTTAATATTCCATTAAGCGGTGTGCAAAAGTGGGAATATTTCAAAACATTCATTCATTCATTCATAAATCCACAAAATATTTCATCTCAATAAATTTTGTCATAAAAAATATGTTTACATAATATGAAACAACACCATGTACATAAAGAGACATATAGCAATTATTCATTAACATATAACATTCATTCATTCATTCATTAATCATAGACACAAAATACTTCATCTCAAAAACGTTTATCATCTAAAATATGTTTTCATAATATGGTATGTGATATTTCTAATGACATAACTATTACAATCATTTATTTTTATTTTTCTTTATTTTTGATGGCTAGGTTGTGTAGCCATGACGTTGTTGAGTGTTGAGCCTCCTTTTTGTCCAATTTTTTACAATTTTTATCAAATAATTATATAATTGTACCTGGTGTTTTTGTCATTTTAAGTTGATGATTAGAGGAATTTAGAGACAATAATTATTAAATTATGAATTCTTCTTATTAGTTAATTGACGAGTATTTTTGTGTAAATTTCATTAATAAATGCCTTCATGGTAGCAGGTGGCAATGTGTAATGTTAATTGCAATCAAGCAATGTATGCCTCACCATGTAAGTCAAATTCTACCATAGATGGTGTGAGGCATAATACAAGACCACTTCAATAGGAATTATAAATGTAGACACAAATATTAATGTTTCATGTCGAGGTTAAGCCACTTGTCTATATTAGATCTTGATTGCACGGCAGAGCTCGAAATTGAGAATTTTTTGTTTAAACATTTCGCCATTGTATATATATGTAGCATAGGTTGAGCCTATAGAATATATGTTATTTATTTTTGGTAAAGATAAAGACTAAAGAACAAAGGTCATCACTCCTAGCAGCGCATGAGGCATAGAGCGCAACTTCAAATTGTATATCCGTGTGGATCTCAACCTCATTTCCAAAATTTGATCTGAGCTATCCCAGATTATTTGTATATTGCCATAACTCCCCTATGTTTTATTTATTGGTCATAAGAAGTGTTGAAACACCTAATCCTACATGGTAGGTGTGGAATGCGAAAAGTCACAATGGAGTCCAAGTGACCTCGGAATATGAAACCAAGAGTCACACCATTGTACTATAAATGTACATCTTTGTATAATGGAAAATAAGAAAGCCTCACGTTTATCCTTCATTGTGTGTTGAGTCTCTTGTGTGTGTGTTATTCTCTTCATACACCATGTGTGTGCTTAACATGGTGTTTAACATGGTATCAGAGCGGGCGATTGCTGGCCCTGCTCCAAATTGAGTGAGCCATTTGTGTTTATGCCCTGTGCATATCTGCAAAAATTTTGATAATTTTTGCAGCACTCAGAGATTGTTGCAGCAATCCGTTTTTCCGCATTCATCAGTCAAGATTTTCTGCAGCATTCATAAATCTTCTTTGAAAAGAAGAAGCATTCAGAAATTGGCAGCACTAGTTTTGAAGAAGAGCAGCATTGTGCATCTGAAGGTTTTCATTTTGACTTCCATGCAATTTCTGCTGCCCAATTTTAAATTCTGCATTTTGAGGAGCCGTTGAAATACTGTTTAAAGAGGGTTTCTGAAAGAAAATTTTCTGAGTTTTTTATTCGAATATTTCTGCAAAATTCTGGATTTGTTTCTACTATACATTTGGAAAAAATTCTGCTGTCTCTGAAAATTCATTTCTCCTACTTTCCTTTCTGCTGTTTTAATTAAAAAATAAAAAAAAATAGATTCAAAATCCATGCCCTTTCGGCCTCCCCAACCTGCAATTTTTTTACATCATTCGAACTCCTCTCATAATGCTCAACACTCCCTCACTACCAAAATAATCCCTTCTCCATACGCTCCTCTCACATTAACTCATACGCTTCCTACCCAGCCACACTCCCATCTCTGCATCTCGGCCTTTTGGCCCCCCCTACTCTCAAAACCCACGGCCGCTCTCCCTTATTTCAACAGCACTCCACTCGACCCATTCCTCATCTTCCCTACGCCCTACAACTCTCACTCCCTATGCACACACGCGTCCCCATCCCTCGGCTCTCTCGCTGCTCAACAGTCTTCACTCATTACACGCCGCAGACCCTTACACCTCGCCCCACTTCAACAACGCTCCTCCCTACTTCTCTACTCAACACTCCGCCCTCTACCCAACTATCCTACCCGCTCCAGCAACCCTGACCCCTCCCTCATAGGCCGTCGGCCATTCACTCAACCAGCTCGCTCATTTTAAATTCATTTTTTAATTCCCCTATAATACCACTCCCTCCTTTAAATTCGTTCCTTTTTAATTTTTAAAATGTTTTTATATTAGTCCCCCTTCTCATATAATACCCTCCAATAAATTTCCCTCTCTCCTTCCCCAAATTTTAAATCCGCCCCTCCTTTTCCATTAATTCCCCTCCCCCATAAATTTCCCTCCTTTTTTAAATCACCCCCATTTTAAATTAATTCCCAATTTTAATCTATTTTTTAATTAATTTTTAATTAAAAAAAAAAATAATAATAATTCTACCCACTCTCCCACCCCTTTTAAATTCCCCCTCCATTTCTAATTAATTCCCAGAGAGGAAGGAGAGAGAAATGAACAGCAGTAAAAGAAGAAATGGCATATGAGGAAATGGTATATACATATTGCAGATTTGACATTGTGTGATTTGTGGCATAAGGGTGATTTTATGAAGAAATTTACATGTGAAGACGAGTTATTTTTGGTGTCAAACATCTCTTTGAAGAAAAATTCAGCTACCTTAAAGGCCTCTTGCACTAGTGTTTTCAAACGCAAAATATTTTGCAGAGATATTGTATTGCATTGACATTGTATTGTGAGTAGATATTGCTTCTTCATAGTTGCAATCAGTACTTGAGTTGTTGAAAAATTGTTGATTGTCCTCCATAATTTGAGGAGCAGACTTTGTACTTTGAGAGTTCTCTTGAGTCATTTATCTTTCTTGTTGTATCACATTGTACACGGGTGCATTTTTGGTTGAAGCTGACACCCTTTCATTTTTTAGCCTAAGTTGTTGAAATGGCTAAAATCAATGAGGCATTAGAGTTGTTGAATAACCTCATTCATTCAAATGTTGATGATGTGATAAAAATGAGCAAGGATGCTCTTTGTAACATTCAAAATTGTTTGATAGATGCACAAGAAAAGATTGAGTTTTTGAAGTTGGAATCTCAGCTCCAGCAAGACGAACTTCAGCAAAAGAGTCACCATTCTGAACCTGTTTTTGTTCAGAAGATTGTGAAGGACTCTCATCAGAAGAAAGAAGATAAGATTCTTGCAGTTGAAGTCTACGTTCTCAACACACTGAAATGATTTACATGCGGATACGTGACTTGACCACACTTCTCAAGCCCATCATCAGACCTTGGGAAGAGCTTGCCGACAACAAGCACCGAACTGGTCTTGGATATGACAAGGATGTGTCATTTCATATTCCAAACTACACAAAGCCCATCATATTTCAGAGTTTCAGATTCCTGTATGACAGTTCACCTGCAGCTGTTCCAGATCCTGCTCCACAACAAAAACAATAGATTGTAAAATGCCAACACTGTGATTGAGTTGGTCATATGAAAGATCACTATTTTGATCTTCATCCGTGCAAGAACTGTGGTTGGCACACTCATTCTTCAGACAAATGCTTCAGAAACAAGCCTCCTGCAAGAACCAAGATTCATCTTGGATGGATTGCTTCTTGGCAATGGGCATCAGCAGCCAAGAAGATGTTTACAACACATGTTAGAACTTGTTCACACATATTGAACAAACTTGTAGTTGAGTTTTCGCCATCATCTCACCTTGTCCCTGACAGGGGGGAAAATGGTGGTCATGTACAAGCTTCGACGACAGATCAAGCGAGCCTGAGCCACAATCTCTCATTCCATGTTCAGAGTTGTAGCCAGCAGTTCAAGCGAGCCTGAGCCACAATTCGTCATTCCGGATTCGGAGATGTAGCCAGAGACACGGATGCCCATGAGCATACCTTCGGTTGGTGGACAACCTTAAACCATCATCTTTGGTTGGTGGATAACCTAAAACCATCACAAGTAGCATACCTCCCTTCTTTTAGGTCGAAGGTCTCCCTTTCATATATGAGGAACACTTCCTCTAGTAGAAGCCTTCAGCTTCTTGCCAGCTTTGGTTGAGTTCCAGGAAATGCTTCAAAGCATTCCAGAGTTTTTGGTAATCTTAAAAACATCACAGGTAGTAGACCTCCCTTCTTTTAGGTTGAAGGTCTCCCTTTTTTATGAGGGACAATTCCTCTAGCAGAAGCTTTCAGATTCTTGCCAGTTTTGGAAGTGTTCCAGGAACTGCAACAAGTTTTGCGTTCTAGTGTTGGTGGTCATCCTTAAACCACCTCTTTTTTCCAACATTTTAGAGAGTTGATTCAGCCCAAGTGCTGCAATGTATACTTTGCATATTTGTATTACAACTCTCTTCTTGGACTCACACATACCCCTTCGGATTAAGGGGGGATGTTGGAACACCTATTCCTACATGGGTAGGTGTGGAATGCGAAAAGTCACAATGGAGTCCAAGTGACCTTGGAATATGAAACCAAGAGTCACACCATTGTACTATAAATGTACATCTTTGTATAATGGAAAATAAGAAAGCCTCAGGCTTATCCTTCATTGTGTGTTGAGTCTCTTGTGTGTGTGTTATTCTCCTCATACACCATGTGTGTGCTTAGCATGGTGTTTAACAAGAAGATATACCATTGAAAATTTATGAAACTAATGGATCAAAGGGAAGCTTAATTCATCGACAAGGGCAACGCTTCTGTGAATGAAAATATCTTGAAAAGGTCGTGCTGAGCTACATCAATGTGCATCGCTGCATTGCCTGGTTATCCACTGCAACAATGAATCATTTGACACCACAACATATCTAGATCTTTCATCATTCCATGGTTCACAAGCTCATGTAATCTATTGGGATGTTTCAAGAACATATAGTGAGGTTGCATCTTTGAAAGCCAATCCACAACACGAGGAAGTTCCTTGTGAATAGTGTTGGGTGTGGACCCTGATTATCTTGTTTATTTTGTATCACAAAGTTGGACCCCTGTACCTTAATGGGGCGGCAACGCCGCCTGTAATTAAATGCTGCCTGGGGGGTCTAGGGGGGGGATTACAACTTTATGGAGGCCCCCCCTGTGGGGGGTTTTGGGCGCAGCACCCCCAAAGCTAAAAACAGATGTAAAATTGCCTTGTAAAAGTATAGTAATTTCTAGTCAATCTGGGCCATTCATTAGGTGAATGATATGACAGTAGAAGTTGTGTTTATTTTAGGGTTTTTTTCCATAGAAGGAAAACCCTCGCTTTATATGAGGGTATTGTATTGCGGCTGTGTATTGTATGTGTATTCTCAGAGCAAGAAACAGATAGGGAGACTGTGAGAGAGAACAAAGGATATTATAGCAGATCTACTGTAGGTTGTGTCTCTTCATTTTGCTGGATAATAGAAAGGAAGGACTGGTTGTTTGGGGTGGACGTAGCCCAAACTAGGTGAACCACGTATATCTGTGTCTCTCTGGTTTTATGTTTTTTGTGTGCTTGTGTTTTCCGCATATTTTATGTGTTGCATTTCTCTGTAATATATATATTTCCTAACAAATAGTTTGAATTTGTATTCTAGGCAGTCGAACTTCGGATAGTTTACAGAGAGGTTCTTCCCATAGAGAATTGTGTTGTTGGCAGCATTCACCATAATTACAATTTCCTACTTTGTCAAAATTTTCATATAGTCGGTGAATTCCATCTTCCTATCTAGAATTGCCTTCTTGGATTCTCTGGTGTGAAGAAAGAAGATATTAGACACGTTGTAAGTCATCCTCAGGATTTTTCTCAATGCAAAGAGGCTGGAGAATATGAACAACATGAAGGTTACTTACTCTAAGAGAAGGAATGGCATTATCCAGAAGGTGAAAGAGATCTCAATTCTATGCGATATTGATATTGCGCTCATCATGTTCTCACCCACTGGAAAGCCCACACTTTGGCTTGGAGAAAGGAGTAGTATGGAAGAGGTTATTGCAAGGTTCGCTCAACTAACTCCGCAAGAGAGAGAATCCTCTTATTGTCTGGGATTACTCTTTTTTTTAATACTTGAGACTACAGGATCATTGAGCAAGTAAAAAATTTAGAGCAAGACAAGCACAGTTGTTGCCCAAGAAAAATGTATTACTCGACTGCTGCTATATCATTTTTTGTGTCAACCTGCCAGTCATAATGGTTTCCTATCCTGTATTTAGATTTATGGGAATGAGAAGCGTGCTACTACTACTGTTGGTTCGAAGGATCCTGACCCAGGTTCGAAGGTTAAGGTTTTCCAACAAACCCATATACTACTGACCCTTTCGGCAGTGACCTACTTGCGCAGGCCAAAGTCTCACTCGAAGTAGTATGGGTGGGTGCTGGAACCAAGTTTCTGCACCCTGGGAGAGGGTAGGTAAGTCAAACAGAGCTACGTTCAATCTTATACCGATCGGATCTATATCACAAATCCTATATCTATCGACTTCCTCTACATCCACGTGCACAACCGCAATGATATTCACGACAATCAACAGATAATGTACGCATAGAATACTAACGCAGTTATTTCAGTGATTCTTGCATAAAGTAGGACATAACAGATTCAGATCGTCGCATAAACCGATAACAGTTGCTTTCATAGCGTAAATCATCATCAAAGCAGTATGCATCAAATATTCAAATATGACAGACTTGTATTAACAATACTTCCAACAGACTCAGATATTCAACAATACTTTTGCACTCATTAATCCTCAGATTCTTCTTACAATACCCGAAAACTCAACCTGCATACACAGCAACAGGGTCCGCACACTATAGGATAGAGAATCTCCGTACACACAGCAGCAGGAGTCCTCCCCCAACAACCCTAACCAGATCTATCAGTTTGCACTTAACATCAATCTCTATTCATTTTCCTCTCTCCTACAACTCAAAATGTCCTTCTATTTATAACAAGATAGCCTAAACTTTCCTGTGGTCTGCAAACCGGACTGTAGGTCTACCCTTTGACCCATTACAATTCTTTCGGGGCTTTGACCCACCCCAAAACTCCTGTGCTAGACCAAAATTATGCTAAAATTATACAAAATACTCAAAATTGTCCCCGTTTGCAGCTATTGGAGGACCCTGCTCCAACAGTCCCCCAACACAATCTTGTGACTCGTCCCGAGTCACTTTAGTGGTGTGGTCTCCACTTGCACGTGTAGCGCATTGACAGCTATAATCAGCAGTGGCAGCACCTCTTGACTCTAAGCAGCGGCGCTTTGCGCAAGGTCCACAATATTTTGGGATGTTGGTCCTTCAATTGCCGCGGTGACATTTTCCAGTGTCTGGTTTAGTCGCTTGACCATGCCTTCTGCATCCTGTAAGAGCTGGAGGGATGTGGCAACCCACGGCTTCACTCGTTCCTCAATGACGTGCTTCTTGCACCGGAGTTTCTCAATCTCGTCCTGGAGAGCACCGCTAGTCCGCAAATGTGCTAAACGCTGTGTAGGCCCCAAGGTGGGCAATGTAGCCTCGACCTGCTTGAAAGCTTCTTCCTTCTACCGTAAGTCCTGATTGATCTGTCGGAGGACCGGATTGAACTGAACCATGGTCCAGAGCTGCATAGCTGACTCTAGCAATTGGGTGCCCTGAGCAATCTTCCCTGTGATAGTGTTTGTAGCTTTGGTCACCAGTGCAGCACACTGGGCTCGTACCTTCGGCAGCGTGGCAGGCTGCAATTTTTCCTATAAGTCAGAGATTTTCTACTCCAGCTGTGTCTTGAGGACCTGCATTTCTGTCTTAGATGCTTTCAATGTTGAAACCATGCTTTCCACTTTGGCTCGGGGTGTAGCTGCGACTGGGATCCCATCAGGAACCTCCATTCAGAGCTGGTGGATCATTGTTTCAAGCTCCACCTACTGCGATACATCAAGGGAAATTTCTGCATTCTTCTGTGTGATGTTCTACTTAGCAACACCGAGTTGTTGGTGTACTTTCAGGTCTCGATGGTGGATCTCCCGGAGCACGACGATGTGGAGACCCTATAATGCCTTGTGAGGTAGCTTAGCTAGATCTAATTTTATCCTTGTACCAGCTTGGAGTTGGATTCCTACAGGTGCAACGCTAGGCAAAGAGCAAATATGGATTTCTTCCGTAGCTAGCATTGTACTTCTAGTTTCCAAGGTAGCCCGTGTTTGAATTATGCTGTTCTGCAATGCATCTGTCTTCCACTGGAGGGCGCGAAGCTCGACCTGAATGGTGTCAATTGTAGCCTTCTGTTATTCCTCTATGGCTGCCCACCTATCCTCTGTAGCCAGTGTAAGTGCATCTGTGATTTTCTCGAGGTCACCATCAGTTAGCGTGACCGTCGCATCATATTCCTGGTGTTGGGTGCACTGCTTTTTTCGAGGCCCTTTTGTAGGCTCGCCTGGCTACTTTGTACCCTAGAGGGAGGTGGTATCTTTGTTATTCATCCCTTGCATGCTCAGGTCTAGCTGCGAACTGGCCTCGGCGATCTGTGACAGTTGTGAGTCATTTTTCGTGGCTGCGTCCGAGCCCCTCTTGCTCGGTCCTGAGGTCTCCTCGGGGTTGACAGGGGGGTTCAATCCTGTCATGCAGGTCCCTTCGGTGTTCTTTTCATTGGGTATGAAGCCAGTCCTCCATGAAGGGAGCCAAAGCGCAATTATCCTATCAATTTATTCGTCCCCTGACCCACTCACCATGATTTCCTCAAGTTCTGGCTCTATAGATACCAAAGCTTCCACGGGGTTAGTAGCTGTCATTCTAGCTGAAACGAGAATCCCGCTTCTGGGGGGCTATCGATAGTGGGAGTGGGTTGATTCTTCATGAACATGACGCTATAGTCCCAGAGAATCGTGCAACATAGAGAAAATACATACGGGTTACAGAAGTGATATGGAACCTTTTTCTGAGCTATTCTTCCTACTTTATAGTGTCTGCGGTCATCCAACGATAGGGTAAATGTCACTTGAAACTTACCATCAAGTAAATGGTAATTTCCAGCAGCCCGCTCCATTCAACAATAACTTTTCCTCTTTACCAGATTTTATTGTTCCAAAAGCCACTTTTCACTCTTCATGTGTGCTCAGCGTACCTGCTGCACTTGGACTAAACACCTACACCTCCTGCGCATCCTTCCTCAATATAGGCTCATTCCCTAGGAACCTCGAAACCAAAGACATGTTCCTCCGACATGCGTCATCCCAACAGAACTGAACTCCCTTCGTAAGAAATTTTCTCAGAGGTGAGGTGATCAGTGTGTACCATCGAACAAACTTCTTGTAATAACCTACGTGTCCGAGGATTGAACACAATTGTTTCTTGGTTGTAGGAGTTTCTGGATATATGATAACTCTGCTTCCTATATCTACATCCCTAATCTTAGCCAACTTAGGGTGTGTTTCAATGCCACCCATTCACAACCTACACGACCTGGTAACCATGCGTATTCCTTCCAATTCTGAGTCAGAAGAAACTTATGGATCATTCTTACCTTCTTTTGGGGCTAGGCCGCAGTAATCGACCATACTCAGTACCTGCATTTCCCATGTGGGTATTTTAGGTGTGATATACAGGTGTGATTCATCCCATGCCTCAGTATCAGTGTCTTGCAGAGTTGTGTCAAGCGCCTCTGTTCCACCTACGACCCAAAATGTTCCAAGAAATTCATCCTTCAAAGTCTCCTAATGGCGAATGCGATGATGTAGCTACACGTCTAAATACCATGCAGTGGGAAGTGGTCTCAAGGCATGGATAAATAGATGAACCCATTCCTACTTAGTCCTGTCACACCATTTCTTCATCCATGCGAATAGATACTTGCACAGGTCTTTGGGGCTGATGTATGTTTGGACATGTAAGTGATCAGGTGGTTCGAATCGTAGAATCATCATATCTCGGCACTTTTCCCAGTCCTGGAATGATTCCTTATGTGTGTCCCACCATCGCGCAGGTGTCTTACGCATGGCGAGGTTAAGGGCCCTTAGCCTTCGTCCACTTGGAACCTTAGCTTCAAATGCTCGCAGAAAGTCCCTAAAATTACCAAAACCATCAAAATAAGGTAGAACTCTTACCTCTGAGGAGATTCAGTGGAAGTTCTTCGTGATCTGAAGACATCTCAGTGCAGAGACATCATGTAACCAATTTTGCCGATTCTCCATCTCCCCATCAGAGTCGAAGAAACATTCACTGTCCTTTTCCTAGCAAAGTACCCCGTCAGCCGTGGGGTTGATCCAATCTTTGTCCTGCGCAGTTAGCTTATAAAGAAGATCTACATCCTCTTCGTCGTGCACCGGCTCAGTGTATCATTCGCCTTCCGTAGGATCTAATGGCACTATCACCCTTGTACCATTATTCTTAAACACCATGCTTCTCTGCTTCAAGTTAATGATACCTCCCATATCGATGGCCCAATCCAAGCCCAGAAGCGCAGGATAGGGGTCCGCATCTTCTACTTTCTCAATTACCTCAAAGTCTGCCTGGGCCTTTACTCCCACGATATCCACCATGATTTTTGATAGTCTTCCCAAGGGTATAATCTTTTGCTAATTAGCCATGCATAGCTAGATAGTGGACCATTCCAACTTAGGTTCTCCCATTTGTTGCCAAGTCTGTTTAGGTAATACATTCGCATCCGACCCCAGGTCCAAAATAACTTGATTCATCTCATAATCACTGATCTATGTAGTCAAGTGCATCTCCCTACCAGTGTGTTTCTTATATCTGTATAGTTTGTGCACATCCTTGATTTACAGAGGTAGGCTACGTCATGCTACGCAGCTATCTATCAATGCCTGAAGATTTTCTACAGTCGTTGGGTTGCGCAGTAGCTTCATACATGCCTGTAAAACGGGTTTGACCTCCTTTTCCACCTTAAGGTTTACAGGTGTCTAAGAAGTAGATGCTTCTGCCTTAGGAAAGTATTTCCGAGCTGCGATAAATGTTTCTTTTTTCTTGCTTAGGTCCAAACCCTCTTGTTTGATAAAAACTTTCTGGATCAGAGATTCAGTCGCAGCCTTCTCCCCAGGTCCTCCTGTGGCCATTCCACTGCGCGTTGCGACATTTACACTCGGATCTTTGTCTCGCGGATCAACCTTAACCCTCTGCACATTCTGCGTAGGTGTTGGCTACTTCTCCTGCATTTTTGATATCAATATTAGACATTATTCAATCGCATGATCCAGCTATCTGCAGTACCGGCAAGACTGCCTCATAGGATTCAGACAATCTCTCGCAAAGTTCCCGACCTCTCCACAGTTATAACATATTAGCTTCCCTCATCCCCGACCTGCTTCCGCCTCATCCTCCCCCCCTGCCCCTGGCTGGGGAGCCACCTATGCCTACAGGGGACCTTAACAACGCAGGGTCTGATTGTACCTTATATAAGTTTCCACGATCGATCATCAAATTGTATGTCCAGCAGTTATGTTCATCATGTCCTACCGATCTACAGAACCTGCACCATTGTTGTTTTACCTCTGGGACATATGCAGCAAGGCTGGGGCAGTGGTTTATGTCATGCAACCCTGCAATGCGGCAATAATCACACCATAATGCTGGCCCACTAGGCCCTGCAATTTCTCTTGGGTGCAACAGGCTAGGTCCCCCGGCCTACATATAGTCTGCTAATAGAGGATAGTTATCCTTGGTGTGACCATGCACCCTGCATCGTATGCACCACCTTTTAGGGCTAGCCTTTGCTTCTCCCTCTTTTCACAGGTTTTGGATTTCCATGTGCATCACTTCTAGGTGTCCTTGGATCTGTTGGACACCCAGCTGGGTTAGAAGCCTCCAAGGCTTTCTCTTGTGATTTGAATGTTTGATGGACCATAGGAATACGCAGGTGAGGGAGCAACATAGCAATCAACCATTTTGTATGTTGTTTTTCATCATATTGAAATCCTCCTTCTCTGATCACCTTCTTCAGTCGTTGATCGGCCTCCCACATAGACTCAGAAGGCCCTTGCTTGAAATCTTTTAGATCGACCACTATTTGCAAGTAGGACTTAGGCTTATTGAATTGTTGCTTCAAATCATGTAATCTCCTTAATGGTTGTGTTCGCATGCTGGCCGATGTATCCCATGTACCAATCCAAAGCTCTTCCTTTGAAGGCAAGGGACAACTGTGCCCTCTTCATTGCGTCACTAGCTACGTTCTGCGAAGTCCATACCGATTCTGCGACAAACCAGAACTGTTCCATGTCCTCATCTCCCACACCCTTAAAGGTAGGCAATTTCATGTGCGCATCCATGTCGTATTCTGGTGGTGGAGGTGTAGGTGAGTTCTTACCCCTATGCTAGTTCAAAAGTGGTGTGGTTAGAGGAATCGGCCCAGCTTCTTCTCTTACCAGGCTGTATATAGATCTACCTCCTTCTAGGTTGTTCCGATAGTATTTTTCACTTTGCGTCATACTTCCATCTAGATCAGTGGTCATTCACTTGGTGTGGCTACACAAAATACTTTTTTCACACAGTAATATCTTAATCAGTAATGGTAAGGTCTTTAGAAACTTACCCCTAAATCCTTTGAAGAATCTTCACTTTTCTTTGGAGTAGGAGATGAATTGATCGATGGCAAATTCTATCATGAATCCTCCTAGCACGTTGTCCACCCAGTGGTCTACAATGTGAGTGATGGTATTATCAGCCTTCTATAACTGTTGGATTAATTCTGGGGTCCACTGTGTAACCCGCTCATCCCTCCAATGCGTCTGAAACTCGACCAGCCTTGCAAACCACTCCTGGAGCTTGATCGCAATGGTTATGAAGAAGATCTCATAGATCTCCGTGAAAATATACTTATTTTTCCACTTTTCGGTGGTCAATCTTTTACTACGGTTTTATTTCACTGCAAATTCCTGAACTTGCCGTTCGAACCATTCATCATTTTCTTTTCTTTCAGGTTTCCATTACGACCTTGGCATTACCCAATCCCTCTCTCAAAATGCTCCCAGTCTCGGCAACAGAACCATTTGTTGGCTCAAGGGGCCCTGACCCAAGTTCAGAGGCTAAGGTTTGCTAACAAACCCTTATACTACTGGCCCTTTCAGTAGTGACCTGCTTGTGTAGGCCAAAGTCTCACCTAAATTAGTATGGGTGGGTGTTGGAACCAGGTTTCTGCACCTTGGGATAGGGTACGTAAGTCAAGCAGAGTTGCGTTCAATCTTATACTGATCGGATCTATATCACAGAGCCTAGATCTATCGATTTCCTCCACATCCACGTGCACAACAAAAATGATATTCACAACAATCAACAAATCATGTACGCATAGAATACTAATGAAATTATTTCAGTGATTCTTACATAAAGTAGGACAAAACAGATTCAGATCATAGCATAAACCGATAACATAGTTGCTTTCGTAGTGTAAATCATCATCAAAGCAGTATGCATCAAATAATCAGATATGACAGACTTGTATTAACAATAATTCCAACAGACTCAAATATTCAACAATACTTCCACATTCATTAATCCTTGGATCCTTCTTACAATACCCCAAAACCCAACCTGCACACACAGCAGCAAGGTCCGCACACAGCAGGACAAAGAATATTTGCGCACACAAAAACAGGAGTCCCTCCCCAACAACCCTAACCAGATCTATCAGTTTGCACTTAGCATCAATCTCTATTCATTTTCCCCTCTCCTACAACTCAAAATGTCCTATTTATAACAAGCTAGCCTAAATTTTCCTGTGGTTCGCAAACTATGGTTTGCGGACTCTAGGTCTACCCTTTGACCCATTATAATGCTTTCGGGGCTTTGACCCACCCCAAAACCCCTGTACTAGACCAAAATTATGCCAAAATTATACAAAATACTCGAAATTGTCCCCGTTCGTAGCCGTTGGAGGACCCTGCTCTAACAACTACCATCCTGGAAAGTAATTGTATCCCAGCTGGTTTGTTATTTCATTATGGATGAGTTGCAAGTGTTGTAAATAGGCCTCTCTCTACAATGTTTGGAGCCTCAAAGCCATCGTTATTTGTGCCAGTTGACAAAAATCCTTCAACTACTTTGAGGAGTTTGATACTCTCGCCAATGAAGCATCCTACCATTTATTTTCTTCGTCCCCAAGGATTCACGATTCATTGAATATGGTTGATGCATAGCTTGATGCTCTATTCTTTTCTCTAGAAGCCGTTAACTTAAAAAAAAAATACCAAGATTAGTGTGAAGAAGTATGTGGACAAGAATGATGTGCATAGCTATCACCAGTCATTAGCTCCCAAGCATAACTAAAATATATTTTCTTGTTTCTGGGTTCTAATATTTTCAACCAACTGGGCTAAAATTACAAGCATGGATCCAATAATTTAGGAGCATCCTTGTTGCTATAAACCAGAGAGCTATGCACTCGTAAAGGGGGAATGTAATAGATATAGAACAATATATAGGAGCCAGAGGCTAGGATCGTAGGGAATGATGCTGGAACTTGCTGTGGAACATTGGATCATGAACTAGAACCAACATTTTAAAATTTGTAATTGAGTGTCTTTTCAATTCGATTTCTACAATAATATGAATCTGCATTTAAATGATTTTCTCTAGCTCTTTTAATTTCTAATTTTTTTTGTCAATGTAGTTTCTTTTAAGGTATATTGAGCTGGGAGATCAGGCCCATCAATAAGATCATTGCCTATATTCTTTATGATTTATTCAGTTTATTGCTAGTGTGATTTGTTTCACTACAGTTGTAGGTCTGCTTGTGTTTGATTGCATTTTCTAGGTTGTGTGTTTCATTTCCTGAGTGTGGTGTGCTTGCTTCAATTTCATTTTACCATTTCCTTTATGTTTAATAGTTCTGTTATTTCCTTTATGCTTTATGTTTGGTTGCACAGGTTTGATTATTGAGTGTAACGATAGTGTTAATTACTTTTTTCCAGCAATTAGCTTAAAAATAGAATATTAATTAACAAGTGCTTCTCATTTTTTTTTCTCATCATGCCATGTCTAGATTATTTCACAATGAAACATATATTATGTTGTAGGACTTTAAACGGGAATAATAATGGTATAAAATCAATGAGGGTTTCATTTAATTTCATTGTTTGGCACTTATAAATAACTTAAATTGTGGCATGAAATTGATCTTGGGAATGACATTAGCATAAGCTTAATACCAAGATCCGTATAAGTAAATTAATATAAGTAACTATCGAACAAATACTTTTATCCTCGCTCGATACTTAAGAACCTGAATTGAACATTTCCATAATGATTTCTTTCAAGCATCAATACTTGCATCATTTGGAATCAACATTTTAAGTACATATTTTAAAGAAGAATTTTAAGTACATATTTTAAATAGCTATTTATTTCATGCTTTCATATTTGCAAGTGTAGTTGTAGTTGATTAAGAAGTTTTGCATCCTTTATTTCTTGCAGAGATTATTAATTTGTAGTGTGTTCTCTTGAAATGTCTTGTTTCTTTTCCCGCATGATTTCCTTTCTGAATTAGTTCTAAGGTTTTGATTTTCCAAATCCCTGAGGTCGTATTTTGGCATATATTGTGCTACGTCTCTAAGTCTTACGTCCCCCGGGTTGACAATTTAAATGTGGGTGTAAACCTATCATTTATACCTCCCAACATTTTGGCGTCGTTGCCAGGGAGGCGTTGTATGATATGGCCTCATGATTTTTGGTGCTTTTTAAATTTCTTTCGCAATCAAATTTTTAGATTAATGATATTCCCCTTTCTTTCTGAATCATACTAGACGATTTTTCCAGAAAAATCACAAGCTAGGTTTTCCTTTCCGCAAATGAGTGATTTTATTTACTGCAAGTGGGTTTTATTTCTTTTACTACAATTGAGTTTTAGGAGTAATTTATTTTATTAGGTAACTTTCTTTTCTGCAATCTAGATTATTCAATTTCTGCAAAGTTTGATTTTCGTCTCTGCAAAGTGTGGATTGATTTTCTTACTGCAATTGAAGTTGATTTATTTTTCACTTTTACCTACGCAGGGAAACTAGAGGGCAGAGATGATGGTAAGAAGTGAGTGAAGAGCCACGCATATGATTTTGCTTACGGTCACTCCAAATTTTGGTTGCCTGTAAATGAAGATTTCAATTTTTATGCTTTCAAACCAACAAGAAAATGTCAGGAAGTGTGATGTTATTCCAATATTTATCTCAAATTCTAGTAGAAGCTAGAGTCTCTACTACATAGAAAGATCATATTTTGGAATCAATCAGGGAAAGGTCTATTCCTCTAGAATAGAAGACTCATGAAGGTCCGAAAGATCTTCCTAAGTAGACCTAGAAGCTGTGGATCATGCATGATGAGGAGAAGCCATCAGAAGCAGAACATCTATCTGATCAAACCTACGCTTTAGAGTATAAACAAAGAGATGTGGAGGATTTGAATGATGAAATGAATGTTAGTCATGAATCAAATGACCAAGGATATATGGATCCCATAGAATATTGGTTCCAAATGACTATGAGTATCCACTCCTCATTTATCATTCGACAATTTGTAGCATCACATCAGTTAGTGGAGTTGGTACCTCATGTTCTGGTATTTTCTCGCATATACTTTTAAAATTTGAACATGAGCATAATTATCCTTTTGTTGTGCACCTGGATGAATTGGAAGCACTCCTATACTTAAACTTAGGAGTCTTATACTTCTTATGGTAGAGTAGGGTAGGAAAATAAATGAATAAAGCTGTTATAATGCTATTAGGTTTTTGAATTTTAAATCATAGACATTGAAATTAATTTTGATCCACATTAGTTAACACACACATTTGTGATAAAACTCATTGAGTACAATTCACTCTAATACCTCATGATTTTTCAAAAGTAACCATGATTAATCACTCTAATAAGTTGTCGTCTAGGATATATATTTTCAGTTTCCCTTAGAAGGTACTATTGGAGAGCCCCCTATGGTGGACCACCCTAGTAAAGATCATAATGAGCTGTCATGAGAACTCTAGCATTATTGACTCAAAGAATATTTCAGTCATTATCTGGGATATTTTTAATACGTTTTTAAGGTAGAGGAACTAACCAGTAATGATTAGTCACTAAAAAAATTTCACGCCGTGACATACTCTTAAGGAGTAGATCTGTCTCCCCACTTATTAAGTAGCCTCTAAGGTTAATCACAATTAGAGCTTATAAAAAATTAGGGAAGGATAGGAGGTCTCGTGATGAGCCGACCTACCATGATCATGAGACCTAACATGCATGACATTGCTCCTGCTGGTCATCAAGCCAGAGTAATGGCTTTCAGCCATAAAGCTGGAAGACAGGAGGTCTCATCACAAGTTGGCTTATTCATCCATTTTACTTCTTGTGAGTGGCACTACCATCAGCTGGTTACCAATCCAAGACAATGGCCTTCATCTAAAGTCAAATAAGCTAACTCTGAATCCATATCTAGCAAGTGGGACACAGACATTTCACTGGGTCAAAATACATCCTTGTCGAGGTTATGGACACCCGCAGGCAGCAGGGCCATGTCTGTGGTATTAAAGTTAATTGCATACTATGATTTTCTTGGTTATCCTTCTGTTTCTTCAAAACTCATCCTTTTCTTGGAAAATGGTTTTAATATGATTTGAACATACTACCTTGAGTTCTATTTTTCAAAAATCAATAATCTTTAATGACGTGGTACCCTTAGTGAAGGTTATTCTTTGTACTAGATCAAGATGAAATGCAATTTTGAATCCGGATGACAACGACATTTAGAGTGTTCAATAAAGAGGTTGTTGATTAGTCCAGGAAGGTGTCATAATACTTATTTTTATTTCCCTTTTCTGGTATCATAACTTTAATTTATATGGTATTTGAAGCGATGAAATACTCAATGATGACTACTCACAAGATGTTGGTTGAAAATAAGGTGTATTGATTGTAGTTGTCTCTAAATACATGCTACATGACCTTGGTACAAGATTGTTATAAAAGGTGCAAAAATTTGATTTTTATCATAGGACTCTGAGAAGAAACAAAACAGGGAATACATTTGAGACAAGACAACATGTATGTGAAATTTTCTCCATAATGTTTACTTTCGGTACCCAATCTTGTTTTATCATTCCCACAATTGATACTTTCATTAGAACTGTAACATGGTTTTCGTTGGCATTGTAATAAATTGTATTGAAGGCTAATAAATCTTTTAAAATATCAGCCATCTTCATCCTTACTTGCTGAAATCTTTGATGACACTTCCCTTGCATTATTTCATAGTTTTATAGGTTTGGCTAGCATGAGGACGTGCAAGAAGTTCAGCGTGGGGGGATGTTGAGCCGCCTTTTTGTCCAAATTTTTACGGTTTTTATAAAATAATTATATGATTGTACCTAGTGTTTTTTTCATTTTAAGTTGATGATTAGAGGCATTTAGAGACAATAATTATTAAATTAGGAATTCTTCTTATTAGTTAATTGAAGAGTTTTTTTGTGTAAATTTCATTAATAAATGCCTTCTTGGTGGCAGGTGGCAATGTGTAATGTTAACTACAATCAAGCAATGTATGCCTCACCATGTAAGTCAAATTATTCCATATATGGTGTGAGGCATAATACAAGACCACTTCAATAGGAAATATAAATGTGGACACAAATATTAATGTTTCATGTCGAGGTTAAGACACTTGTCTATATCATAACTTGATTGCATGGAAGAGCTTGAAATCGAGAAATTGTTGTTTAAAAATTTTGCCATTGTATATATATGTAGCATAGGTTGAGCCTATAGAGTGTATTTTATTCATTTTTGGTAGAGATGAAGACTAAAGAACAAAGGTCCATCACTCATGGCAATGCATGAGGCATAGAGCGCAGATTCAAACTGTATATCCGTGTGGATCTCAACCTCATGTACAAAATTTGTTCTGAGCTATCGCACATCATTTGTATATTGCTAAAGATCCCTTTTTTTTTATTTATTGGTCATAAGAAGAGATACCATTGAAACTTTGTGCAACTAATGGATCGAAGGGAAGCTCAATTCATTGACAAGGGCAGTGCTTCTGTGAATGAAAATATCCTGAAAAAGGTCGTGCTGAGCTACATCTATGTGCAATGCTACATTGCCTAGTTCTCCACTGCAACAATGAATCATTTGACACCACAACAGATCTAGATCTTTCATCATGCCATGGTTCACAAGCTCATGTAATCTATCGGGATGTTCCAGGAACATATAGTGAGGTTGCAACTTTAAAAGCTTATCCACAACACGAGGCAGTTCCTCGTGAACAGTTTGAATTTTTATTCTAGGCAATTGAACTTTGGATAATTGACAGAGTGGTTCTTCCCATAGATAATTCTGTTGTTGGAAGCATTCACCACAATTACGATTTTATACTTTGTCACAATTTGCATATAGTGGGTGAAGTCCAGCTTTCTGTCCAGCATTGCCTTCTTGGATTCTCCGATGTGAAGAAAGAAGATATTAGATGTGTTGTAAGTCATCCCTGTGCTCTCGCTCGATGTAAAGAGGCTGGAGACTATGAAGAACAGGCAGGTTACTTACTCTAAGCAAAGGAATTCCATTCTCCAAAAGGTGAAATAGCTATCGATTCTATGTGATATTGATATTATGTTCTCACCCACTGGAAAGGCCACACTTTGGCTCGGAGAAAGGATTAATATGGAAGAGGTTATTGCAAGGTTCACTCAACTAACTCCGCAAGAGAGAGTATCATATTCTTGTCTGGGCTTCCTCTTTTTTTTTAATACTTGAGACTACAGGCTCATTGAGCAAGTACAAAATTTAGAGCAAGACAAACACAGTTGTTGCCCAAGAAAAATGTTTTCTCGATTGTTGCTATATCATTTTTTGTATCAACCTGCTAGTCATGATGGTTTCCTATCCTGTATTCAGATTTATGGGAATGAGAAGCGTTATACTACTACCATTGTGGAAAGTAATTGTATCCCAGCTGGTTTGTTATTTCATTATGGATGAGTTGCGAGCATTGGAAACAAACTGCTATCTACAATGTTTGGAGCCTCAAATCCATCATTATTTATACCATTTGACAATAATCCTTTGACTGCTTTGAGGAGTTTGATACTCTCGCCAATGAAGCGTCCTCCCATTTCTTGTCTTCATCCCCAAGGATTCATGATTCATTGAATATGGTTGATGCATAGCTCGATGCTCTCTTCTTTGCTCTAGTAGACATTAAATTCAACAAAAATATCAATATTAGCATGAAGAAGTATCAGACCAAGATTGATGAGCATAGTTGTCAACAGTCATTAGCTCCTGAGTATAGCTAAAATATATTTTCTTGTTTCTGGGTTCTAATCTATTCAACCAACCGAGCTAAAATTACAAGCATGGATCCATTAATTTAGGAGCAGTCCTACTTCTATAAAGCAGAGAGCTGCGCACTCGTAAAGGCAGAATGTAATAGATATAGAACGATATATAGGAGGCATAGGCTAGGATCCTAGGGAATGATGTTGTAGCTTGTTGTGGAACGTTGGTCATGAATTGGAACCAACATTGTAACATTTGTAATTGAGTGTCTTTGTAATTATATTTCTGCAATAACATAAATCCCCATTTAAATTATTTTCTCCAACTCTTTTAATTTCTAAATTGTTCTGTCAATGTAGTTTATTTTCAGGTATATTGAGTTGGGATATCGGGCCCATGAATCAGCTCATTGCCCAAATTCTTTAGGATTTAATCAGTTTATTGCTAGAATGATTTGTGTTGCTACAATTGTAGGTCTGCTTGTGTTTGATTGCATTTTCTGAGTTGTGTGTTTCATTTCCTGAGTGTGGTGTGCTTGCTTCTGTTAGGGTCACGTGATTTGGCCGATTGGCTAGCCAAATGACGATGTAACATCAAACCAAGCTTTGGAGCCCAAGGACCTAGCCTTCCTGGACTCAGAGAGGGCTCTCTCTATAAGTGCAAAAGATGTCGGTGTGTTTACTTGCGATGTTCTGATATTAGGCTAGTTATGAAGTGTGTTTTTTGGTTTTTTAGTTTTAAGTTTGTGAGGGATGAAACTGATCAAATACATAAACTGGATAACAAGATGTAGATAAATTGGGCTATGGGGTCAAACAGGTCAAGGAAGCTATGAGGTGATGATGTAAGGCTGCTGTAGGGCCGATTTGATTCACGGTAGAAGGGATCTTTGGGCAGAATGGGGTAAATGGACATCAAGCTTGTGAAAGACAAGGGATTTCAAGTGTAACTAGTTTATAGCAGACATAAACATGTTATAGCAAGCCATTAATCATGCTAAATGCAACTATGAGCTAATTAATACATAGAAATCAAACATTCCATCCATACATAGAGGTATAAGACCCTCTAACTTCGGGAAATGGCTATCAGACTTTGGGGAAAACACATAAGACAAACTAACAACTCATAAACTACGCCGGAATGCCTAAACATAGTCTCTATGTCATTGGGCACTTTGACAAACAAGCTTTCATAGTTTTAGGCAAAGGGCTAGATCGGGACTAGGCCTCCTTGGTTCAACAAGATGATCAACAAATCAGTCAAAGAGAAATTTTTATGGACAGAACTATGGACATCTTATAGGTAGGCAGGGCACACCATACATCCTACTCAACATGCATAGAACTTGCAAATAAAACCTAGCAAACATTATCCTTAAGTTACTAAAGAGCAGTTAAGAATTCTTTAGCATAACTAAGGAAGAAGAAAACATCAAGCTATGAAGATTCGGGAATTTTGAGGTGCCTCCATGGGCATGTCTCAAAACTAATCTCTACTGATCTATAGCAGCAAGAAGCATGTATTATGGATGAAAACTAGAAGACAACAACAAAGCAAGAAAAACTATACCATTCTACCATGTCATGGAATCCATCAACAATCCTTCATCATTCCTCAAAAGCATCCAAGAGGCAGTCCAAAAATGATAACACAAGTGTATTCTTCAAAGCTCATATGACCAATGTATTAATTCTTCTCTCAAGTTCAGCCTCTATTTTTACAATGAATCCTTGTGGGATAAATAGGCTAGAGGAAGGAAAACCTCATGGAGCAACTAGCTATCCCATTGGCCAAGTCAAAATATCTAAACTTGTCCTTGAGGATTTGCAAAGCCCAAGGCACAAAATATCCCATAAAATATCTAAAAACTACTAAAAACAGAAATTATATTGACTTTACATCATTTCCCAAGTATAAAAATAGCTAAACGCACATTTGGGAAAAGCAGATTTTTGAGATTCAAAAATTACAAAAATACTTCATATTTATGCCTGAAAAAGGTCCCCTGACTTTCTGGAGGCAATTGGCAGCCTTCTCGGTGTCGAAATGAGGCTCATGATGGCCCGTTGGAAAGCTCTCTGTGTCTGATTTCCGGTGCAACTGAAATCACCTCAATCTGATCTTTGGAAGTCCCCCAAAACTGTACCTGTGTGCAAAAACCCAGAAAATAGCAGACTGTTGATATGGCGGGCAGAATGTGCAAAAAGAGGGAATTTTTCGCCAATTTGAGGGGGCGAATGATCTCCGAATGCCCTGAAAATCACTGGGGACCTGCTCATAGAATTATGGTAGCCACTGGCATCATCCTTTTCCCTTGAAAAATCCTCGAACTGAAATGGCGCAATTATGAGTTTTTGACTAAAAACCCAAAAAATGCCAAAAAACAAAAAGTTGCTGAAATAGGCCCAAAATTGGCATGCATGACCCTCAAGGGTCCATAGCAACATGCTCTGAAGTTGATGCCAAAATATCAAGGGCTGATATGCTTTTCCCTTCTTTTCGTGCCTGGCGCTTTCCCTTTGCCTTCTTCAATTTCTCTTGTGCTGCCTTTAGTTTGCGCGGGGCAAACTGATTCAGCTTTTGGAAGTGATGTGTCCTCTTCCTCTGCAACTCTAAATCTCTATTCGCCCTCTCAAGCTTCATTTCCAAATGCTTGTTAGCTCTTTCAAGCCAAGCCTCTTTGTTTTCCTCAATTTCCTGCTCAAGGAGTGCAGTGAGGGGAAAGACTTGGAGCTGGGCTTGCTCTTCTGCTCTCTGCTTTTCCAAGGCTCTTTTAAGCCCGATGGTCCTAGGCCTCTTCCGCCTAGGCTGGTCTTCCTCCTCTTCATCATCAAACTCACCAATGAGCTCTTCAATTCTTGCTTGCACCCTTTCTGCCTCTTTCTTATACTTAATCGCCCGTGCCTCATGAACCGTTGTGTGCACATTCCTTTGTTTGTTTTCAATCTCCAAGAAATGATTGAAATTCCTTGCCCTTTGAAGATCTTGCTCTAATGCCTCAATTTTCCCTTCCTTATGGATTAAGAGATTTTCAAGAAGGCGGGCCTCATTGTCACTATCATAGCTTTGGATAGGGATAATAGCTAATTCACCTCCATGCTTTGTACTTTCCCCAACTTTTCTTTTACCTTTGAAAGCCAATCTGGCGCTTTTCCTCCTTGGCATGATAGAAGATGTCTTTTTGGGCAATTTCCTCTTGCTAGGAGCAACCTTTGTCACTGTTTGAGTGGCAGCCTTAGCTTGCTATTCTTTATCTTGCACTTGCTGCTGTTCCTCATCATCTAACTGTTGTTCTTCATCACCTATCTGTTGCTGCTCCTCAATTTGTAACTGCTGCTCTTCATTTCCTGTTTGCTGCTGTCCCTCATCATGGACCTGCTGCTGTTCCTCATCATAGACCTGCTGTCCTTCATCAACTATTTGCTGCTGTCCCTTATCATGGACCTGCTGTCCTTCATCCTCTATCTGCTGTTGTCCCTCATCCCTTTCTTCTTGTTGATGTTCACTGCCCTCTCCTTCCTCCTGTGGACTTGGTTGTCCAGTGGTCATTCTGAGCCTTCTAGATGTAGGCCTACTGGACAAAGGCACTGGGCGATGGACAGGCTGAGTAGGAGAAATATGGGCAGGAGGAACAGTGGAAAAATCTGGATGGCTGATGAATAAATCCCATGAAACCTCTTTCTTCTCCAGCTGGTATAGGAAGATAATCTTGATCAAAGAATGATGAAAAAGAGAAGGGATTTGCTGAGGTGGGGCCTTCTTTTGGACAGTGGATGCCATTTTCTCTATGCTTTTGAACAAAAAGTAAGGGAGGTTCAGTTGCCTGCTTCTGGTAAAATGCATCAATAAACGAACATGGTAGGCATAAATTCGATTAAACCTCCCTTCACAAGTGAAATATTTCATTATGGCTTTCATAAGCGGAGCATAGCTGTCAAGAAGATATGAAAAAGGGAAGATAGCAGTGACAGCCTCTCTATGTTCAGGCTTGATTAAAGGTTTGTAATCCTCTAAGTCAAGATGAGCTTGTTTAAACCATTTTTCGCCATGATACGGGATCTTGGTGGCCTTGGACACATACCTTGGAGAAATTTTGAAATCAAGATCCGCCACTTGGAAGTGTTTTTCTTTGAATCTCAGGGCGCACAAGTGTGTTAATGGCGAAAAACTCTTGACTTCTTCTATCTTCTGGAAGAAATCAAGGCAGCCTACTTCATGGAAATTGAAAAGTACAGATGGATGAGCATTAATCTCTTCTGTAGAGGTGGGCTCATATATTTTATGTGGCCCGCTCCTGCTATCTTGCCTTGGAGGCATTCTGACCTGAATAAGATTTGGAAGAGGCGCACTACCTTCACTGTGTGTAAAATTCTCTGCTGGAGTCAAACTGTGTCAATATGCTACTTGGACAAATAGACAATGTGATTTGGATGAATTGCAACAATGTTTCTTTGAATTCACAACCTCTGCTCTCCTTAAAACCAGCCTTTCACCTTTGAATGTACCTGAGCTAGGCAAAATTCTCAATAGGGTACCATATAGCAAAGAGGAGACAGACTGCTGTGTAAGTTTCCTGTGCACAGTATTGAGAAATCACTTTTCCCGGTGAATTTGTTAGAGGTCAATCAACACACCTACATCTCTGTCTTCAATGTAAAATTCAATCATCAACAACCTGCCCTTCAGAAAGTGGCCTGCTTACCCTTAGAATATCTCTGTCAACAGATTTCTCTAGAAGAGACCATACAGTGAAAGAAAAAGGAGACCTAGGTTAGGTGAATTATCAGTGCACAGTGTTTAGGAAAATCACCCTTTACTTGTGAATTTAAGAGATCAACCACCACATCTATATCTCTGTCTCCAATGTTAAAATTCAACCATTAAAACCCTGCTCTTCAGAAAGTGGCCCCACATCTTAAAAATATCTCAGTCAACACTTTTCAGTAGGAAATGATACAGTGAAAAATAGGGGCAGACTACTAGAAAGAGTTTGCTGTGAGAAAGTGCTAAAATCACCCTGTTCTTGAAGCCTTAGATGTCAACCAATAAACATGTATCTCTGCTTCAAGGTAGAATTTCAGTCATTTACAACTCTACCTTGTATAAGTGTGCCAACAGTCCACTAATCTTGCATCTCTTGCAAACCACCATACATATGTTTAGACAGTCAATACACAGGACTGGAGAAAAAATGACAGAGTTTAGAAGATTACAAAGCTTTTGGTAGAAACTATGTGAGTTTTCTTTTTCAAAACAAATATGTCAAAACCCCTTTTACTGAGTGTACTTCACTATTTAATAATGTGGCAATGTCTTGAGGACAGTGTGAAAAGTTTCTCTTTTTAGACCTAAACCCTGTCTCTCTATAACAAAAACTTCCTCTGCAGCTTCAAACTGTAAACTTCTGCCTGATCAAGAAACTTCTCTCCTACAAAACTTCATTGTTTCTTTATGTATGTCACTTCATTTAAACAAAAACATGCTCATGAAGTTTACCTTGGTGTGTTTATTCAGTCAAATTTACAATTTGAGTAGAGGTAATAGGGTTTTTAAAGCTCTAGAAGTTTGAACAAAGGATGTAGGAGTTTGCTCTTCAGAAAATAATCAAGGCTTCTTTCACTTATGGAAATATCAGTTCTTGGAGGAATATCTTTATGCCCTCTGGAAAACCATTTGAAAACGATGCTTTGAAGAACAGAAAACAGTCACAGATTTATCACCTTGGCAAATTTCGAAGGTTTCAAAGGCAAATTTCAAAATACCTCTTTGAAATCATTGGAAGATCTTTGGAGAGGCTTGGAGTAGCACCGGAGGTCCTCCAATTTCTGCGCGACACTCTTGAATGTCAACACGGCGCGCAAAATTATACCCGGGTGGCCTGTCAGGTTGGCCTGTCGGGTGGTCGGGCGCCCTGTACAGGCGCGTCGCGCAACTGTACAGGCGCGTCGCGCCAACACTGACCGCGCGTTGAAAAAGTTTGCCAGGCGCGTCGCGCGGGTTTCCAGGCGAGTCGCTCGGCCTTTAATCAGTGCAAAACCCTTCAAATTGACCAGAAATTTGTTTTTTCGATGCTGAGGGTAGCGTGGAACTTTGTTTGCAGTTTGAGAATGATAAAATTACCCTCGACCTTCACCCTTATGTCATTTCAAATTTTCCAACGGTCACTTGTTTTTAAATGTAAAGTGGACTTTTGGTTTGGCTTCTTTGCAAATTTTTCACAGTCTTTTCGACACTTCAACATCAAACTTGAAACTCTGAAAAATAACTCCGTATCTTCACAATTTCTACCACTGTTACTAACGATGCTGGTGATATTTATGAGGCAAAGTAACCCTTCTTTAATACTGTCAAGATAATGCTTAAACACTGTTTTGTTTCTGAAGGACAGGGCTTGCCTTGTCAATGTGCTTTGACAGCCTTGGTGTTTGCATTGTTCCTTCAACCATTTTCCTACTGTAGATGCCAAGTTGCTGCATTTTTTATAGCCTGCTATGGTCTTCAAAGAGGGGCATTTTTTACTACAATCCTCTGCTTGACAACACATTATACCACATCTCTGTTTATTGAATACTGGAAACTTGTTTTGTTTCAAACTATCCATAACACCGACTGTCCATGAAAACAACTTCTTTGCCTATAGATCAACTGGTATACTTATTCACCATGTCCATCCTGGGAATTAAACCTGAAATGCCTCCCATTAATTGTGATGTATATTCTGAAAGGAGGAAATCATGAAGCAAGAAGAACAGGTCTCTTGGAAACAATTATCATTTTGCTTTGACCAGTGCATTGACCTTGTTGTAATAGAACCATTCCATAGCTCAACTTTGTCCACTGTTTTACCTTCTTGGTGATAATTTAAAGAAAATCACTCAGAATGTGTCAAAGAGCATTTTGAAAAGCCTTGACAACTGTTTTGTCATTTAACAGGAGATGGCCTGTGTTTTTCCAATTTGTTTGATAATCTCTGCTTTTAGGTGATTTATAGGCTTCTCCCTGGACTGTAAGTGTCATCTTTTGGTCGCATCCCTTCATATCATAATTCTCTGTTTTCTTGAAAAGCGCTCCTTTGGACTTTTGGCATGTGAGAGTGGATTGTTGTTTGATCCTTTCCCTTAAGGAAACTGCCCCCTTTTTGGTATCAATGGCATACATATTCATGATGTTCCCTGTCCATCATGATGCATATTTTGAAAGACATTTTCCTATGGGTAATACATTTTGAAACATAACCACCATCTTGTACCTGTGTACAACCTTCTATTTACTTTCTTTGTATCTTTCCACTGCACCTTTTGACCAAATCAGTTTTCAACAATATGCAATGCTTTGGCCATCTGCTCATAAATGGAGGAGGCCTTTTACTGAGCAAAGTATCTAGAGATTATTTGATAATGCTGCATGACAAGGATTTTCTTGGATTATGATGGTAAGCAACCAACTTTTAAAAGAACATCAATACTGTCACCTCTGCTTGCAATCACCACTATGCTTTAGAAAAACCCTAACCAAAGTATCACTGTCTCACTGTACTGTTCTGAGGGAAACTGGGATGTCATCATTTGCTTTGGTCATCTCATGACAAATTACTTGAAAGATAGTCTCTGTGACTATGGAGGTCAGTGCCTTTTGAAAAACAAATAACTTTCTTTCTGCCTGTGTAATGGCATGTTTTGTCAGCACCTCTTCAAATTGATCTTGTGGACAAGCATGCTGCTTATGATTGGAATTTTTACTAATGACATGCCTTTCTAAAGTTCAACAATTCACATGATTTGAAAGCTTCAAATGAGCTCCTTTATCAGACCAGACTCTTTTTTCCTTTGAGCTAGCATACTTCAAACTCTATCCCTGTTATGATCATCACTCACATTCATAAAACCTGGAGATATTGTTTCACTGTTCAGTAAAAGGAAAACCTGGACTTTTGCAATCTTCAAAGTCAATACTGGCCAGCGCCCTCTGCTTGTGGATGAAGGAGGCTCCCTAACCCTCTGCTTGTAAATGAAGGAGGTTCTGGGCCATGACAATTTACCAGTTTGCTGTGACAGTGGTGTCTTTCTCTTACTGTGATTTTCATGCTGGAAAGAACTGTAAGGTCTTGATGAGTGACTCTTTGTTTTGCAGCTTTATCTCAGGCTCATACTACATTTAGAAGCAGTTGTTCCTCTAACTGTAGATTCAAGCATTTAATCCTGAGATGAAGTTATATTTCCTGTTCTTTGCAAAATCCATAAAACACTGTGAAACACCTAATAATCAGCTTGAAACTATGGTTCATGCAGTGTTGAGACCTAGGGGTATAAGTGGCGCGACTTAGAGCTGTTTGTCAATTTTATTTGCAGAGTGGGAGGTCAGTCATGGTTGGTCTGTAACAGATGGAGGCTTTTTTGGCTTTTTCATGATCGCCAAGGGTAAAATGTCTTAAAGCGCCACTTCCTAACATAGGGGAAACTTTTGAAATAGATTTGGATTTTTCTTTTAGAGCTGATGGGCAGACCAGTAGGGCTGAAGCTAGATAGGATAGTGATAATGAGTTTTTGATTTTGACATGGGTGTACTGAAAAGTAGAAAGGCGGAAAAATTTTTAGGAGGGTTTTCTAGATGACATATTGACATAAGGAAATCAGTTTCTAGAAAACTCAGCTGTAGATATAGTCATCACTAATATGTAAAAAATATTGATGGCTAACAGTGGCTCCATTTGGGGAGGGTAGCTCCTCGTCAGGAGGTGTCCAGAATTCAGATCTTTGGCTTATGAAGACCAGTGCCTTATCCATTAGCGCAAATTTTACCCTTCTTTTGATGTTATTTCTGAAAAGTGACAGCATGGTTAACATCAATGATATTTCTACCTACCCCACTATCTTTCCTAACATTTTTTCTTCTCTTTGGTGCATTTGAACTAGCAGCCCTTTGACAATGTATATTTTTTTTTTTTTTTTTTGCAAAATGAACCTATCTATTTCTACTCTTATATCTGCCGGGAGTTCAGATTAAACTAATGAACTCCTTCATTACTCTACCTATGCTAGATCAACTGTCAAGATTAAGCAGTTTGACAGGATTTCATTCTCTAATCTACAACATGAAATTTAAAAATGATCAAATCAGGATTAGGCAGTCTGATTTGTCATGCATTTGCGGCATAAAAGACAAGCCGCACACAAATGTTATTCTGCAATAAAAGGAAACTAGAGAAGCGGGGCTAAGATGTACAATGTGTTTTTCATCCCTCGCTTCTCTCTTTGGTTCTTTTTTAAGCATGTGGAACCAGAATCTCTCCCTAATCTAAGCTCTGTGATAATTCAATCTTACACAATGTTGACTATCTTGACACTCACTAACTTATCAGCAAATAAATTTAAACATGCTCAGCTATGATTAGGCTAGATAGCTGAACAAGACATTGAAGCACTAGTAGCGGCATTTAGACTTGCTCGCTTTCTGAAAGACTATTTTTTTGGAACATGGGGCCTTTGTTCTATCTTCACTTGCCCTCTTTTCTGCTTTTTAATGTTTTTGACTTTTCTATCTTTTACTGTTTTTGACTTTTCTATCTTTTCATAATTTCAAACAATGGTATGTACAATGACTGAAAGTGTTTCAAACTCAAAAATCTTGGAAATGACGGAATTTAAGCATCTTATCCTCGTAAGGATCTCCTCTCACCCTTGGCCCACTTAACTCCTGAAAAGAAAAATTTGGGAAATTCTCTCTCTCTAACATGACATAGGGATTCATGCAAGAATCTCTAAACAGCCGGGTATCTTCCCTTCGCACCTCTCTGAATATCTGATTTCCACTCCTTTCCTTACTGTATGCTTTCCTCAAGTAATGCATGTATTCTTGGTCATTTTTAAAATAGATAATGACATCATCAAGGTATGTAAAAATGAAGAAATTTAAAACTGGGAACATGGCCTTCATGAACAGATTTCTGATATTGGGTGGTTTTGCAATTTTGAACTTGAAATCATATCTACCTCCCGCAAACCGGAAAAAATCTTTAAGCTGTCTATTTTGCAAAGGAATCTTATGACCATGACCTGAAACATCATCTTGCAAGAATACATGATTAAAAGCACTTTTAATTGGTGAATCATGGTCTTGGGTAGAAAAAACATGATTTTTGTTATATGGATATGCAGTATTATTTCTAAAATCAAAGCAGATTCTATGGCCATCATTTTTATCCCTGATCATTTCAGTTTGTTTCAGTTTGTTGTGTTTACTTTTGTTAAAGTTGTTCTTTGAGGAAAAGGTAGTGACACAGTGTTTTCCCTTGTTTTTCTGTAGAAATTAGTATTTTGCATGAGATTTCTGATTTTGGCATTTCTAAGTTCTTCATGAAAAGACAGAATATGGGCCAACTTCAGTAGTTCAGGTATGCTGGTATTGCAACTATCATTCTTACTCATGATAAGTTTATCTGGCATTTTCTCAAGATTTTGAGCTGCTGAGGTTATAGTTAAAGCTTTATTTGCAGTAGGAGGATCGCATGATGGTAAATCTTTGAGATATGGTAGAAACATTAAACTCCCTTGCTCCCGGAATTTTCTCTCTACCTTTGGACCAAACAATACTTCAGGAGTGTCATCAGTGAGATTAACAGTGTTTGCATCATTCCCTAGATTTAAGACTTTTAGTACTTGGGATTTATAAGAGTTTTGGGCAATGAGTTCAGTAAGAGGCATGGTGATTTTGATATTAGCGATTTCGCCTTCAAAGCTAAAAGGCACTTGAAGTTTAGATATGTTTGCTTCAGCTTTTTCAGCTACGACCTTGTCTATGTTCTGAGTTTGTTGACCTTGTTTGGGGATTTTGTTTGCCATAGTTGTTTCGGTGACTTTTGTAGAAGTACCAGGAGTATCTGAGAGAGGACTAGTTTGGGTAACTTTGGCTTGGCTTTGGTCAGTCTTCTCAACCTTGATTTTTTCATTGCCTACTGCTTTCTTGAGGATGGTATTAGGGACTTTAGTAGTATCTGAGTTACCTTTCTTGGCATTATCTTGGTTTATTTTTCTTCTAAGGTCATATTTCCTGTGAGCTTCTATAATGGCATTCTGAAAATCTATGGCAGGGTCATCAGGATCTTCATAGTTGGTCTCATCTTGATCAGGCGAAAAGAACGCTTGTTATTCTTCTGTGAGGTACACCTCACTTTCACTATCAGATCCTATGAGGTTTAAATGATGTTCATAAAGAGGTTCTGTATCCCTGTCATCCTCTTCCACATAGTTTTCATTGAATGGTGGCCTAATCTGTTGGTCATTTTCCCTAGGTCTGTTTTGGGGTTGTTCCCTCCTAAAGTTTTGGTTCCGGTTTCTGTTTGGAGGGTTTGGCCGGTTGTCCCTAATAGGAGCCTTTTCATTGATCTTTTCCCACATTTTGGCCATGGATTTGACTAAGTCATCTATTCGAGGATCTAGGGAAGGTGATGAAGTGGAGACATCATCCTTGTATGTGACCTTTCTTTCAGATCTAGTCCTGGCCCTTTTTTCTGCTAAATTGGCATCTGCTTTTATGGCTATTTGTTGCATTTCCTCTAAGGTAGGGGGATCCTTGTCTCTCAGATGATATTTCATGTCTGGATCAAACCCCTCGGGGAATTTTTCCAAGGCTAAAACAAGTGGGGGTTTGAAATGAGGTGGGAGGGAGTTATATACACTGTTGAACCTAGTACAGTAAGCCTGGACACTTTCCCCATTTTCCCGTTTTAGGTTGTTATATTCTGACAGGATTTGAATGGGGTTTCTTCGGATTTCCCACCTATTTCTGAAGATTTGATGTAGTTCTTGGATATCATGGATACTGTTTGGAGCCAAGCTTTTGAACCATGCTTTGGGTTCACCACCAAGACTTTGGGCAAATATTCTCATTCTGACAGTCTCGTCTTGTACCTCTAGGTATTCATAAGCATCAGTCATTCTACTTATATGCTGTTGAGGTGTGGTGGTGTCTTCTCCAGTAAAGTGTGGGATTTTGTCTTGATATTTATTTGGGAGAGGAGCCAAAGGCGGTGGCAACACCAAAGGTGCATACCAGGCTGCCATGACGGGAGCTAATGGATGATGTACAAGATGAGGACTAGTAGGTTGAGATGAGGTGATTTGAACAATGGTGGTTTGACCAGGTGTGGCGGATGAATTTGGACTAGTGATCTGGTTTTGAGTAGATCTGGGATGGTAGGAGCCAAACTGATAGAGAAGCTGGAAGTCAGGAGGAGTGGTTGGTGAAGCTTCTCTACTAGGACTCTGTGGTGGGTCTAGGGGTTCAAGATCGTCAAAGTTTATCTTACTATATGATTTGCTTCTGGGAAGAGTTTGTGATGACTCTAGTTCCAAAGGTGAATCTAGTAGGATAGTGCGATGTTTAGGTACAGATCTTGTTCTACGGATGGATCTATCAGTAGCTAGATGATTAGTTTCAGAAGCTTGCCACAGAATCTTTTCTGGGTCATCTACTATGATAGGGGGATTTGGGTCTGGATGAGCTCTGGTATTGATTCTTCGTGAAGCCAGATTTTAGATCCAGAGCTTAAAGAGAATGGTATTGGTGAATGTTTCTGGATGAGTGGTTTTTCTAAGGCTTTACTAAGGTGAAGGATGGTCAAAAGTAAAGGGATGGATTAGTGGAGTCGCCAGGTGAAAATGGGTTGTTTTTGTGAAGATAACTATGGTCCACCACCAATAACTAATCTGAGAATGTTTTTGGATTTTCTGAGTTTTATGTGCAGCCTATGGTTTGTTAAAGTATCCTAGACTTGTTTCAACACTTTTCTAGGGTGATGAGAACAAAAAGAGTTTACTCTGAAAATGGGTCTATGGGCTGCTTGCTTGTTTATGGTATCTAAAGGACCAAAAAGTCTATAAAAGTTTGCCAGACTATCATGTACTCAATGTCCCACCATCTCCCGCTATGTTAGTGAGCGATGGGATAGGTCTATCTGATAATAACCTAGAGTTCGGTAAAATAGTAAGGGCTACTAGATGTTAGTGGAGTCGCCAGGTGGATTTTTAGTTTTTTTGTGGTATATGTGTATGGTCCACCACCAGTACTAACAAAAACCAATCTAAGGGAGTTTTTGGGGGTTTTTCTGAGTTTTATGTAGTCCTGAGGTTTGGAAGAGTGTCCTACAGGTGAGTCATCATTTTGCTAAGATGGTGAAAGAGCTATTTTCTACTCTTCAGACAATATCTAAGTTTACTAAGCTTGATTGAGACTTCAGGAGTTACTAAGGTGTACTTAGATTGTCACTAACTCGGAAGGTCCTACTGTGAGTGTCACTATGTTAGTGAGCAGTGGGATAAGTCAATCAGATAGTATTCTTAAAGGTCTCTAAAGATGAGGGAAACTAAGTTTTTTAATCACTCAGAGTCCCACCGTGATCGCCATTATGTTAGGGTCCCGTGATTTGGCCGATTGGCTAGCCAAATGACGATGTAACATCAAACCAAGCTTTGGAGCCCAAGGACCTAGCCTTCCTGGACTCAGAGAGGGCTCTCTCTATTATATGCAAAAGATATCGGTGTGTTTGCTTATGGTGTTCTGATATTAGGCTAGTTATGAAGTGAGTTTTTAGTTTTTTGGTTTTTTAAGTTTGTGAGGGATAAAACTGATCAAAGATATAAAAATGGATAACAAGAAGTCAGATCAATTGGGCTATGGGGTCAAACAGGTCAAGGAAGCTATGAGATGATGATGCAAGGCTGCTGTAGGGCCGATTTGATTCAAGGTATAAGGGATCTTTGGGCAAAATGGAGTAAATGAACATCAAGTGGTGAAAGACAAGGGATTTCAAGTGTAACTAGTTTATAGCAAACATAAACATGTTATAGCAAGCCATTAATCATGCTAAATGCAACTATGAGCTAATTAATACATAGAAATCAAACATTCCAGCCATACATAGAGGTATAAGACCCTCTAACTTCGGGAAATGGCTATCAGACTTTGGGGAAAACACATAAGACAAACTAAAAACTCATAAACTACGCCGAAACGCCTAAACATAGTCTCTAAGTCATTGGGCACTTTGAAAAACAAGCTTTCATAGTTTTAGGCAAAGGGCTAGATCGGGACTAGGCCTCCTTGGTTCAACAAGATGATCAACAAATCAGTCAAAGAGAAAGTTTTATGGACAGAACTATGGACAGCTTATAGGAAGGCAGGGCACACCATACATCCTACTCAACATGCATAGAACTTGTAAATAAAACTAGCAAACATTATCCTTAAGTTAATAAAGAGCAGTTAAGAATTCTTTAGCATAACTAAGGAAGAAGAAAACATCAAGCTATGAAGATTCAGGAATTTTGAGGTGCCTCCATGGGCATATCTCAAAACTAATCTCTACTGATCTATAGCAGCAAGAAGCATGTATTATGGATGAAAACTAGAAGACAACAAAAAAGCAAGAAAAACTATACCATTCTACCATGTCATGGAATCCATCAACAATCCTTCATCATTCCTCAAAAGCATCCAAGAGGCAGTCCAAAAATCATAACACAAGTGTATTCTTCAAAGCTCATATGACCAATGTATTAATTCTTCTCTCAAGTTCAGCGTCTATTTTTACAATGAATCCTTGTGGGATAAATAGGCTAGAGGAAGGAAAACCTCATGGAGCAACTAGCTATCCCATTGGCCAAGTCAAAATATCTAAACTTGTCCTTGAGGCTTTGCAAAGCCCAAGGCAAAAAATATCCCATAAAATATCTAAAAACTGCTAAAAACAGAAATTATATTGACTTTGCATCATTTCCCAAGTATAAAAATAGCTAAACGCACATTTGGGAAAAGCAGATTTTTGAGGTTCAAAAATTACAAAAATACTTCATATTTATGCCTGAAAAAGGTCCCCTGACTTGCTGGAGGCAATTGGCAGCCTTCCCGGTGTCGAAATGAGGCTCATGATGGCCCGTTGGAAATCTCTCTATGTCTGCTTTCCGGCACAACTGAAATCACCTCAATCTGATCTCTGGAAGTCCCCCAAAACTATACCTATGTGCAAAAACCCAGAAAATAGCAGACTGCTGATATGGCGGGCAGAATGTGCAAAAAGAGGGCATTTTTCGCCAATTTGAGGGGGCGAATGATCTCCGAATGCCCTGAAAATCGCTGGGGACCTGCTCATAGAATTATGGCAGCCACTGGCATCATCCTTGTCCCTTGAAAAATCCTCGAACTGAAATGGCACAATTATGAGTTTTTGACTAAAAACCCAAAAAATGCCAAAAAACAAAAAGTTGCCGAAATAGGCCCAAAATTGGCATGCATGACCCTCAAGGGTCCATAGCAACATGCTCCGAAGCTGATGCCAAAATATCAAGGGCTGATATGCTTTTCCCTTCTTTTTTTGCCTGGCGCTTTCCCTTTGCCTTCTTCAATTTCTCTTGTGCTGCCTTTAGTTTGCGCCGAGCAAACTGATTCAGCTTTTGGAAGTGATGTGTCCTCTTCCTCTGCAGATCTAAATCTCTATTCGCCCTCTCAAGCTTCATTTCCAAATGCTTGTTAGCTCTTTCAAGCCAAGCCTCTTTGTTTTCCTCAATTTCCTGCTCAAGGAGTGCAGTGAGGGGAAAGGTTTGGAGCTGGGCTTGCTCTTCTGCTCTCTGCTTTTCCAAGGCTCTTTTAAGCCCGATGGTCCTAGGCCTCTTCCGCCTAGGCTGGTATTCCTCCTCTTCATCATCAAACTCACCAATGAGCTCTTCAATTCTTGCTTGCGCCTTTTCTGCCTCTTTCTTATACTTAATCGCCCGTGCCTCATGAACAGCTGTGTGCACATTCCTTTGTTTGTTTTCAATCTCCAAGAAATGATTGAAATTCCTTGCCCTTTGAAGATCTTGCTCTAATGCCTCAATTTTCCCTTCCTTATGGATTAAGAGATTTTCAAGAAGGCGGGCCTCATTTTCACTATCATCGCTTTGGATAGGGATAATAGCTAATTCACCTCCATGCTTTGTACTTTCCCCAACTTTGCTTTTACCTTTGAAAGCCAATCTGGCGCTTTTCCTCCTTGGCATGATAGAAGATGTCTTTTTGGGCAATTTCCTCTTGCTAGGAGCAACCTTTGTCACTGTTTGAGTGGCAGCCTTAGCTTGTTGTTCTTCATCTTGCACTTGTTGTTGTTCCTCATCATCTAACTGCTGTTCTTCATCACCTATCTGTTGCTACTCCTCAATTTGTAACTGCTGCTCTTCATTTCCTGTTTGCTGTTGTCCCTCATCATGGACCTGCTGCTGTTCCTCATCATGGACCTGCTATCCTTCATCAACTATTTGCTGCTGTCCCTTATCATGGACCTGCTGTCCTTCATCCTCTATCTGCTGTTGTCCCTCATCCCTTTCTTCTTGCTGTTGTTCACTGCCCTCTCCTTCCTCCTGTTGACTTGGCTGTCCAGTGGTCATTCTGAGCCTTCTAGGTGTAGGCCTACTGGACAAAGGCACTGGGCGATGGACAGGCTGAGTAGGAGAAATATGGGCAGGAGGAACAGTGGCAAAATCTGGATGGCTGATGAATAAATCCCATGAAACCTCTTTCTTCTCTAGCTGGTATAGGAAGATAATCTTGATCAAAGAATGATGAAAAAGAGAAGGTATTTGCTGAGGTGGGGCCTTATTTTGGACAGTGGATGCCATTTTCTCTATGCTCTTGAAAAAAAAGTAAGGGAGGTTCAGTTGCCTGTTTCTGGTAAAATTCATCAATAAACAGACATGGTAGGCATAAATTCGATCAAACCTCCCTTCACAAGTGAAATATTTCATTATGGCCTTCATAAGCGGAGCATAGCTGTCAAGGAGATATGAAAAAGGGAAGATAGCAGTGACAGCCTCTCTTTGTTCAGGCTTGATGAAAGGTTTGTAATCCTCTAAGTCAAGATGAGCTTGTTTAAACCATTTTTCGCCATGATACGGGATCTTGGTGGCCTTGGACACATACCTTGGAGAAATTTTGAAATCAAGATCCGCCACTTGGAAGTGTTTTTCTTTGAATCTCAGGGCGCACAAGTGTGTTAATGGCGAAAAACTCTTGACCTCTTCTATCTTCTGGCAGAAATCAAGGCAGCCTACTTCATGGAAGTTGAAAAGTACAGATGGATGAGCATTAATCTCTTCTGTAGAGATGGGCTCATATCTCTTATGTGGACCTCTCCTGCTGTCTTGCCTTGGAGGCATTTTAACCTGAATATGCTTTGGAAAAGGCAAACTGCCCTCACTGTGTGTAAAAATGCCATGCTAGAAACAAACTGTGTCACTATACTGTTTGGACAGAGAAACAATGTGAGGTGGATGGTTTGCAACAAGTGTCTTTGAATTCACAACCTCTGCTCTCCTTAAAACCAGCCTTTCATCTTTGAATGTACCTCAGCCAGGCAAAATTCTCAATAGGGTACTATATAGCAAAGAGGAGACAGACTGTTGTGTAAGTTTCCTGTGCACAGTATTGAGGAATCACTTTTCCTGGTGAATTTGTCAGAGGTCAATCAACAAACCTACATCTCTGTCTTCAATGTAAAATTCAATCATCAACAACCTACCCTTCAGAAAGTGGCCTGCTCACCCTTAGAATATCTCAGTCAACAGATTTCTCTAGAAGAGACCATACAGTGAAAGAAAAAAGGAGACCTAGGTTAGGTGAATTATCAGTGCACAATGTTTAGGAAAATCACCCTTTACTTGTGAATTTAAGAGATCAACCACCATATCTATATCTCTGTCTCCAATGTTAAAATTCAACCATTAAAACCCTGCTCTTTAGAAAGTGGCCCCACACCTTAAAAATATCTCAGTCAACACTTTTCAGTAGGAAATGATACAGTGAAAAAGAGGGGCAGACTGCTAGAAAGAGTTTGCTGTGAGAAAGTGCTAAAATCACCCTGTTCTTGAAGCCTTAGATGTCAACCAATAAACATGTATCTCTGCTTCAAGGTAGAATTTCAGTCATTTACAACTCTGCCTTGTATAAGTGTGCCAACAGTCCACTAATCTTGCATCTCTTGCAAACCACCATACATATGTTTAGACAGTCAATACACAGGACTGGAGCAAAAATGACAGAGTTTAGAAGATTACAAAGCTTTTGGCAGAAACTATGTGAGTTTTCTTTTTCAAAAAAAATATTTCAAAACCCCTTTTACTGAGTGTACTTCACTATTTTAATAATGTGGCAATGTCTTGAGGATAGTGTGAAAAGTTTCTCTTTTTAGACCTAAACCCTGTCTCTCTATAACAAAAACTTCCTCTGCAGCTTCAAACTGTAAACTTCTGCCTGATCAAGAAACTTCTCTCCTACTAAACTTCACTGTTTCTTTATGTATGTCACTTCATTTAAACAAAAACATGCTCATGAAGTTTACTTTGGTGTGTTTATTCAGTCAAATTTACAATTTGAGTAGAGGTAATAGGGTTTTTAAAGCTCTAGAAGTTTGAACAAAGGATGTAGGAGTTTGCTCTTCAGAAAGTAATCAAGGCTTCTTTCACTTATGGAAATATCAGTTCTTGGAGGAATATCTTTATGCCCTCTGGAAAACCATTTGAAAATGATCCTTTGAAGAACAAAAAATAGTCACAGATTTATCACATTGGCAAATTTCGAAGGTTTCAAAGGCAAATTTCAAAATACCTCTTTGAAATCGTTGGAAGATCTTTGGAGAGGCTTGGAGTAGCACCGGAGGTCCTCCAATTTGTGCGCGGCACTCTTGAATGTCAGCACGGCGCGCAAAATTATACCCGGGTGGCCTGTCGGGTCGGCCTGTCGGGTGGTCGGGCGCCCTGTACAGGCGCGTCGCGCAACTGTACAGGCGCGTCGCGCCAATACTGACCGCGCGTTGAAAAAGTTCGCCAGGCGCGTCGCGCGGGTTTCCAGGTGCGTCGCTCGGCCTTTAATCAGTTCAAAACCCTGTAAATTGACCAGAAATTTGTTTTTTCGATGCTGAGGGCGGCGTGGAACTTTGTTTGCAGTTTGAGAATGATAAAATTACCCTCAACCTTCACCCTTATGTCATTTCAAATTTTCCAATGGTCACTTGTTTTTAAATGTAAAGTGGACTTTTGGTTTGGCTTCTTTGCAAATTTTTCACAGTCTTTTCGACACTTCAACATCGAACTTGAAACTCTGAAAAATAACTCCGTATCTTCACAATTTCTGCCACTGTTTCTAACGATGCTGGTGATATTTATGAGGCAAAGTAACCCTTCTTTAATACTGTCAAGATAATGCTTAAACACTATTTTGTTTCTGAAGGACAGGGCTTGCCTTGTCAATGTGCTTTGACAGCCTTGGTGTTTGCATTGTTCCTTCAACCATTTTCCTACTGTAGATGCCAAGTTGCTGCATTTTTTATAGCATGCTATGGTCTTCAAAGAGGGTCATTTTTCACTACAATCCTTTGCTTGACAACACATTATACCACATCTCTGTTTATTGAATACTGGAAACTTGTTTTGTTTCAAACTATCCATAACATTGACTGTCCATGAAAACAACTTCTTTGCCTATACATCAACTGGTATACTTATTCACCATGTCCATCCTAGGAATTAAACCTGAAATGCCTCCCATTAATTGTGATGTATATTCTGAAAGGAGGAAATCATGAAGCAAGAAGAACAGGTCTCTTGGAAACAATTATCATTTTGCTTTGACCAGTGCATTGACCTTGTTGTAATAGAACCATTCCATAGCTCAACTTTGTCCACTGTTTTACCTTCTTGGTGATAATTTAAAGAAAATCACTCAGAATGTGTCAAAGAGCATTTTGAAAAGCCTTGACAACTGTTTTGTCATTTAACAGGAGATGGCCTGTGTTTTTCCAATTTGTTTGATAATCTCTGCTCTTAGGTGATTTATAGGCTTCTCCCTGGACTGTAAGTGTCATCTTTTGGTCGCATCCCTTCATATCCTAATTCTCTGTTTTCTTGAAAAGCGCTCCTTTGGACTTTTGGCATGTGAGAGTGGATTGTTGTTTGATCCTTTCCCTTAAGGAAACTGCCCCCTTTTTGGTATCAATGGCATATATATTCATGATGTTCCCTGTCCATCATGATGCATATTTTGAAAGACATTTTCCTATGGGTAATACATTTTGAAACATAACCACCATCTTGTACCTGTGTACAGCCTTCTATTTACTTTCTTTGTATCTTTCCACTGCACCTTTTGACCAAATCAGTTTTCAACGATATGCAATGCTTTGGCCATCTGCTCATAAATGGAGGAGGCCTTTCACTGAGCAAAGTATCTAGAGATTATTTGATAATGCTGCATGACAAGGATTTGCTTGGATTATGATGGTAAGCAACCAACTTTTAAAAGAACATCAATACTGTCACCTCTGCTTGCAATCACCACTATGATTTAGAAAAACCCTAACCAAAGTATCACTGTCTCACTGTACTGTTCTGAGGGAAACTGGGATGTCATCATTTTCTTTGGTCATCTCATGAAAAATTACTTGAAAGATAGTCTCTGTGACTATGGAGGTCAGTGCCTTTTGAAAAACAAAGAACTTTCTTTCTGCCTGTGTAATGGCATGTTTTGTCAGCACCTCTTCAATTTGATCTTGTGGACAAGCAGGCTGCTTATGATTGGAATTTTTACTAATGACATGCCTTCCTAAAGTTCAACAATTCACATGATTTGAAAGCTTCAAATGACCTCCTTCATCAGACCAGACTCTTTTTTCCTTTGAGCTAGCATACTTCAAACTCTATCCCTGTTATGATCATCACTCACATTCATAAAACCTGGAGATATTGTTTCACTGTTCAGTAAAAGGCAAACCTGGACTTTTGCAATCTTCAAAGTCAATACTGGCCAGCGCCCTCTGCTTGTGGATGAAGGAGGCGCCCTAACCCTCTGCTTGTAAATGAAGGAGGTTCTGGGCCATGACAATTTACCAGTTTTCTGTGACAGTGGTGTCTTTCTCTTACTGTGATTTTCATGCTGGAAAGAACTGTAAGGTCTTGATGAGTGACTCTTTGTTTTGCAGCTTTATCTCAGGCTCATACTACATTTAGAAGCAGCTGTTCCTCTAACTGTAGATTCAAGCATTTAATCCTGAGATGAAGTTATATTTCCTGTTCTTTGCAGAATCCATAAAACACTGTGAAACACCTAATAATCAGCTTGAGACTGTGGTTCATGCAGTGCTGAGACCTAGGGGTATAAGTGGTGCGACTTAGAGCTGTTGGTCAATTTTATTTGCAGAGTGGGAGGTCAGTCATGGTTGGTCTGTAACAGATGGAGGCTTTTTTGGCTTTTTGATGATCGCCAAGGGTAAAATTTCTTAAAGCACCACTTCCTAACATAGGGGAAACTTTTGAAACAGATTTGGATTTTTCTTTTAGAGCTGATGGGCAGACCAGTAGGGCTGAAGCTAGATAGGATAGTGATAATGAGTTTTTGATTTTGACATGGGTGTACTGAAAAGTAGAAAGGCGGAAAAAGTTTTAGGAGGGTTTTCTAGATGACATATTGACATAAGGAAATCAGTTTCTAGAAAACTCAGCTGTAGATATAGTCATCACTAATATGTAAAAAATACTGATGGCTAATAGCTTCAATTTCGTTTTTCCACTTCCTTTATGTTTAATAGTTTTGTTATTTCCTTTATGCTTTATGTTTGGTTGCACAGGTTTGATTATTGAGCTTAACAATAGTGTTAATTATTTTTTTCCAACAATTAGCTTAAAAATAGAATATTAATTAACAAGTGATTCTCATTTTTTTTTCTCACCATGCCATGTCCAGATTATTTCACAATGAAACATATATTAAGTTACAATAATTTAAATGGGAATAATCATGGTATAAAATCAATGAGGGTTTCATTTAATTTCATTGTTTAGCACTTATAAATAGTTTAAATTGTGGCATGAAATTGATCTTGGGAACGACATTAGCATAAGCTTAATACCAAGATTAGTATAAGTAAATTAACATAAGTAAGTGTCGAACAAATCCTTTTATCCTTGCTTGATATTTAGGAACCTGAATTGAACATTTCCATAATGATTTCTTTCAAGCATCAATACTTGCATCATTTGGAAGCAGCATTTTAAGTACATATTTTAAATAGCTATTTAGTTAATGATTTCATATTTGCAAGTGTAGCTGTAGGTGATTAAGAAGTTTTGCATCCTTTATTTCTTGCATATATTATTAATTTGTAGTGTGTTCTCTTGAAATGTCTTGTTTTTTTTCCTACGTGATTTCCTTTCAAAATTAGTTCGAGGGTTTTTATTTTCCAAATCCCTGAGGCCTTATTCTGGCATATATTGTGCTATGTCTCTAAGTCTTATGTCCCCCCGGGTTGACAATTTAAATGTGGGTGTAGATCTAGCATTTATACCTCCCAACATTGAGGCTATCTCAAGAGGGGTGGATCATGAACTGTAACAAAAAAGAAGTGTGAAATTGATATTTTTTGTTATTATTCATTAATAAAAATAGAATTACAGTTTTCTTTACCTCCAGCACTAGTCAAAACTTTAATTTAAACAAGGAAACAATTACCACAATATCAAAACATAAAAGTGCAATTTTGTAGATACTTCTCATACAGAGCACTGATACTGGTCAAGACAACCATATTTATGCCTATCTTCACCAGTAGCGTGTATGGTATCTATGCAGGAGTATGTTTGGAATTCATAGATTCCCCAAACACTATTAGTGAAGACGAGAGGAAATATTGGTTGTCTTGATCAATATTGATGCTTTGTTTGAGAAATATCTACAAAATTGTACTTTTCCATTTTGATATTGTGGTAATTGTTTCCTTTTTAAAAGTTTTGAACATCAGTTCTAGGTTTTGTTAATGTCTATCATTTTTTTTTAACATGAATCAGTAATGGATTGTGGAGATGCTACAATGGTTGAATGTTGTATTTTCCAAGAAGAGGACAACACTGGAAATATGGAGATTCTAATATGGACAATATGAAACAAAATCATTCTAATATGGATATTATAATATAGAAAATATGAATACCTGAATGATCTCCTCTTGGTTCTGAGAATAAATTGTTGGAGTAGTTTAATCTTGGTCTAGCAAACCTCTGTCCACTCGTTGAAGAAGCAGTGAAGTCAACATTGACTTTGTTGTTGCTATGTTGGATTGAGGGTGTTTTTATCCAAGATTATCCAAATCCTAATTTATTCTCTACTGAACAGGGACAACCACATGAAGGTGGAATATCTCATGGTCTCCCCCCTCACATCACTCTCAATTCCCCACTACCCAATTTATCTACTATATAGGAAATAATTGAAAGAAAGACATTAAAAAAACTAGAAAACATTCATTTGTAAATCCACAAAATATTTCATCTCACTCTCAATTCCCCACTACCCAATTTATCTACTATATAGGAAATAATTGAAATAAAGACATTAAAAAAAATAGAAAACATTCATTTGTAAATCCACAAAATATTTCATCTCACTCTCAATTCCCCACTACCCAATTTATCTACTATATAGAAAATAATTGAAAGAAAGACATTAAAAAAACTAGAAAACATTCATTTGTAAATCCACAAAATATTTCATCTCAATAAATTTTATCATGAAAAATATGTTTACATAATATGAAATGACGTCATATACATAAATAGACATATAACAATTATTCATTAAAAATAAAATTAATTCATTCATTCATTTATCGTAGACAAAAAATATTTAGGGGTTTAGGGGAATAGATAAGAGAGGTTTGTATAAAATATTTAGGTAAGAGTGTAGTTGATGATGCTTTTAGATGATTAAAATGAGAAATTTAATGGCATTGGAAAATTAATAATTGCATATTTATCCTTCAATAGGTTCGGTCTCATCCAAACATGCATGCATGAGCATTGTTTTTTAAACTAGGCATCTGAATTGTTGCACCATTTAAAAATCCATAAACAAATACTGATTATGATTAAAGACTTAAATTCACTTTCTCAACAGGGTATCTAAATTAAGTTTTAAAACACATTTTTAAAATATCAAACCTATTCTGAAAAATACAGTCATCGTACTTGAATAAGAAAAAGTGATCTTGCACATACATATATAAGATTCAAAGTCTGAACAAGAGTACAAAAGTGGAGAGCTATTTTTGATGCACATATCTTAATGATTAATATTGGATAAATATTGGCATATGTGTGTGTGTTATTAGCATGAGACTTATAATATCAATAAAAGTAATAAAATAGAGAATATGAACAAGCTACAAGAGCACATACCTATGAAAAAATGTTTGCAATATATTCTTAATATGGATTGAGGAAAATAAACTACCTTCATTAAACCTATACTAATTAACGTAGACTTAGTGTTAGTATGAATCTTGATTCGAGGTGTACGAAAAAATACCACTTTAGCTGCACATAAAAAACAGCCCTAATAGCAGAAATGACTATTAATATCTTCAGATCTGCAGTTAGATGATCAAGACAAATGCTGCAAAAATCTATATCTATGCATTAGAAGACATTAAACAGTAGAAAAATAATATTTACTCCATAGATCCAATAGACAAGACAAGAATATATCCAATGAAATTTTTATTAATGGCACCTGAGAGGAAAACACAAGAGGGTGTTCCCTGTTCTCCTCAATGGGATGGGTTCTTGTAAGTCCTTAGCACTTCAGATTTAGAATTCCTCTCTCTTGATGGTGTAGAAAACCCAAACAAAAATGGAAAAATATGGCTATGATAATGGATCAATAACCAGACCAAGAGTTAAGATCTAGAGTGATTTTTAGGCAACAAAAGGTGACAAATGAATGGGAAAACCCTTCTATTTATAATAAAATATTGAGTTAGTCTAGAGATTGGTGCATAATTAAAATATTTTTAACCAAATCTAGATCCAACTTTTATGGAATATTTTATTATATTTGTTGGAGGGAAAAGGAATTTGACTTGAGTAAAATCCCTTTATTTGTAAATAATAAATAAATAAATGATTTATTTATCATTTTAAGGATGTGATTAAGTAATAATAAATAAATAAATGATTTATTTATCATTTCAAGGATATGGTTGAGTAATAATCAAATAAATAATTATTTATTTAATTATTTAAGGGTGAATTAGTCATATTTAACAAAGAATATTATTTAAATAAGATTTAAACAATTATCCTTAGAAAATAATAAGATAAATAATGATTTATCTAATTAATTTCCTTGTTTTGGGTTAAATATAACTAGAAATATTAATTAAACTACTGTTTAACTAATTATTTCTTGAGGAAAATTAAACAAATGTATATTTATTTAATATTTCCTTATGGGGTTTCCTATTTAGACCATAAACAACTTAATAAGGTGATTTACTAAGTTATTTTCATAGTGACAGCATTTTTACTTGGAGTAAAATTGGTCTTACATGATGTACTTGGGTTCATCTAATGATAATAGGTTAGATGACCAAAAAAAGGTGTAACAGATTGCCCCCCAGCATGTGAGCGTTAGGAGCTAATCATATGACCGAAGTACGTTGTAAGAACTCAATCATTAGACATCGAAGGGGAAGTCAAAGAGAGAGAAGTATAAGGTAAACCAAAGTGCTGAAAGACCTAGACCCTGAGGAGGTGACTTGCAGGTGCGACAATTATTTTTAATGAGTGAGTACCTTCTATAGGCAGTGGGGGAGGCATACTTATGCCCACCGAGGCAATAGTACAAACAATAAGGCGCTCGGAACACCACGGAACACAATAATAAAGTATATGCTGTCATAAACATGAGCCAGGTGAATGACATAACAATGAATCCCACATACATATTGTGCCTGGGATAACAGCCAAGACTTGTACAATGATATCTGAGTACATGAGATATAAATGCAACCTAGATGCCCTTGAAAATAGGAAAGGGCTCTAAAAATCTGATTGATACATGCAAACGAAAAGGCGCTGCAAGCGGCTAAGGCCGATATCATCAAATGTATGGAGCTGCATCGAAGGCTGTAATAAAGAGGTCATCCGAGTGTGTGGGGGGTTACCTATAGGGCCACCCCCTCATGAGGGTTGAGACATCTCACACACACCGTTGAATCACTGATGTCAGATGCTGCATCACTGAACCATCGAGTATACAGATCGCGATCATGCTAAAAGGAGCTGGAGCTAAGAAAAAATCAAGTCAAAGTGCAATAAGGAGTCCCTTTGCCTAATATGAGGCACCGAACAAGAGTGGAAGCTGGAACCAAGGTACACCGCCCTCTAGAACTGTCTTCTGAAATGAATGAGTTGACGTCGACAAAAAAAGGTCTGCCTTAGGTGAGGCAATAAGGGATCCTCAACTAAGGCACGAGAGAAAATAGTAGAGTGACTGACAGATTGACACCCATGATGATGATGAAATGGGGGGGAACTGAGTAGCGAACGAACGACTTCCCTTGTAAGAGCATAAATGGCATGGATGACCTGGCAGCGACTAACACGATATCATGAGGGATAGGGGACAATGGGATTGAAGGCCATAATGTGCGACACGAGAGAGGGACCAAGCCATGAATGATGGAGGACTATAGCGAGATGTAAAGGGACTTGGGATAGACTCCATGAATGCAATGATGACTCCACTCGGATGCTCTAAACAAGGGTGACTCGATGGTGCTGCCACATATGTAAAGGGTCCAAATGGGGACCATACAAGCATGAGTACAAGATGGTAACTCACGATCAAATTCGACACGAGCGTGGACAAGTATGGAGGCAACATGGTGCCCCCAGTATGAGTGTTGCAAGTGAAGAAATTAGATTTTGAGGAGGGGTGAAGTGGCGCTTGTTGGAAAAAATGTGTCCTGGTGAAGTATCAAATCAAAAAATCTAATAGATACCCATTTGAGGTTTTGGTGAGATCTTTCCAATGGTATATACGGTTCGTCGAACTGAGCTATAGTTTTGGTCGCAGTAAGCGAAAGAAAAATCAGGGGTTTTCTTTTAACAAGGCATTTTCCTTCCAGATTCACTTATTTGCCAGTGGAGCTGTGGTGAATGTTGTGAGGAGAGGAGGCCTTAAGGCTTGCAGTAGTTGTAGCTAATAAACCGACCATTGTAATTTGAGATCTATCAGTTGTAGGTAAGAGGCCTAATCCTACTCTTTCATTTTAGTGGATTAAAAGTTCAGTTTAGGTACCCAGAGCTCATGAACATGCCAGGTCGCACTTTTTGGGGTCTGTTCTGCGACCTGGGTAGTAGGTTCTAGGCAGAAAACTGTGACCTATCCCAGGAAATGACCTGAACAATGCGACCTGTCAGAAAAAGGGGTTTTCAGTGTTGTTTCTGGCTGAGATCTGGGATTTTTATGGTTGAGGGGCATAAGTTCCCCAAGCATGTTGTGGACATGCCAAAATGTATTTAGAAAAAGGGAAATCTAAAAACATTTTAATGATGTGGTGTGCCATTTGTTTTCAGTATGGTTATGCAGTTTGAGAAAGGAAATAGACGATTACCAATCTCTTTTAGTACTTCCTATATGAATCAAATGGATTTTAAGTTTCTAGGTTGGCATACATGGTGCTAATACCTCAAAGATAGTATTTGGGATAATGAACTGGTGTTCTCCTAGAAAACCTATAGGTTGGTCAACCATAATGTCTGTGAGACTGGGTTGTTGATGAAAAATGAAGGAATGATGAGGGGTATCATTCCTAGAGTGATCTTGAAGTGATATGGGACTCTAGAAGTTCTTCTAAATGTTGAAGAATAATGGGACTAGAGTCGTCATGACTAGATTCACTAGGAGAGTGTTGAAGAACTACTTCTCCTAGTCTCTCCTATATGAGTGCCCCCCTTACCCAAACATTGGGTGTCAATGTAATGGCCACACGGTGCATGTGGTTCAAATGCATGAGTTCGATGTAAGGGGGTAGATAAAGTTAGTTGTGTTCGATGCTTCCATAATGTCGTCATCGTAATAGAAGATGGGGTGACTAATGGAAGAAATACCACCTGACGCGACGAAACAACCTTACTGTTCATCATGAGAGGAGAGGTTCATATGCGCATCGTCACAAGGGGTAGTGGGAGAGTGAGTAGACAAAGGATCCACCGATGTTAAGATTAGGGAGGGGGTTGAAGGGAGGTCAGGCGAAACATCAGGGGAGCTCTCATCGTGGACTTCTGACCAAGGCCCCGTTATCTCAACATCGTAAGGGGAAAAGTTAATGGGAGCATCTGTGTCCTCAGGTGTTGCCAAAGCAAGATGCAAAAATAAGGGAGCAGGTGACTCATGGCGCTCAAACTTGAATTGGTGTAATGTTGAGATTCAACAAGATGATGAGCTTAGTGAAAAGAGTCGCCTTCACTAAGTGGGCTTGTAGGCTATTTTTGGCACAAGTCTATTTTTAGACATGATGATCATATTTCAGAAGTTGCAGGATGCTATTTGTGGATGGTTGATCAAGTTGGAAAAATAGATAAAATTCTATTTTTAGAATATTGGGTGAAGTCTATTTATAGATCGTTGATCTAAAAATAGATGCATGTCGATTATTATTAGTTCTTAATAATAATCAGACACTAAACAGAAACTTATTCTCTTGGAGCACTTTAGTTCAGTGCACAGATGTGGCACATCAGTGGACTGAGGGAATTATGCAATTCCCAAGGGTTTACTGAATCTAATGCATGGAGGACTCAGTTAGAACTCAAGTGGCAGAGTTATGACACAGTTGGAAGAAGTAGTTATGGAGTTGTATTTAGTTTAACTTAGTTAGACTGAGTTGAGCTAGTTGTATCTAGTCTAATTGAATGATACACTAGTGAGAGTGGAGTGAATTAATTAGTTAATTAATTTACAAATAATAACTCATTTATCAAATGAACAATACAGCAGTTAACTACAGTGCATGGCAGTTTCAGTGGAGACCCAGTGGAGAGATAGGTGAAAGGGAAAGATAGACTATCTGTTGTGACTATAGTGATGCATTGATTGCATCACACACACATTGGAGTTTCCAATGAGGATTGCGCAGTCAAGGAAAGTGTAATTTGAATTCATTCAGAGCTATTCTCTAGCAAGTATTGCGGAGTGGAGGTAGGCTAGCAGGAGGCAGAGATCGATGCATGGATTTGGAAGATTGTCCCTTATTAATGTATGACGATTGTACTGTACTAAGAGCTTGATAAGATTTTTATGAGGATTGTTATATGATTCCATGATACATAATATATATTTGGGGTTTTCAGCTTCAGGCTTTCCCAGTTAAAAACAACTGTGTTATGTGCGATTATTTTTATTTATTCTTTACATCTGTGTGCAATTAATTTTTCCGCTAAAGATTAACAAGTGGAATTGATTCAGTATTTTTCATAAAGTTAAATAGTGTAAGATCAGGTGAATCAAGGACATATGCATGTTAAGTGCATATAATTTCTACATGGTATCAGAGCATTTTTTATTGAATATTGCAATTGTAAAGTGAGTTTGTGCTGGTGGACAATTCGAATTTGCTACAGAAGATTCTTGGTGTAGAAGTTGAGTATACATTGAAATGTCTTTCAATGGGTTACGATTGGAGTATGCCCTTGATGGGAGCTCAAATTACATAGCCTGGAAGGATAGGATGGAGGCAATGCTGGAGGATAATGGACTGAAGGAGTTCATCGATAGACATGTTCCTAAGCTGGGATCTAGCGATGTTGCATTACTTGACGCATGGAAAAAGAAGAGAGAAAAGACGAGGAGAATTCTGTTGGAAGGTGTGAAGGACCATATTTTGTCCATCCTTCACGGGAAAGCCACTCCATTCTTAATTTGGAAGGCTTTGATAGACTTTTTCCAAAGCAGAAGTGACCAGAGGAAGTTGGCACTTAAAGACAAGCTCGGAAAAATAAAAATGGAGAAAGGCGACAGTATTCCAAAATACCTCACGAAGTTTGTCCATTGCAAGGATGAACTAGGAAGTGTGGGGGTTACTATTGATGAAGAAGAATTGGTGAGATTGGCTCTCCTTGGGCTTCGAAATAGTTGGCATAGCTACGAAAAATATGTCAATGGACAGGAGAAACTGTCGGGATGGGAGCGACTTTGGTTGGATCTTGTGCAGGAGGAGATAAGGCGGGGTACTAGGGATTGATCTTCATCTAAGAATGAAGATGAAGAGAATTGTGCTTTGGCTTCCAAAGCAAGGAAAGGGAAGGGGAAGAGACATCCTTCAAAATCCAATGCTAAATGCAAGAAGCAGGATTTGTCCAAAGTGAAGTGTTTTCACTGTCACGAACATGGACATTTCGCCACTAACTATCCACAGAAGAAGAAGAACAAGAAGGCTGCTAGATCTGCAGCTGGAGAGGCCTTAGCCTCGCGATTTGAGCTTGATTTCTCCTTTATCGCTTTCTTGGTTTCAAGCTGCATGGGATCGGTGTGGTATCTTGATAGTGGTGTGTATTTCCATATGATGAGAGACAAAGAGTTGTTTAGTGACTTGGAGGAGAAGGACCTCCAGATGCATATAGAGATGGGCGACGATGGTCAGTATAGTGTGACTAGAATTGGGACCATTACCTTTGAGAGGGATTCTAGTAATCCATTATTGTTGAAGAATTTTATGCATGTTCTAGGTCTAAAGAAGAACTTGGTCTCAATCGCAATGCTGGAAGACAAAGGTTATGATGTTGTTTTCAGTGAGGGAAAATCATTCCTTCGACATAAAACAATGGGTAAAACCAAGAAGACAGGGGTTCGAATTAAGAATATCTATAATCTGGAGGTAGATGGTTGCGCTGCAATGGTGGGCAAAGCAGAAGAAGTGGTGAGCAGGGATGAGGGCGAATTATGGCACAAGATATTGGGCCATCTTCACCATGGCGCTTTGAAGATTTTGTAGCAAATTTCTACTGGACATCCCAAGGGTACGTTTGCACAGTCAGATCAGTGCAAGGGATGTACTATGGGTAATTTTGTGAAGACCACCTTTCATGAGAAGGAGAACCATGCTTCGGTGATCCTGGAGAGAATTCACACAGACGTGTGTGGACCTTTCTTGGTTGCTTCAACAGAAAAACACAGGTATTATGTTATATTTGTTGATGAATATTCTCGTAGTGCTGGATCTTCTTCATGTAGAAGAAGAGTGAAACGTTCTCAAAGTTCTGTGAGTTCAAGGCATTGGTGGAGAAAGAGTCGAGGAAGCAAGTGAAAGCTTTACGGAGCGATAATGGTGGTGAATACATCTTGGGTGAATTCAAAGAATTCTGTAGCAAAGAAGGAATTCGAAGAGAACTCATAGCGCCTCATAACCCACAGCAGAATGGGGTTGTGGAGAGAAAGAACAAAATGATCATGGGTGCTGCACAAGTGATGCTACATGACCAGGGCCTACCGATGCACTTGTGGGCGAAAGCATGCAACACTGCGGTTTATGTGAAAAATCGTTGTCCTCATAGAGTACTTGGCATGAGTACACCTAAAGAAGCTTTTACTAGTAAGAAGCTTGATATTTCTCATTTGAGTATTTTTGGCTCACCTGTTTACATTCATGTGACAAAGGACGCTAGGAAGAAGCTGGAGCTGATTGCAGAAGTTGGGATATTTTTGGGGTACACAGAAACACCCCATAATTATCATGTGTATTTTCCAGACAATCGGATGACTATTGTGCGACGGGATATAAAATTCAATGAGGTGAAAGCCATGAAGTTGTCACTTGAGAGGGAGCTACACTTGCATGCAGTGGAGGAACTTCTTGTTCCCAAAGATGAGCCTCTAGATGTGGATCAGCCACAGGAGGAGATTCATGGAGTGGAGGAGTCCACTCATGAAAAACCAAACATCAGACAAGGCAGAAAGCGTACCACAGAAGCTGAGAGACTGAAGCTTGATGCAGCATAGAATGTAGGAGTTCCTACATCACAGCGCAGACAGAGACAGTCACCTGACTGAATTACTGGATACATGGCTCTTATGAGAAATTGTATCATGACAGAGCCATCTTCTTTTGAAGAAGCAGTGTAGGATCCCACATGGGTAGATGCCATGGTGGAGGAGTATGACTTCATTGTCAGAAACAGTTTTTGGGAGATTGTTCCAAGGCCAATGGGAAAATCAATTGTAGGATCAAGATGGATCTACAAGGTAAAGAAAGCTGCTGATGGGAGTGTCGAGAAGTATAAGGAAAGATTTGTTGCCCAGGGCTTCTCATAGATCGAGGGGATTGACTATGAAGAAGCCTTTGCACCTGTCGCACGGTATTCTTCCATACAAACCATCCTTGCTCTCTCAGCACAGATGGGTTGGCACATTCATCAGATGGATGTGAAGACTGTGTTCCTTAATGGGATCATTGAGGAAGAGGTGTACATTGAGCAACCTGAAGGATTTGAGATCTTCAGCAGTGAGTCACATGTGTGCAGGCTCAAAAGAGCACTGTATGGGATGAAACAATCACCTCGTGCTTGGTACACTCGGATTGACAACTATTTCACTAGACTTGACTTCACCAAGAGTGAGGCAGATGCAAACCTGTACCAGATTGTGGTTGAGGGTAATCTTTTAATCATTGTACTTTATGTTGATGATTTAATACTAACAGGTGATGAGCAGTTGATACACTCATGCAAGGTAGATCTTGCAAAGGAGTTTGAGATGAAGGATTTTGGCCTCCTTCATTATTTCCTTGGATTGGAAATATGGCAACAGGAAGGTGAGCTATTTATGTCTCAAGGCAAGTATTCCCGGGAGATACTGGAGAAGTTTCACATGAAAGGCTGCAAGCCTATCGACACTCCTCTTCCAAGAAATTGGAAGAAAGAGGATCCTACATTGGCAGAGGTAGTGGATTCCACTGTTTATAGACAGTTGGTGGGTTCTCTCATTTATTTAGTCAATACAAGACCAGACATATGCTATGCGGTGAACCAACTTTCACAAACGATGGTTAAGCCTACCAAGATCTTTTGGAAGGAAAGCAAGCATGTCCTGAGATATCTCAGGGGCACATCTGAGTATGGTTTATGGTACAGACAAAAAGATGAGGTGAAGTTGCATGGCTTCACAGATGCAGATTGGGCAAGAAGCCCAACAACCAGAAAGAGCACATCAGGAGGGATTTTTTTTTCTGAATAAGACTAATTCTATTAAGAAAAAACCATATAGTACAATCAGAGCTTGCAAAAAGCAGAGCATAGAAGCAAGGGGCCGGCAATGAAACATTATCAACCTCGGACCCCAAGAGCAACCATGGAATGAACAATAGAGAACAAGGATAACATAAAAAGGAGAGCGAAACAAAGGAAGCTACCCAGAGTGGGCAGAGACTTCCAGACGAACTTTTTTTCCTTTCTTTTTAATGACTTTGACCCAGCCATTATGATTTGGCTGGGCAGGAACCAATTGTAGATTATTTTGCACTGTAGAATGAGTCTCCTTGTCTGAATCGGAGGAAGAAGACTCATGCAAACATTTCTGTGGGATCGGAGGGGCAGAGGGATCCTCAGGGCTGGTCGGGGGCGTGCCCTGCGGGTGCACATCTTTCTCTCTTTCCTCTTCCAATTCTTCCTCATCCGAGCTGGAGGACGCTAGATCATTCATGGGGGGAGGATCACATGGTTTCCAGCTCTTGGACTTCGGTTTGCTATTGATTTTCTTTTTTCTGCCGGGGAAGCTGGAGCATGTGTTCTGAAGATGCCCTGTCTGATGACAATGTCTACACCGGAATGCAGTGTTCTCATAATCCAGGGTTTGTGTCCAGTGAAAGTCCCAAATTTTGAGGTTGATTTGATCAGGCAGTCCTTTGCTTAAATCTATTTCCGCACAAATTCTGCCATAGGTATAGATTCCTTTGTCCCCTCGAGAGGTATCTGTAGCCAGGAAGCGGCCCAAGGCGTTTCCAATCCCTTGGAAGACCGAGACGTGCCAGAGATGAGCCGGAAGGTTCGGAAGACGGACCCAGATGGGAAGCTTGGTGACAACTGCTGAAGAGGGGTCGAAATCTGGGAACCAAGGAGTGAGAAATAGTCCGGCTGCTCCCCAGAACCATGGGCCTCCTGTTAAGGCTTTCTGATAATCTGCGCTGAATGCAAACACTACTATGAAGAAACCCTTTGAACAAAGGAAGACTTGGCAGCTGTCTGTCCAATTAGCGTGGATCCATTGATATAGATCTGTGGTTCGAGGCCAAAGGCCATTGAACCTGCAAATGATGGCAGACTCTGCATATATCTGAATTTGTTCGTCCAGCGATGGATTGGAGATTTCAATAGAGGGGACTTCCTCCATCTTGTCCACAAGGAAAGGCTTGGGAGCCTCAGCTGAAGTAGCAGATTTCTTGGGCGGCTGTGCATGAACCGCATCCTTATAGGAGAAGGCGGGAGTGGAGGATGGCTGCCCAGGTGCTCCGCCTCTAAGTCTCAGGGAAAGCACAATCGAAGCATCTCTATTAATGCTGTAATAAGAGAGGGGAAAAGGGTTTTCAAGTTGTTTACCTTTGTGAAGCAACCTTTGGAGCTCCGATGGAATCCCCAATCTGCGTTCGAGATTGTTTAAGAGATCTTGCACTAAATCCGTAGCTTGCACCCAATGCAGCATGGTTCTGCCGGATAGTAGCGTGATCTGGATCTGGAAAGAAGAGAGGGCAGAGTAATCTTTGGAATCCTTCTCATTAGAACAGATCTGAGAAGAGAAGGAGTTAGATTGCATTGAAACCAACTTCGCCTGGCCCTGCCGAAGATTGAAGGAAGAAGCAGGAAAGTTATCGCAATACCGAAACCCTACGGCAGACCCAACTAGCCGACCCGAGGGTTGCCGCTGCCATAGGGAGCAATCGAAGGTAGAGGCAGAGCATTTGATGAAGCCTGATGCGTCTGCTCTTTGAAGAACTGCAAAAAAACCTCGGTGCAAAGAAAAGCCTGTGTAATCCAGGGAAGCACCCGCCGGTAGCAAAGGAATGGCGCAGTGCTTCTGCGCTTCGGTGAAGTCTGCAACGACCTAGGACACAGCAGATCGAGTGCCCTTTGAGTGAACTGCAACAGACAAAAATTTGGCATTCAGGTCATTCAGAATCAGCACTTGGCATGGGGCCGCAACGCGAGCTTTTCCAGACGGCTTTCTGGCTGCAAGGCTGAGACCAAGATCTGAAGCCCGCTCAGCTGCGTCGGCGAGGGCAGCAGCAAAGCGAAACAAAACCCTAATGCCGTCCATTCTCAAGCTCGAAGGTACCATATAATGGCATTAACTTATTAAGGCTTTAAAATTCATCAGGAGGGATTTTAAGTATCAAATCTATGACAATTTCTTGGTACAGCAGGAAAAAAATATCCATGGCACTCAGTTCGGCAGAAGCGGAATACATGGCAGCAAGTCAAGCTGCATGTGAGGCTCTCTCGATGAGAAAGATCTTGGTTGGTTTTTTCGGTTCACATTTAGATCCCACAGTGATACATTGTGATAATAAGAGTTACATTAAACTCTTGGTTAATCCTGTGTTTCATGATAGATCTAAACATATTGATATCTGGTATCATCATATCAGAGATTGTGTGCAGCAGAAGATCATGTTGTTTCAGTACATTCCTATGGAGGATCAAGATGCAGATATTTTGACGAAGGCGCTCACCAGGAGAAAATTCGAATACCATAGAGGCAGGATCGGGGTGGCAGATAATCCCTATCTTGTTGAGAGGGAGTGTTGATATTGCAACAAGATGATGAGCTTAGTGAAAAGAGTCGCCTTCACTAAGTGGGCTCACAGGCTATTTTTGGCGCAAGTCTATTTTTAGACTATGTCTATTTTTAGACATGATGATCATATTTCAGAAGTTGCAGGATGCTATTTGTGGATGGTTGATCAAGTTGGAAAAATAGATGAAATTCTATTTTTAGAATATTGGTCGAAGTCTATTTATAGATCGCTGATCTAAAAATAGATGCATGTCGATTATTATTAGCTCTTAATAATAATCAGACGCTAAATGGAAACTTATTCTCTTCTAGCACTTCAGTTCAATGCACAGATGTGGAACATCAGTGGACTGAGGGAATTATGCAATTCCCAAGGGTTTACTGGAGCTAATGCATGGAGGACTCAGTTAGAACTCAAGTGGCAGAGTTATGACACGGTTGGAAGAAGTAGTTATGGAGTTGTATTTAGTTTAACTTAGTTAAACTCAGTTGAGCTAGTTGTATCTAGTCTAATTGAATGATACACTAGTGAGAGTGGAGTGAATTAATTAGTAATTAATTTACAAATAATAACTCATTAATCAACTGAACAATACAACAGTTAACTACATTGCATGGCAGTTTCAGTGGAGACCCAGTGGAGAGATAGGTGAAAGGGCAAGATAGACTATTTGTTGTGACTATAATGATGCATTGATTGCATCACACACACATTGGAGTTTCCAATGAGGATTGCGCAGTCAAGGAAAGTGTAATTTGAATTCATTCAGAGCTATTCTTCAGCAGGGATTGCACAGTGAAGGCAATCTAGCAGGAGACAGAGATCGGTGCATGGATTTGCAAGATTGTTCCTGATTAGTGTGTGACGATTGTACTGTACTGAGAACTTGATAAGCTTTGTATGAGGATGGTTATATGATTCCATGATACATAATATATAGTTGGGGTTTTCAGCTTTAGGCTTTCTCGGCTAAAAAAAACTGTGTTATGTGTGATTGTTTTTATTTATGCTTTACATGTGTGTGAAATTAATTTTTCCGCAAAAGATTAACAAGTGGAATTGATTCAATATTTTGCATAAAGTTAAATAGTGTAATATCAGGTGAATCAAGGACATATGCATGCTTAGTGCATATAATTTCTACACTTAAGGCTTCTAAAGAGGAACTATACTCTTCGAGGTGAGGACACAGGTGAGTGTAATGGCCATGAAAATCACATAAAGCACAAGGGAGATTTGTGCGCAATGGTTTGAGTTTCGGGATTGAATAGGGTATAGTGACATATACCTCTAGGATATTAGATTCTGGAAATGACTCATTGACCATGGACTTGAGGTGAGGCAATTCTGGGCAAGTATGGGTGGCATGGCCGACACCGTCACATAAAGCACATTGGATGGTATGCTTTGGAGGCCTAGAGGGGGCAGGGTTTGTCGGGGTAGCCTTATCCTTTGATGCCCCCTTGCGAGCTTTTCCCTTCTTACTTGAAGCGGTCGCAACGAGAAGTGGTTCCTGTTGAGGTGAATGAGGCACTGTTGCAGCGGGAGAAGTCATAGGGACCGGTTGAACCGGGTCAAAGCGAGATAAGGTTTAGGTTGACCAGGTGGGGTAGCGGCTGGAGGATCGAGGTACCAGACAAGAATCCCAAGGGTCAGGTTAGGAAGAGAGAGGGTGGCCATAACAGGTACTATGTACACTCTTGGTGGGGGAGCTAGGAACGGTATCTGACCATAGGGGTAATGACTAGGCGGGACGGTGCCAAGATGGTTGAGGCCGGGAGGAACCATCCTAGGAGGGTAAAGGGGGTCATGAGTACCAAATGAAGGTGAAGGGCCAAGAGAAGAAGTTTCAAAAGTTTGATCAAAGGACATCATGAAAATCTAGTAATCGAGGGAACCAGATGGAAGAGATTGAGTGGCCACCTGTCCTTTAGGTGGTTGGGTAGCCACAAATTCCTGTTGAGGGAAAGGAACCGTAAGTATAGCGAGCTAACTAGGTGCAGGACTAGGAGGAATGAAAGGGATGGCTTTCTGTCCTCTCAATGTTTCTTGATATTCCCATAGCTATCACATTTGTGGCAGAAGAGGACAATCATGCGTATAATGACCATAAACACCACAACAAGAACAGGGCTTGTTCATACGAAGAGGCCTATCCTTCTTGGGCCGAGTAGTGTTAGGAGCATTACCTTGATTAGGTCCAGGATTACCAGAGGTAGCTTGATTTTGATTGCCTTTCCTCTTCCTTTTTGAGGTAGGAGTATTAGTCGTGCCCTGCTGTGCGTACACCTGCCCCAGAGGGGGTGTTGGTTGCTGTTGTGGGGGTCGAGAAGGAAATGGAGGAGGAGGTTCTAATGTTGTAGGAGCTGGAGCACTGGGATGTGGATACAGATAATAAGGAGGTTGGATAGCAGTGTGGCAAACAGGAGGTTGGGCAAAAGGAGGAGGCATGCCGTATCCTGGATACATGCTACTAGGAGGGGGAAAAGTGCCGGAGGAGCTGGCCCCTCCCTGAGAGAAACGATAGTCCATGGGAGGTTGAGCATACGAATTAAAGAGAGCTCCAATGATACTCTTGGTGACGTGAGATGCCCCTGGTGCATTAGCACCACTAGTTCTGGGAAGATCATGTAGGACGGTATAAACATTACCTGACTGAGCGTAGATCAGGTCATATTTTAATGCAATTTGGAGATTGGCTTCTTCGGTTTGAGGAAATTGCGATGCGACATCTTTCCCGATAGGCAGCAAGAGAGTCCTAAGAAACTAGTCCATGTAGACATGGTCCTTTAAGGGAGGGGCTCGACATAGGCTCCTTCTTCTCCGCCATTCCTTAACATGTTCAGATAGGCGGGTTGCAGATGATTGACGGAAAGAGGTCAAGAGCTCGGTACCAATGTCGTAACGAAGGGGAAGCTGGAAGTAAGACAAAAAAATCCCAGGGAAGAGTCGCAAAGGTGGTATGAGAGGAAGGGACCTTATCAACATACCACTTAGAAGCTTCACCTGTAAGCGTTCGTTGGAACAACCGAAGACAAACAGAGTCATCAGTAATGGAATTAGACGAACACCACAAGTGGAAAGATCGAATATGATTTAAAGGATATTCTCCAGCAAGACCTTCAAACTTTGGGATGTCTGAAGGGAGCTTGGTTGGCATAGTAGGCCAACTAGCATCATGGTGTATGTTGGTAGCTTTAATTGTTTGAACAATTCAAGCTCCACATAAATTGTCAACCCGAGAAGGTCTGTTTATTCCAAAGACAACCACGCACTGGATATGCTCAATTCCAAAAGCAGAAATAATGTTGTAGTAAAAGTCACACAATTCTTAATCATACAAATCTAATCATCCACACCCTGTTTTAACAAAGCTGAAGTCTATTTATGTTATAGTAGAAACAATTCCTCTATTGCAGTTTGTTAAGAATCCTATTGAAAGGAAATTACTCTGCAGGAAAGGAAACCAATCAACCATAACAGGGAACAGGACCCTATTCCTTCAAATAGGAACTTCAGCACCCGCTGCCTGACACTAATCACACTGTAGAAAATATAACCTCAAGAGAACAGGACCCTATTCCCATGAACAGGAACTTTCAGCACCTGTCTCCTGTTTCTAATCACACTGCAGGAAAAGAAAGTCAATCAATGGAAACAGGACCCTATTCCTTTGCACAGGAATCTTCAGCACCTGCTTCCCAGCATCAATCATACATTCAAACAGATAGCAAAAAGAGATCTCTTAACTTCTTCAAGAATGAATGTACCAAACTCATGCAATGTTAAAGGAAACAGAATGCTTAATGAATCACAGAGCTGTGCAACTGATGTTTCAGCAACAGAATTTAACTAAGGTGCGAATATCATAAAGAAACTTAACAAACCATAGGAACAGTCGGGTGAATCTTGTGAGGAAGGCAGGCCCTTTCCTTCTCACAAGATTCCCCAGGGAAAGAATTAAATTGAAGCGCTTAAAAGGAACCTTTATTCATCTGTCAAAAAGGAATGATACATTACAATGGAGTCTAGCTCCTTTCTGCTCAAAAACAGTGTTCTCCTGTAGTTTCTAACTCTCCCTCTAATGATGATGTCTCCTCTTTTTAAAGAGGAGACATCTATTACAATTACATCAAAGCAAATCTATCTTTATCCAAATCTGTTCTTCTTTCTTAAAACGGGGCTATTCTATTCTTCCGTAGAGAGATATTGTTACAACGGATGCAGAAAAAGTACTGTCTTCAGGATAATCCGTGTAACCAATTCCTTGTTCATCTTCATCTTGTTGCCATTGTCCCAAAAATACTCTTCCAGAATCGCAAATTACGAATAGTGACGGAATTTGCGTGCCCGCTGAATGTTTCAGCAACTGAGTCGACTGTTTCAGCAACGGCCGATTGTTTCAGCACAACACATAAATTATCTGCGATCTTTTAGACTTATGTTAGCAACAATCTACCTTCGATTAATGATGAAATATAAGAGTAATATGGAATTATATGTAAATAGATTAAATATATAGTAAAGAGGAGGATTTCATATGCCTTTGGATAAAGTGAATGAAAATGATGATGGAACTCCTTTTTAAATATAGTTATAAAGGGTAAGGTGGTGTCAAAATGTATGGTAAAAATGATACATTGTGAGGTCCTAACATCCCCCCCAGCTGAAAGGGTTGCATGTCCTCAGGCAAATCCTAGTCTGAGTCAGAGTCTGAGTACTGACTCTGTGCGTGCAAGTTGCTCAAGCAGTAACTGGAGAAGGTGGCTTCTGTCGAAGCTCGGAATCCTCGATTGTTCTGCAATTGTTGCCATGCTACAGCCTCGTCCCTGTCAGCCAATTGATAGTGACACTGGTATTTTTCTGTCGACATCCATAGGATTGGAAAATGAAAATGATAACCAATCCAATTTTCTCCACAATGCCGAATACATCTGATGTAATTCGGTACCCTGGATAGTGTAGCTTGAAGATTATCAGGGCTAAAAGGGTGATACTCTTGTCTTTCCTTACATGACTGCTGCCAGAACATAGTGTTGGCCTTTAATGTAGCAGTTTCCTTCACTCTGATTAGCTGTAGACACTTTAGAAGTGTTGAGGCTTGCAGTTGTTGTATGTAGTGATGCATTCTTGGCTTCTGCAAGAATCGGTGATATTCTGCCACAAACATGGCAGGATTTGAAGGTTCCGGTCTAATCCAAAGGAGACGATTCTCCTCATTATGCCTACTTGCAATAAAAGCAGTTTGCCATGTTATCTGATTGGCAAGAAATGAAACAAATGCCCTAATTTGTACATCACCTGCAATTAGAATGATATTGACCTTTCTATTCTCAGGCATGGCCTCATTATGTAGATAAAGTTCACATAAAAAATGTTGGTCACTTTCAGGGGCCTCAGCAAAATTTTTAACAAATTGTTCCGCTGTAAGAAATTCATGAGGTCTGCCATCCTTGATTGCCTTCAATTGAAAATAAACAAGACGTTCAGAGAGGAAGAGAGAATAATTCAAGGAGGGTTTACGGGTGGCCAACAATTTTTGCACTAATGAAAACATCAAAACCAACTTTTCCTTTAATTCCTTGACTTCTTTCTTAGAGTCCTTGAGCTGTTGTAGTGTCTGTTCCCAAATATCCCAGTTGGCATACATGTGATTCTTCCAGGCCAACTTATGTTGCTGCAATATTTTATCTTGATCCACAGCATATTGTTTCTTCCAGTTATTCATAAGTTCTAATTGTTTCCATGGCAGGGTCTGTGTCCCGGCATTATAAGTACTGGGTTGGGGCATTGTCTGAGTGGCTGAGCTGACTAACACAGGGTGGGATATCTGTGGTTTAGTTTCTTTTTCCAAACTTTTTGAGGGCCCTACTGGTTCTTGTGTGGCAGTAGGGCGTTCTTCTTTAATTGCAGCTGATGTAGATGCCTCAGATACCTGAATTTTGACTACTTTGTATCCTGACTGTTGGTAAATGTTACCACACTCATGGCACATGTATTCTCTGCATGGATCCTTCTTTTGTGCTGATGCTGTGTGTGCCAGCATGTAGATATTCAATTCTCTATCCAAGGCTTCTCGTGCCATGATTAATTATTTCTTATAAGCCTCTAATTCTGACTTCAAAAACTCATTTTCCTCCAATAAAGATGCCATAGTGTGTGAACCCTGTGTGCTGGTTGATTCTGCTGGAGTTATCTGCTGATCCACAGCTGTAGCTAGTTCTTGTGTTGCAGCTACAGCTGGTTCCCTTGTATTATCATGCTTGGTGTATGATTCTTGTACCACAGTAGCTGGTTCTTGTGTTTCAGCTTCTGGGTAAGTAACTGGTTCTTGTGTGGAAGTCACTGTTTGAGCAATAAACGATGTCATGTTACCCCGGGCCACTGGTTCTTGTGTGGCAGCGCCACAGGACGAGACGGGTAATGGTTGGGGAATTTGGAATGGTGCTGAGGATTGAAGTTTTAACAGGATAGTCGCAGGGTCAGGGGAAATGGGAGTGACTTCAGTTTCAACAGTCATTTTCATTTTCCTTCTAGGTAGGAAAGCAGAGAAGTCAGTGACTTTCCTTTTCTTTGTAGGAGAAGATTTTTTTCTAGGGGAAGGGCTTTCGGAAGAGGTGAAAGCTTGGGATGTGGCCCTTGTTTGTCGTTTTGAGACAGAGACTGTTGGGGTTCGTCTCTTCCTTTTATGAGTAGGGGGAGATGGGGGTGTTTGAGAGTCATCGCTAGAGATATCAACCGTGGGACGGGATGACTCTACTAAGTGGGATGAACTTGGGGGTAGGTCAACTGGTTCTGAAGATGGAATCACTGGGGGGTCAGGGATATTGTCCAGTTGCCTTTCATAAGAACTCTCGGGAGTTTCTTGGGAACTTCCGGCTTGTTGGGGAATTTCAGCTTGTTGGGGAATGAGGAGTGGATTATTCAGAGGGGGATTTTGCTGAGAAAAACCCCTCTGAATTAATAATTGACATAAGCAATGATGGGTAAGGGATAATAATGGGAATTATACCCGTCTACAGTAATATGACATGTTTTTGATACAACCAAGCAGATAATAGGGAATATTAACTAATCGACCATGCCGCAAATGATTCATTAAAACGAAGTCGTGTTGATAGACTACCTGGTAACACCCCTCGCATGTCAAATAGTGCTTGATGAATTCTGCTACTGTTGGCCATGGGCGAGGTAGTGAATGCAGACTTATACCGCGGCCTTTATGTTCAATCCGTTCCTCTGGAAGAAGAAAGTCTTGCTGCGCATTTAAAATGACTTGTTTCCTGCTGAACCAGCGAGCACCTGTAACCGTCAACCCTAAAACTTGTGCTATATCTTCCTCTGTGACCGAAATTCCGATCCCTTGAACCACTGAGTAGTCTCCCTGAAGATTCTGCGCAAACTCTAAAACCTGCTGAGGATCAAATTCTCCTAACCTTTCGAAGTATGTTGTCCATCCTGCCTACTGAAAAATTTGGTAGGCCTCCAGGAACAATTGAAGAAGAGTTATCGAACCAGGCTCATGTCTGATAGCCGAACCTCCCATAGCTACTAGCTTGATTCACATGCAGAGGCGCAGAGAACAGAAACACAGGCTTTGGTCAAGCTAATTGTTGCAACAGAGGATATGGAGTCTCAATGACGGCGGAAATAATGGATATGAAGAGTGACAGAGGATTGGATGGTTTGAAATGATGATTCAGTTTTCGAAATTCCCCCCTTACGTATGGTGAAATGATGTTTAAGTGTGTGAAGATTGTAATCATTATGAACAAGATCCTCTCTTTAAAATATTATTTAACTGCATTACATAAAAAACCACATACCTTATATTTTTACCTTTGTCTTTATAATTAGAAATATAGAGTGCTTCATAATGGCTTGATATTAATGGAAGAATCTGTAGATTTCTCTGAAATGTAGAATAGGAGCATATCAGGATCTGCTCAGTACTGAATAATATTCACCCAAGGGATCTGAAGAATAGAAGTGGAGAACTGAAAAGCTTGTATAGCAGAGGAAGGAAATGATGTTTTAATGATGAAAAGATAAATGACAGGTTGCTGAAACTGGTGTTTCAGCAACGGAAAAATAAATGACATGTTGCTGAAACTGGTGTTTCAGCAAAGGGAAAAATCAGGAAAATGGGATATAATGACTTGGGTTTAAGACAAGTGGGGGAAGTATTTGCTAAGGGATAATTTCAGCAGTAAGGAACGGGAAATACTAGCTGAAGGATGATATTTCAGGAATGGTAGAAGTGGGAAAATGGAAAAAGGGAAAATGTAGAAATGGGATAAAAAGGGATATTGCTAGGAAATGGGTTGAAATGAAGGGAACAAGCTTCCGTGATTGAAGCTTCAGATCTTCTTGTGATGAATCTGTCCTCCTTAATGAGTTTTTCGAGAATCTGCAAAATTCAATTGTAACATGCCAACCCTTGACAGGGATTATTAGTTTTAAATCTAATCTAATACTAAAAATACAGTGCAGAAAATTAAATGCTGTGAGGAGCAGAAGACTCCCCTAGAAAAAGATAATGTGTATCAGTCATGCAAGCAGTCTTGAAATCCTCTTTAGAAATAGGGCGCTGGTACAAACGAAGCCTATGACCATTGACTAGTAGAGGTGTTTTAGAATCATCAATTGTTAGAAGTCTTATTGTTCCATTAGGAAAAAAAGCATCTACTTCATATGGTCCAAGCCAACGTGTACGTAGCTTACCCTGAAAATTTTCAAACCGAGACTCATACAATAAGGCCCAATTACCTTTTTGGAACTGCTTGTGTTTGATAATTTTATCATGCCACTTCATTCTTTGTTGTTGAATCATGGTTGTTTGGTGAATGGCATCTAATCTCTTTTCATCCAATTCAAGAAGCTTCTGCAACCTAGCTGTCTGCACATCAGTCAAATCAAGATTAACAGCTAAAGAAGTTCTTAGAGTTTTAATTTCAAATTCCACAAGAAAAACAAAATTTTTACCATAAAAAAATTCATAGGGAGAAAAACCTGTAGTGTTTCTCCAAGTAGTTCTGTAAGCCCATAGTGCTTCAGGGAGCCTTTGAGACCAATCCTTTCGGTTATCCTTCACTTTTTTAGTTAGAATGGCTTCCAATACTTTATTTTTGCTTTCCACCTACCCATTGGCCTGGGGGTGGTATGGTGTAGTCATTCTATGATGAATATGATATTTCTGAAGGGTAGACTTAAAACCATGAGAATTGAATGGAGGTCCTCCATCTGTAACTAGCTCTCTAGGAATTCCAAATCTAGTGAAGATTTCTTCAAATAAGAAAGCTAGGACAACCTCTTCATTGGCTCTAATAAGTGCTTTGGCCTCCACCCATTTAGTCATATAGTCCGTAGAGACTAATATATAAGTTCTTTGATTGGATGGAGGATTAATGGGTCCTATGAAATCCAAGGCCCATCTTTCAAATGGTTCAGAAACTACCTGGGGGTTTAATGGCATTTGATCTCTAGGATTGGGTTGACCCATTCTCTGGCAGCTGTCACAAGCCCTCACATATTTCTTTGCATCCTTAAATAATGAGGGCCAATAGTAACCCATCCTCAAAATTTTGTGTGCTGTTCTTTTATCAGCAAAATGCCCTCCACAAGGGCCATCATGACAAGCTTTCAATATGTCATACACTTCATCTTCCCTAATGCATCTTCGGATTTCCTGATCAAGCCCTGTGTAGAAAAGACACCCACTTATCCAGCTATACCTGGCACTTTGTTGAACAATTCTTCTCTTTTCTCTGTATGACAGGTGTGATGGTAATTTTCTTGCAACCAAATAATTGGCAATATCTGCATACCATGGAGAGTGAGCAGAAACTGCAAACAAATACTCATCGGGAAAAGAATCATCTAATGGAATATCATTATCAGTTTTTAACCGTGAAAGGAAATCAGCCACCACATTTTCTTTACTAGGCCGATCTACAATTGTGATATCAAATTCCTGCAGTAATAATATCCATCTGGTAACTCTAGCATTTGTGACAGATTTGTTCATTAAATACTTAATAGCCGAGTGGTCAGTGTGCACAAAAGTAGAATAACCAGTGATATAGTGTCGAAATTTATTAATGGCATAAATTACTGCAAGAAACTCCTTTTCGGTAACTATATAATTAAGCTCAGCAGGGGTCATATTCTTACTGATAAAGTAGATAGCATAAGGAAGATGATTTTCCTCTTGTCCCAAGACAACTCCAATTGCAGTGTCTGAAGCATCAGAAGATATATGAAAAGGGAGGGCCCAATCAGGTCCCCTCAAAATAGGAGCAGTAGATAACTGATGCTTGAGTTCTTCAAAGGCTTTCTGACAAGAATTAGTCCACTTAAATTCAGCATTTTTCATAAGCAACACAAATAATGGAGAAGCTATCTTAGAAAAATCTTTAATAAATCTTCTGTAATATCCAGCATGTCCTAGAAAACTTCTCACATCAGTTTGTGTTTTAGGAACAGGAAGATTATGAATGACCAATATTTTAGATGGGTCTACCTGAATACCTTGAGATGAAATAAAATGTCCAAGCACTACTCCTTCACTCATCATCATATGACATTTTTCAGTACTTAGGGAGAGGTGAGCTTGTATACATCGTTTAAGTACCTTCTCAAGATTTTGCAATGCATCTTCAAAAGACACACCATAAGGAGTAAAATCATCCATAAATATTTCCATAGAGTCATTCAACATATCAGAAAAAATTCCTATAACAGCCCTCTGAAAAGTTGCTGGTGCATTACATAGCCCAAATGGAAGAAATCTATAAGCAAAAGTTCCCCAAGGGCTAGTGAAAGTGGTCTTGTCTTGGTCTTGGGGTGCAATTCTAATCTGATTATACCCACTGAATCCATCTAGAAAAGAAAATAATTTCTTCCCTGACAGACTATCCAACACCTGATCAATGAAAGGTAAAGGAAAGTGATCCTTTTGAGTAGCTTTGTTTAAGGCTCTGTAATCAACACATACTCTCCATTTCCCATTTTCTTAGGGACAATTACCAATGGGGAAACCCATTCACTGTCAGATATGGGGTATATAAATCCTGCATTAAGCAATTTCTGAAGTTCTTCTTTAACAATTTCCCGTAAATTAGGGTTCATTCGTCTTTGGGGTTGACAGACTGGTCGGCATCCTTCTTTAATATAAATTCAGTGAGTACATAGTTCAGAAGAGATTCCTTTCATATCCGTGTAATCCCATGCAAATGCTTCCTTATTTTCACGTAATAACTTCATTAACTGCTGTGTTTCAGCAACTGTTAGATCAGGATTTATGTTTAATGTCTTGCCAGGTTCAATTTCAACTGTTATGCTTTTAGATGAGATGGTGGTTAATGTCTGAGATAAGTCTTCAGATTCAATCTTTTCTTGGGTATCCGTTTCAAAAATTGCAGTCAATTGATTGTGTGTTTTAGCAATTACAGAGGAAGGTTCACAAATAAAATTATTAATTATTTCATCCTCTATATTGTCTTTAAGAGTTAAAGCTTGCCCAATAGTTAGAATAGGCTGAACAGCATTATCATCATAATCCATCCACATAGAATCTTCATTATTAATTATGGGTGTAGCATGAGGATAAAGAGTAAGCTGTTTGGTTTCATAACCATTAGAAATTGTCATTGAACCAGATCTGCAAATGATAAAGGCATCAGCTGTGGCCAGCCATGGCCTCCCCAGAATTAAAGGATGTCCCCCTAGCTTTTTTTTAGTCTGCAATACAACAAAATCAGCTGGGTAATTCCAGGATTCAACTGAGATAAGTAGATCTTCAACAACTCCTTCAGGTTTAATTGTAGAACGGTCAGCCAACTCTAGAATGGTAGGTGTATCTCTGATTGTGTTATTCAGCTGTAACAACTGTGAGGTTTCAAGAGTCATTATGTTTATTGCAGCACCTAAATCTACCAGAACTTGAGGAATCATTGTTTTACCAATTTTAACTGTCACGGTAGGATGGCCGGGGTCACCATATTTCACAAGAGGGGTTTTTCCGGACATTAATGCAGATAAATCACCCATCACATGTACTGTAAGGGGATCTTTAGTTTTCCTACCAGGTTTCTTAACACAAATATCCCTTATGGTTCTGGCATAAATTGGTACATCTCTCAGTGCCTGTAAAAGTGGAATTTTAACATACAAGTTTTGCAATTCCCCCAAAAGATTAAAATCAGGTGTTTCAGGCGTTCTAGTTAAAACTAAACGCTCGGGGAATGGTGGTTCTGTTATTTCAATACCCTTGTTAGAGGGTGGTTGTTCTTTCTTATGTTTCTTAGTTTCCTATTTATCAGAATCAGAAGAGGTTATGTCATCAATAATAGGCTCTACTATTTTCCTGGATCTTAAATGAATATCATTACATTGCATAGTAGGAAATATAGACTGATTCTGAATATCAATGACTTGCACAACTTTATTATTGGGGTTAGGATTTGGTTGCACAGGTAGCTGGGGTCTCATTTTGTTATTTGGTGGAGCATTTGATGGCAGAGGAAGTGGTTGTTGAAATTGAGGAAATTGATTTGAATACGGGAGTTGTTGGCTTCTCCAATTTGAATTCCAAGGGTTAAAAGAAGATGGCTGCTGTGGGGGCCAAGGAGTCCACATTGCAGGATCAACAAAGGGAGGGTTTGATTGTTGCATGGGTGGGAAATTCATCTGATTAAAGGGTGGGTATTGCATTTGATTATAGGAAGGGTAATTTGTTTGACTGAAAGCAGAGTAATTATTCCAACGATTAAATGGCATACTAGAATTCATACCTTGTCCTTTTGGTTGCCATTGTCTTCTTTGAGTTAGCAGGTAAACTGCTTCAGCTTCTTCTTCCGTTGGCGCAATGCTGCCTTTATTCCTGGTAGAGATGGACATTGTTGTGTTTCATGATCTTTCTCACAAAGGGTGCAGATTGGTATTTTTTCCAATGGGCACTCCCTTAGTGGATGTTTGTCTCTGCACTTCGGGCAAAAGACAGCCAGAGTTGCTTCTGCTTCAGCCTGCTTCTTCTTAACCTGCAAAGTGTCAATTTGTGAAGCAAAAGAACTTAACATCTCAATTTTAAATTCTTCAAGTAAATTACCTATTTCAGCTCTTGTTGCTCCCCCACTGGCTGATTTCTGCACTCTTGAATAGGTGGGATCTCTATTACTTACTCTGTTCTTTGTAGCTCCCCTTGAACATCTTTTACAAAGTTCAACAATCTCATCATATGATTCTTTAGATATATCTCCCTTGCCAAGCATGTTTAACATGTCTAAACAATCATCCCTTAATCCTCTAAGTAATATTGTTTTGCGAATTTCCTTACTTATATTCGGATGATCAGGTCTCTGTATATTATACTGCAGCCTTTCTACATAGTCCTCCAGATTCTCATCCGACTTTTGTGCCATATTGAATAGTTCGTCCTTATTTTCTCTCGTCTGACAGTAGTCTTGATATTTAAGCAGAAATTTATGTTTCATCTGCTCCCATGTTGTGATTACCTGACTCCCAAGGCTCATGACCATCTTAAAGCATTTCATTTTAATGTTGCTGGAAACAGTTTCAACTTTTGAGCATTAGTAACATAATCATAACTTATGCATAATATATCAAATTCAAAAAGAAATTCATCCGGATCTTTAGAGGATAAACCATGGAAGTTAGGTAAAGCTGACAATGGAATGTTCTTCATAGGAGTTGTTCCTCTAGGGAGATCACTGATAGGAAATCCCAAGGTAGAGAGAGAATTTTCATCCTTTCCTTCTCCTTCAGGATCTACACGTCCTCCACCAAAGAAGTCTTCATTTTTTCCTTCCATTGGCTGTTCTCCTACTGCACTTGCTCGATTGTCAAGATCTTCTACTGGCTCCTCAATGTTTTCCACTGGCCGTCCAACACTCTCTATTATTTCCTCAACGTGCTCTGCTGATTTGCTAGCACTTTCTTCTAACTCTCCAGCACTGACTGCTGGTTCTTTAATCACCAACTCCTCTATGTTTTCAGGGCCCACAACTTCCTCTGTTTTGTAATATGATTGAGGGGAGTGCTGAAGTTTTGGTCTTCGAGAACTTAATCTATGTGATGATTCAGCCTTTGATACAATCTCGTCAATGAAAGTCTTTCTTCCTCCCCTTCCCTTGCCTTTGCCACCTGTAGGATTAGTTTTCTTCTGGGTTCTGCATCCTCTCATACAATCTTCTCATCTAGACATAAAATATTAATGCTTTTGAAATCTATAATTTCCTTCCCCGGCAACGGCGCCAAAATGTTGGTAGCTTTAATTGTTTGAACAATTCAAGCTCCACATAAATTGTCAACCCGAGAAGGTCTGTTTATTCCAAAGACAACCACGCACTGGATATGCTCAATTCCAAAAGCAGAAATAATGTTGTAGTAAAAGTCACACAATTATTAATCATACAAATCTAATCATCCACACCCTGTTTTAACAAAGCTGAAGTCTATTTATGTTATAGTAGAAATAATTCCTCTATTGCAGTTTGTTAAGAATCCTATTGAAAGGAAATTACTCTGCAGGAAAGGAAACCAATCAACCATAACAGGGAACAGGACCCTATTCCTTCAAATAGAAACTTCAGCACCTGCTGCCTGACACTAATCAAACTGTAGAAAATATAACCTCAAGAGAACAGGACCCTATTCCCATGAACAGGAACTTTCAGCACCTGTCTCCTGTTTCTAATCACACTGCAGGAAAAGAAAGTCAATCAATGGAAACAGGACCCTATTCCTTTGCACAGGAATCTTCAGCACCTGCTTCCCAGCATCAATCATACATTCAAACAGATAGCAAAAAGAGATCTCTTAACTTCTTCAAGAATGAATGTACCAAACTCATGCAATGTTAAAGGAAACAGAATGCTTAATGAATCACAGAGCTATGCAACTGATGTTTCAGCAACAGAATTTAACTAAGGTGTGAATATCATAAAGAAACTTAACAAACCACAGGAACAGTCAGGTGAATCTTGTGAGGAAGGCGGGCCCTTTCCTTCTCACAAGATTCCCCAGGGAAAGAATTAAATTGAAGCGCTCAAAAGGAACATTTATTCACCTGTCAAAGAGAAATGATACATTACAATGGAGTCTAGCTCCTTTCTGCTCAAAAACAGTGTTCTCCTGTAGTTTATAACTCTCCTTCTAATGATGATGTCTCCTCTTTTTAAAGAGGAGACATCTATTACAGTTACATCAAAGCAAATCTATCTTTATCCAAATCTGTTCTTCTTTCTTAAAACAGGGCTATTCTATTCTTCCGTAGAAAGATATTGTTACAACGGATGCAGAAAAAGTACTGTCTTCAGGATAATCCGTGTAACCACTTCCTTGTTCATCTTCATCTTGTTGCCATTGTCCCAAAATTACTCTTCCAGAATCGCAAATTACGAATAGTGACGGAATTTGCGTGCCCGCTGACTGTTTCAGCAACTGAGTCAACTGTTTCAGCAACGGCCGATTGTTTCAGCACAACACATAAATTATCTGCGATCTTTTAGACTTATGTTAGCAACAATCTACCTTTGATTAATGATGAAATATAAGAGTAATATGGAATTATATGTAAACAGATTAAATATATAGTAAAGAGGAGGATTTCATATACCTTTGGATAAAGTGAATGAAAATGATGATGGAACCCCTTTTTAAATATAGTTATAAAGGGTAAGGTGGTGTCAAAATGTATGGTAAAAATGATACATTGTGAGGTCCTAATAGTGTATAGGGTCGTTTATCAACTGGTCGAAATCGGGGAGGCTGAGGCTTGCCATGAAGGGGAGCAGGGGTGTAGCCGAGATAGTGTCTGTGGCGGTCCCACTAGTGGTATTTCCGGCGGGAGGGCCGGGGTTACCACCAATATTAGGTCCTGCACTAGACATAGTGAAGGTGTCAGGGGAGAACCGAAGGTGGAACAAGAAGGAGAACCCGAAGGACCAGAAGAAGAGTTGGTGTGCGGACTCGGTAGAGGACTAACTCGAACTCTATGTGGAGGAGTAAGTCTTCCAACTGGAAACTGAGGATTAAGGCCAAGAAGTCTCTGACATAAACGCCTTGGTGGCACAATGGTGAGGACATAAACACGGCACAAGGGAAAAAGAGACCAACAAGGGTAGGGAGGTGCAGGATCAAGTGATTATAATGTTGAAACAAGGGCAAAGAGGTGCAAGATCAAATGATTTCAATGTTTTAGAGTCTTTTCTTGGCGGTGTTAACCAATCCCTTTTTCTCTTAGGGTGTGTGTGTAAAAGTGTGTAAATTTTAATTTTTAAACCCAGACGTTTGTAGAGAACAAGAAAAATTTTTGTTTTATAGCTGTAAATAGATCTGCAAATGTCAGTATATAGGCCTGCAAAATAGAAAATAAACAGTTGATAATGCACTATTCTAAACCCAAGGAGGCGGGTCTCTCAACAACTAGTCTATAGGTGAGTAAAAAACTAATCTAAACACACTAAAAAAGGCTAATAGATCTAGGCTCAAGAGGGACAGAGATCTAAAAGACAAAATCTGCTAGAAAGTGGTGCAGAAACAACAACAGATCAAAGGAAAAATTGTTGTAAAAAGAGGTGGAAAAAGGATATCTCCAGGAGGGAAGCGGAGTGCACCCTAAAGGAAAACCCAAACAAAGCTAGAAAAGGAGATTTGGATGGATAACAAGTCAATCTGAAGTGGATCTGAAGATGAGGTATTAGATCTGAAAAAATGGCTGAAGAATCTGAAATTTCAGACAACCTGCAACAGCGAACACTCTTCCACAAAAAGTGGAGGGTACTAAAGCCCTAGGGGGCTAGGTTCCCACTTATTTGAGCAAAACAGAACAAGTACAGGTCCAAAACGGGTGGATACAGAGGTCATACAACCCTAAACAGAGGCTCAGCAAAACCCAGAAAACTTTTAGAAAAATCCCTGTAGAAAGTCCAGGTCGCAGTTTTTGGCCTGTTTTCAGTAGAAGTCGCACTTTTTGGGCTATAAAGTGCATCTTGGAGGTCCAGGTTGCAGGTTTTGGGCAAAAAAGTGCGACCTACACTTCCATCACTCTCGGTGGTAGGTTTCAGAAAAAAAATTCATCTCAGCTGCAGCTGATGTCTGTCACCTACGCAATGGGTCTAAAAACACGCGAAAGTTAGAATTTTTATCATTTTAGGGTTTTATGGGTTAAAAACAACATCAAGAATAAGAAAAACAAGGGGCTGAAGAGAAATCCTAGGGTTTGAAGCAGTTGAATATGAAAGGATCAGAAAAATGACAGCGGTCATAATGGTAAACCCGTGTGGAGTCGCCAGTTGTTAGTATGAATCTTGATTTGAGGTTTACGAAAAAAGACCACTTTAGCTGCGCATAACAAACAACCCTAACAACAGAAATGACTGCTAATATCTTCAGATTTTCAGTTAGATGATCAAGATAAATGCTGCAAAAATCTAGATCTATGCATTAGAAGACATTAAATAGTAGAAAAATAAGATTTACTCCATAGATCCAATAGACAAGACAAGAATATATCCAATGATATTTTTATTAATGGCACCTGGGAGAAAAACAAAAGAGGGTGTTCCCTGTTCTCCTTAATGGGATGGGTTCTTGTAAGTCCTCAGCACTTCAGATTTAGAATTCCTCTCTCTTGATGGTGTAGAAAACCCAGAAAAAAATGGAAAAATATGGCTATGATAATAGATCAATAGCCAGACCAAGAGTTGAGATCCAGAGTGATCTTTAGGCAACAAAAGGTGACAAATGAATGGAAAAACCCTTCTATTTGTAACAAAATATTGAGTTAGTCTAGAGATTGGTGCATAATTAAAATATTATTAACCAAATCTAGATCCAACTTTTATGGAATATTTTATTATATTTGTTGGAGGGAAAAGGAATTTGACTTGAGTCAAATCCCTTTATTTGTAAATAATCAATAAAAAAATGATTTATTTATCATTTTAAGGATGTGATTAAGTAATAATAAATAAATAAATGATTTATTTATCATTTTAAGGATATGGTTGAGTAATAATCAAATACATAATGATTTATTTAATTATTTAATGGTGAATTAGTCATATTTAACAAAGAATATTATTTAAATAAGATTTAAACAATTATTCTTAGAAAATAATAAGATAAATAATGATTTATCTAATTAATTTCCTTGTTTTGGGTTAAATATAACTAGAAATATTAATTAAACTATTGTTTAACTAATTATTTCTTGAGGAAAATTAAACAAATGTATATTTATTTAATATTTCCTTATGGGGTTTCCTGTTTAGACCATAAACAACTTAAAAAAGGTGATTTACTAAGTTATTTTCATAGTGAAAGAAATTTTACTTGGAGTGAAATTGGTCTTACATGATGTACTTGGGTTCATCTAATGATAATAGGTTAGATGACCAAAAAATGGTGTAACACTTAGTGTACCACTTGAAGCTAGAGACTCGTGCAAATAGTGGAAGGCTACAATTCTTATGAATTGTCAGAATTTGAATATAGACTTAGAGAAATATTACGACATTAAATGATTATTGGGATAAAGCATGAGACAATTTGATACACCATCCCATGAAGCATCAATATTAGTCTCAATAGAGACTAGTTGACACTATAGTAATGGCTGTTATAATAATTTCTACTCTATTTATTGTAACTAATCTATATATTGGTTTCATTTTCTAATCTATATTAGTCTAAAAAATTTCTAACATATTTTAGTAGTAAATTCACAACAGGATGTTATTATGATGACAATTTAAGTACACATGACTGTAGTTTCCATGATGGGATGTATGGATTTTCCTCCACACATTTCCCATCATTGATTATAACCTTGAATGGGCTAGCATTGGTCTATCATCACCATCTCAAAATGACCCAACAGATGAAAATTTACAATGTCTGTCATCATCACTTCACACTATCTCATAGATGACCCCTTCTATATATTATATGCATGAATTTATGGCATACCATCCCCTCTACCTAGCCTATGGTTGATTTTGAGAACAAGTGAAAAAAGTACAATTTATAAGTAGGGTATCTTGTCAACAAATATCCATCAATTGTCCTTTATTCACTTGGTGTCACAATCAATCATAGGATAGGTAGAGGGGATGATCTTCCATAAATTCATGTACATAATCTGTAGAAAGGGTCATTCGTGAGATAGTGTGAAGTGATGTTGAAAAAAATTGTAAATTTTCATATGTCAGGTCATTTTGAGATGATGAGAAAGACCAATGCTAGCCCATTTAAGGTTATAATCATTGACGGGAAATTTGGGGACAACAATTCATAAATCCCATCATGGACATTACACTCATATGTACTTTAATTGTCATCATAATCACAAATTTTTGTGATTAGGCATTGAAGCAGGAGTAGCTAGCACCTAAATTAGGAGTGTGGTAGTGTATGGAGTGGGATAGGTATACAAATTAGTAGATGGTTGACTTATCATGGGCACAGATTATGTAAAGGCTTATTTTAACACGAGAATTTGATTATAGGATCTTGGTGTTTGTAACGAATTTAATTGAATTATACCACGAATTTATCAAATATGGCATTCTACACCCTCCTTGTATCACAAAAAATATATTTACACAATAAGAAACAAAATCATTCTATTTTTTTGCAATGGAAAAATCACAACTTTTTATTAAGATAGTCTAAATTTACATGTGCACATTCCATGAGGCTCAGTAAAAAAACATGCTCTAAATAAAAAGTTTCAGTCATTTTTTATCATATTTATTTCTCTTTTTTAGCAGGTAATTAGCCAGGATGTCTTGACCTTGGCCACCTTTAGTTGTTGTGGTCTCTAGTGTAATATGTCTTGTTGCTGACCTAGTCCTACGACTATGTTGTTGCAAGTGGGTCTGAGCATTAACTACAATAAGAAATAAATGTTAAATTAATATTTATAGTTATTATTATTACACATGTTTTATTAATAAAAAGATTAGTATCATGTTATTTACCTCCTTCAGTAGCGGAGTGAAGCAGAATACTTTCAGATGTGGCCATATGTTCCTCCTCTTCTTTGGCCACATCCTCTACATACTCTAGTGTAGAAATAAGAAAGGTTATAATTAATACAAAATTTACATTTAAATATTTTTAATTATATTACATACTACATTTTTTTATAACACATAAAGTACCTCTAGTATCAATTTGAACATCAGTCTCAAGATCGGGCACTCCACCATTAGTAGGTTCATGGATTGTATCTACATTGCTTGAAACCTAATTTTTACAATAAAATGCATTACTTTATGGCCAAAAACAATAACCAATAGATGGTACAAGTAATGATTTATAAATGTTAATCATTGATTTTATTTCCTTGAGTGTTATGTTGGGTGTTGAAATATTGTGAATATTATCCTACTGTGAATATTATCCTTCGTTAAACCATGAATTGATAGTCATAACTGAAAGCAAGATTTAGGTCTTCCTTCCTCAGAGCATCTTTGAATTGTGTCCCCTGCAATTTTTCATTAGAACATGAATTCTTCTTCTACTGTGATATTAAATTAAAATTGTTAACAATTTATAATTTGGATGAAAATTATTTTTTTATATACTTATAATTTTTGTGGCCAGTTTAGAGTAACCACTTGGGCCAATATGATGTTACCCATGTTTAGCTATTATAGCCTGCGTGGATTTGGAAGTATCTAGGAGCCTATATTTAAAACATTGAAATATTTAACTAGATGTTGCAATGATGATAAAGCATCATAATTACATTATTAAATGTGCTTCATACCTTCCTGGTCTGGGTGGAGTCTTCCCTGCTTTTTGAAGTGCCTTCTTGTGTGCATATGCCATGAGCGCTCTCTGCTCCATCTCTGGAATTGATGGAGGGAACTCATGTGACCTGGCCCTTTCCAATTGAGACCTATACTAGTCTCGCAAATATTTTAAATGTAGGTATTCCTTTGAGGTAACTCCAAATTTGTTGAAGGTACCATCACCAAATAGGCGAACCATCCTGTTGATAAGTTCCTCTTTTAACTTGGAACTTTGGGATTTCCAGTTTGTGTGAATAGTCGGTCTAAATATTTCCATGATTGTCATAAAAACTCTTATTAAATAATTCATTTCCTACAAAATGATATTATCGTTAGTTTAAAATAATCACAGACTATACGATAATTTCATTTAAGTTGTAATTAATATTTAAGACACTTATTAAATACCTATATGTTTCTCTATTTTCATAGGGGCATTGGCATCATCAACCAAAAATGTGATCGGTAGTGATCCTGTGCTAGTATCATGGGAATATCCATGAAATCTCATTTCAAATTTTGCAATTGTATCATGGTCCGCATCCATAACATCATGTGTATATCCTGATGTATGTTGTTCTGAGGGTGCATATCCTTTTGTGGATGGTTAAGTGGTTGTACTTGTCTCAATGACCAGTGACTCACTCATAGGTGGAGCATCATCGTTGCTACCAACACCAGCCTCTCCCATAGTTGTAGCATGAGGACCATACTCCACCAAAAACACCTGTAAAATAAAGGGTTTTTTATAAAGGACAAGATAAATAAATCGTAAACTAATAATTGGGATAATTAAATGAGTTGCGCACCCCATATCGACAAACTTGTTGCAACAAGGTTCTGATTTTGTCTTTTATATCATCTGCTTGAGGCTCAATCAAAACTGAAGAATTAAGTTTCTTGTTTTCTTTGAATTTAACCTTCCTTATTGGTTGCATTAGATCGACATACATAAAAATTACATTATCAATAGCCTCTTCCTCACGAACATCTATGGACTGCTCTAAGGTTGTTGTCTTCCCCTTATCAGCTTGTTTATCAAATAAGTGTAATTTGCAAGTCATCCATAATTAATCATTATATTAGAAAAACACTATTGACATTACAGGAAATTTCAGCCTAAAAGTTTCCATGAAAATTTCATGTACATAATATGTAAACCAATAAAAATCCTTTAAATTTAAAAAGAGGCATATGTAAATATTTTGGAGGGAAAAATAAAAAACTACTTTTTTAAATTTTATTTTTGGCTTATCTCCTTATAGGTTTAATCACATTTCAAGTGTAGACACTCGTTGGATGTAGAATTAAATTTTTCATCCAACGACTACCCATTATGCATACTTTTGAGAAGATCCACATTGGTACAAATTGAATATACATTAAAAAACGTGTTTAACACATTTTCTAATGTATCTTCAATTTGTACCAATGTGGATCTTCTCAAAAGTATGCATAATGGGTAAACACATTTTTTTAATGTATATTCAATTTTTACCAATGTGGATCTTCTCAAAACTATACATAATAGGTACTCGTTGGTTGCGGAATTTAATTCTGCATCCAACAAGTGTCTACACTTGAAATTTCAGTAAAACTATAAGGATATAAGCCAAAAATACAGTAAGAAAAAGTAGTAGTCTTATTTTCCCTCCAAAATTCATAACTCTTATTTTATAATTTTCTTATTATTTTATTATTTTCCCTTAGGAGGCCGATTTTAGGCTGAAATTTCCTTTAATTCATATGTCTAAATTTATATAGAAACTTCACATAGTAAATGACAATCATAACATACAATAGATGTTTCTTACAAGTTGGGTAAAATTGTATACAGACTATCCCCATAATAGCAATATTTGTATTTATTCTATTCAAATTGTAATCAATGAGAAACTCTTCTCCTGCAACTATTGATTTAATCGCAGATACGAATACACAATTTCCTTCACGTCCCTCGAATATGCAATTAGGTTGCTTATTTATGGTGATGGGATGTGTACTTTTTATAAGCCCTGCAATATTCCCTCTTGCTTTTTTCCTTCCAACAATATACATAATTGCACCTTTATTTTCATCATTGTCTTTTAGTTGTATATAATTTGTGACCACTCCATATTTTTGCATGATTTTGGTATATTGGATGATTCCGACCCAATCATTGTAGTTGTCACAGGGTACGACATACTCCATAAATTCAGTTAATCCTTTGCAACATACCTTTATGCCATCCATGGAAAATAGCCACAAACCATGTAGTGATGATCGGGTAATGCGGTATATCCTTTCATTGATAGAAAAAACAATGTTTATTTCAGGAAGATACTTGGGTTCCCACTATTTCACTAGATGTGTGTACCTCAAGGGCACCCCAATTTCATCTATGCTATCATTATCATAAGAACATGACCCTCCTTTAGTGAGAAAAATTCCATGTGTATACATAATTTTCATCTAATCTTTTCACTTTTAGTTGATCTTCGATTGGTAGATGATGTAGTAGATATTTGGTCAATTTCTTCTATCCTACCTGAACTTTTGTCACTCGACGAAGATAGATTTAACAAATAGCAGTTTGGTTGAACGTTCTATAACACTCCATCAAATGAGATAAATTTTTAGCGAGTTTCACAAGGGATGTTGAGAAACATATTGACGAAACCACAAGAACATTATATTAGTACAAGTGAGTTATTTGTGTTTAAAATATTCAAGTAATATTTAAAAAAATGAGAACTTGCGAACCTATTCATCCTAACCAATGAACTCACTTGATAACTTGAGAACTCAACATAACCTTATAAAATTTAATATTCCAGTGCAAAAAATTACCCACATACTTAAATATGTTGAAGAATGTAACTAGTTTTGGAATTCATAATTGTCATTTGACTCATGTCATGATGTAATGTCTATGTATCTATCAAAAGAAGAAAGAAAATGATTTTTTAAAGCATGGGTTTCATGCTCAAGTCACTTTATCATTAGGTCAAGAATCCATTGAATGCTCCTAGAGTTTTTCATGAGTCAAGAGTCCTTGTCATATTGTAAAAGACCCTTTCAAAAATTTGTATCAAGGAAAGAAAAATATTTTGAAATTATAAATGTCTAGAAGGCTCCCAAGACCAAGTTGGCTAGCCAAGGAAAAATCAGCCTAGAGAGGGCCAATGGAGCCTCCTGGAAAGGTTATATAAATATGGAAATTAAACCTTTTGAGAGACACATAAATATTTTGAAAGTATTTAATTTGTGTTCCTAATGTTCACATGTTTTAATACCCTAGGGTTTCTATGGTTTCCTCAGGTTCAAAATTGCAGGAGGTGTTGAAGGTTGCCTTGGTGAGAAAAAAAGGATAGAAGAGCCATCATCTTGAAGAGATATTGTTTCACTACACTCGGAGGATTGGACAATATCATCAGAAAAATATATCATGAACCGTTGTTTTCATCATGTATCAAATGAAACTTTGTCCCAAACTAAGTGAGAAACTAAAAATGACAAAATAATTGGTGTTGATCATGTGGCTTAGTTAAATAAATATGCTCTTGTTTGTTGGGAAATGTAAATATTTTTGGTATTCATAGTTTCCATTTTTTTAATGTCATGATGTAATTATTATATATTGACCAAAAGAAGAAAGAAAATTGGAAAAATATTTTTTTATAAAGCATGGGTTTCATGCTTGAGTCTTTGGTTAATATGTCAGGCATCCATTACATGCCTATAGGTTTGTCTTCAGTCAAAATGTCTTGGAATTATGTAAATACCCATTTGGGAACTTTTATAAAAGAAATAAATTCATATTTTACTTGGGGAAAATGTTTATAGTTCCCCCAAGAATAGGTCAACTAGCTAGCAGAAGTTAGCCTCCCATTGGGCTTAAAGAGCCCTTGGAAGGCTATAGAAAGTAAACATTCAAACTCATTTGAGAGACATCACACATGCACTTCATTTCAAATCAAGTGTGTGGATAATAATAAATGTGAATTATAAAAGTAGGAGAGACGAGTTTAGTTGAGGAGAAATATTCTTCCTTATAAGACATTGAAGGTATGTAACATGTGAAGTTCCTATTGAAAGCTGTAACTAGTATTGATCTTCATGATTGTATTTTTCTCATGAAATGATGTATTTATTATGTACTTATCAAAATAAAAATAAAATTATTGTAAAAGAAAACTTATTTACTAAAGCATGTGTTTCATGTTCAAAGTTTTTGGTTCCTAGGCCTAAGCACCCATTTAGTGCTCTAGGGTTTTTATCTCGAGTCAAATATTATGTCATGATGTAATAGACTCGATTGGACTCTTGTATCAAGAAAGAAAATATTATTTTTATTTTTATAAAATTATAGAAAGACCACATGACCAAGTTTCCCATCCATGATTAAGTCAGCCTAGAGAGGCCCACTCAAGCCCTTGTGATGACTATAAATTAGAGGACTTCGACCTCCTCTAGTGACACACATCTCGGCATTTTATTTATGATACAAAAGTAGTGTGAGGAGGCTAAAATACAAGAAATAACCCTAGTGAAGAAAAGAAGAATATCTACAAAAGAAAGAATTATGATCTCCTATTAGTATTGGCTCATTCATGCAAGTTTTTTTTATTCTTGGGTTACTGCAAGTTCAATTTTTTGAAGACAAAGTTGCAGACATGATGGATGAAGACAAAATATAGAGAAGTTAAATTCTTGGTAAGGTAAACCTTGTTGGATTGTTGTATATATTATTTTTGTTCAAGGAAGATTTTTTGGCGGCCAACTTGGCATTGGGAAGTCTTTTTCTCACTTGTTTGGTGGTTGGATTGGTCTTGGGAAATATTTGTCTGGATTTTTTGGTGGAATTAGTTTTATGACTAATTGGTATATAAATTCAAGCATCATTAAATTTTGTTTTGTTGGAATGAAATTTTGTTTTGCTGAAATTAAATGTTCCTTTTACAAACATTCAAGCATTGTAAAATTAACTTGTTGTTTATGTACTGCAACCTCAGAAAGAATAAGATGATATTCAAGTGTAAGCCATAAATTATTATAGCCATCTCATAACATGTAAATTATACCTCATACAAAAATGTTTAGATTGAAACTCTAGAATATGACTTGGTCAAAGACATGAAGAGAACTATGCATATATTTTTCCATATGAACCGTAAAAACTTACTTAACAAAATGAAAAAAATATATTTCAAGCCTTAGAAGCTAGCACAACTAATATTCATATAGGAAATATTGAAAATAATTCATCTAAAAAGGTGGATTACATTGACATAGCATTTATCAAAGACAAGTTTTATTTTCATACTCCTCTCTTTAACCTCCCCTTGTGGTATATTAAAGAACATTGTCGTCATTGTAAGTTGTTTTATAATTTTGTTGAATTACAATTTTGAGGAATTTTTTAAGGTTATGGAAAAAGAACATTTCTATCGTTTGAAGAAATATTTTTTGAAGAATTAACTAGTGTCGATCTTCATAATCATAATGATGTCATGACTAGATGTAATTATTGTACTTGTCAAAAGAAAGAAAATAAAATATTTATTTGTAAAAAGGAAATTACTTTATTACGAAATGGGTTTCTTTCCCATTTGTTATTTTTCCATGGTCAAAGCACCCATTGAGTGCTTTAGGGTTATGAAGAAGAGTCAAAGTGAAGGTCATGATGTAAAGTCCCTTGATTCAGGGCTCATGTATCAAAGAAAGGAAATATATTTTATGTAAAAATATTAGTCTAAAAGCTACCAAAAGGACAGGTTGGCCTAAAAGAGGCCTAATTTAGTCCTCAAGAAACCTATTTATTTTAATGGCTCTCAAAACACACTGTAACTAACAATTTTTAAACTCCACACAAATTTTCTTCAGTTGGAATGTTATTTCAGTGGCTCTCAACATACACTATAACTAACAATTTCTAAACTCCATACAAATTTTCATTATAAAGAGAAACAAGCCTCTTAGTACAAAAAAATAAGTAGCGAGCATGTTAAAAATCAAGAACCAATTCTTAGCATATGTGGTGATAAAAATTATCATATTTACATGAATTGAAGTATGTCAAAATTTAATCTAATGCAAAACCAAATTTTGCATCATACCACGATTAAAAACAATAAATTTTTTAGATCAATATGATTCCTTCATGATATCCTAAAGCAAGGCTTAAAATATCCTTTTCACTACAAAAAAAAAACCCTAGCTGAATGAAATACTACCATTAGTAATAGTGTACACTCTAACTATCAAATTCCATTCAAAGTATGATGTCTTTCATTGCGAATGTTACAATACTATAAAAATCTACAATAGAAACTACCAAAATTCCCCCTGTCTTATGATAAAAGTGATGCTTGTTAGCACTCCACCAGATCTCTGAAGGCTAAGAAGGAGACCAACAAAGGTAACCACAGACTGCTTTGACCTAGTAGCTAGCCCTACTAGGCTGAGAGGGCTCTCTCAATGAGATCACAACCAAATTTACTGGATAATTAAAGATATTAGGCTAGGTATAATATGCTCTAGGGTTTGATTTGATTTAATTGTTTGCTGGATGGAAATGGACCTTTGGAGCTAGGCTTGAAAATTTGGTAGGGTTACAAGAGAAAAAATTGTAGGGGAATAAAGAGGCATGGTAGGCAAGCTCAAATGACCAAATAGGTTGTATTATTGTGGTGTAGGATGATCAGAGAGATTAGGAACAAGCATATTAATATGAATTATTTCCTTAAGAAGAAAATAAACACAACATCATCATCTTATCAAAATAGGGCATGTATTCCTCATGAATCCTGGTTAAAAACTTTAAATATAATGAGTGAAAAGTAGTTGATATGTAATGGAAAGAGAAATGATTCAATGGAGTGACTTACAAAAGAGAAACATCGGCATACAAGCTCACCACATTAATCCCTAAATTTAAGCTGCAACTTTTCTTTGTATTCATTGTATTACTTGATCACAATAAAATACACTAGTTCAATGTCCAATGTTCCAACCATTGAAACTAATTACAAACTACCTCATATAGCCACTAAGGTTGAAATCCTCCCTTTCAGATCAAATTTTCCAACAAGAAATTCAAATACAATCATCTATCCAAATTCTGCTACACACTAGGGAGTTTACTTAACAAATTCCTTCTTTATCTAACCATCAACAGAAATATCCTAAAATAAATAAATGGAGGATAAGACACCTATTCAACTCCATTTTTACCATTTAAATTACATTTTTACTTTTACATTCATCTACTTTCACCTTTTTACTTTTACAAAATTCAAACTCGAAATTGGATAAAATTACACAATGAAAATTTTAATTAAAATCACAGAAAATTGTAGAAGCGTAGCGCCAACTTGGAGGAAAGTTTTAGGTACCTTCCTGAAATGAAAATTGAAATATGAAAGAACATTAAACTAGCCTTATCTATGTAGTTTCCATAACATCTTAAATTTTTTAAAGTTACCCATGGGCATGCCTTCAAAAGCACATTCTCCCAATGTCTCTCCAGAAGCATCGTGCCTGCTCCAAAACAGTGACAGAAGCATACAAATGAGGTGGGTTTTTTCATTTTTCTTGAAAAATTGATCTTGTCATGGAAAAGAAACTCCAGATATGGCATGTAATAATAAATAGGCACCCATACATTTAATTAAAAAACCTCATTTGTATCTCCAGGGAAAAAGGGGCGCGCCTCTGCGCGACGCTTCTTTGGAGATCAATTTTCCAAAATTGCCAAAAATTTAGAATTTTCCAAAAACAATTATGCAAAAATAGGGTTTAGATATGGATCAATATATCTCAAACCATAATTTTTTTTGCAAAACTGAGTGATTTTTTTGTTATTTGGCATGTTATGAACAAAAAATGCCTCCATTTTTCTGAAGTACATACTCATTTTCTCATAATCCAAGTTTGAAGTTGATCACTCAAAATTTGTAGAAGCATCACGCCACTTTAGTAGAAGCGTCGTGCCACTTTGAGAGGGATTTTGGAGGTCTTACCAAAGGATTTTTGAGATTGAATGGGTATGGTTTTAAATATTTGGATGTCTACTACAAAATGGAGTCATCAAGCAATGCAAACCCCTTCTCCAAACCCTTGAAAAATTGATTTGAAGACAACATGTTCAAAAGTGCAGAAAATGACCTAGAGCAACTGTATTTGGATCATTTATCTCAAACCATAACACCTGTACATAAACTAAAGGAGATTTTTGTTATTTTGATTATTATTGACAAAAAAATCTTTCACATTTGTAAAATTCATCTCCGTTACTTCAGAAACTGATTTTTGAAGCAAAGTTGTCCCTATATGCACTATAAACCTTAGCAAATGAAAACAAAACTATGAAAATGATGCCATGGTCTGAGTTTACTCAAACCTAGAAATTTTCCCTCCTTTTTTGTAATTTTTCTTCTCATTTTCCATGGCATTTTTTTTTATGATAGAAACCTTAGCTTAATGGGAAGGAAGGAAAGGGCGAAATCTAGGAAAATAGGGGAAAATGGGGCAACAAGTTTAGGGATGGAAATGGAGGGGATACGAGTTTAGGGAAAAATATGAAAAAATTAGGGGAGATAGGGGAGTGTTCTAGGAACATAGTTCAAGTGGATTTCCTTGAAATGGGTAAGGGGAAGAGGGGGAAAAGGCTAAAACATGGCCCTAACCCAGAATCTCTGTAAAAACGCAACGAGAATTAGGGTTTGAGTGAAAATGGAAGTAATGATAGGTATGAATTATATGGAATGATTTGGTAAGGCATATAGCTGATGTATGAAGGTTTGTGTGTGATAAAAATAGGGGTTTTCTAGCTGAAAGCAACCAAACATATCAGCAATCCAAAAACTAGTTTGGAAACCCTAAAAGAGGGAGTCCGCCCTTTGCTGAAGAAATTCACTTGAAGGAGGAGTAAGGAATGCTCAATTGCTATTTTGGAAGCACCTGAAACTTTAAGAAATGATTAATTGACCCTTCATTCACCTTCTTTATGACAGAATTTGGACATTTATTGTGGCGAAATGAAAGACACCTAGACACTAACCTAGGTGAAAATATGTGTCTGACCAAAGACTCTAGATGATAATGGTGGCAATGACTCATGAAATAATGATGAAAATGAGTGAATGGAGGGAGTAACGCTAGCCTCAACAACAAAAAATGATCAAATTTGATTTGAAAACTTATTTGAAACTATAAAGTTTGACCTAGGACCCTATCAACTAATATTGAAAGGGTACATTTGATCACTGGTGACAAGATGTAAATACTAACACTAACATTAGCTCCAAATGGGGATGGAAGCTCCTTGGAGGTGTCAAGAACGCCATATACCATGTAGCCTAACCATTGGGAATGGATTCAAAAGTTAAAAACCAAACTGAATACTGAAAACTTGACATGATAAAATAAATGACTCTAACTGAAATAAAAACTTACAAAACTTATTGATGGCAGCATATCACTGAGACTTGAGGGCATAAAATATTTATGACAACCATCTGTCTGCCGAAAAAATACGTATAATCATGTGAAGTGATCCTTCCAATGTAACCAATCCAGCAGATGGCTACTTACTTGAATTCTTCTCACACTTTCCTTGAGTAGGCAGAAAAAACAAAAACTAAGCCACTCCAAGTGTCTACTGAACATGTGATTCTGCTCCATGAAAACAAGAAAATACTTATTCCTTGCTAACTGTAGCAAATCAGTAAAAGTATATTCAAAAATCTGAAATGTTACCTTGTCTTGAGATCTAGCAAAAACACAAGCACACCCTTCATCCTGATCTGAAAGAACACTTGGTTGTTGATCCATAGGAAGGCATGGGGAAGTATGACCTTCTTCTATCTAAGTGTTGGCTATAAATTCATGAATTATGGGAAACTCTAACTCTATATCTTTCACATTGTCTATATTAGGCTCATACTCTTCAAATTCATAGTCTATATCATCCTCGAACAGAAAACATTCTTCAAGATTGTTAAACATGACAGCCTTACCCTCTTCATGAAACACAATAGTATCTATTAGTTGATCTCCTTGCAGAAAATAATCATCACAAATTGGATTACTCACAACAAATTCCTGTATAGTTTCATCAGTCTCATGAATGCAGTCATTTAAACTCCAATTTTCATTTTCAATAATGGAAGAAGTTTCACTAACACATTCTTGAATATGTGAACACTGCAAACCTACATTAGCTTGGGTTGTAACATGACTATTCAAGAGCTGATTTATTTCATCTTCAGACATAGGAGAAACTCGATTTTTGTAGCAGTTAACATTGTATAGATGATTTTCATTTTCAAGATAAAAAATAGGCATTTATCTATTTTTTCCCAATCTGTTTCATCTAAGGAAGAAGATACCAGTTCTTCCTAGCAATGGAAAGGGTTCTCATATAAAGCCTTAAGGATTTCTTCATCCATGAACTCTTCATCACCATAATTATTCTCTAGATTTTCAATGAAAACCTGAAAATGTTCACAACAGTCCTCAACTAATGACAAATAAGGATGAGATTCTCTATATTTTTCAAAGAATGCTGAATGAAAATATTTAAGAGAATAAATAATAGAAGATGGAAGACCTTCATACCAAGATCACACTTTTCCATACAAGGTTTCCATGAACATCTTCGTCATATGGCCTTTGGTAAAATGAAAACTCAACTTGCCTGCATGCATGTCAAATTTAACGAGATGTTGAGCAACATCATCTCCTTTCTCGTCTTTGAACTTTGGGAGATAATTTTTCCAATATACACAAGGCATGCAGTTCGGAAAAATAGGAATATGAACTCCATTCATAGGATCATACCTTCGAGCAGCTGGATCCATTTTGACAACAATGAAGTCAACAAGAAGTTCTTCAAACTACTAGTTCTTGTAAAGTGGAGTCACCAAGAAAATTCTAAACCTTTTGATTCTTCGACACTAGAGTCACCAGGTGAATGATGCACAACCTTCTTATGCCTGATTAGTGTTCACCATCAGCAATCAGATCTAATTCTTTTTGTTCTTTCCCAGGGAAGATATGTCACCTCGCTCCCTGAAAACAATGCCAAGAATGTTAGCACTCCACCAGATCTCTGAAGGCTGAGAAGGAGACCAAAAAAGGTAACCACTGACCGCTTTGACCTAGTAGTTAGCCCTACTAGGCTGAGAGGGATCTCTCAATGAGATCACAGCCAAATTGAATAGATCATGTAAAATATTAGGCTAGGTATCATAGGCTCTAGGGTTTGATTTGATTTAATTGTTTTCTATATGGAAATGGACCTTTGGAGCTAGGCTTGAAAATATGGTAGGGTTACAAGAGCATAAATTGTAGGGAAATAAAGGGGAAAGCTAGGAAAGCTAAAATGACAAAATAGGTTGTATTATTTTGGTATAGGATGAGCAGAGAGATCAGGAACACACATAGAAATATAAATTCATTCCATAAGAATAAAATAAATACAACATCATCATCTTATCAAAACAGGGCATGTATTTCTCATGAATCCTGCTTAAAAAATTTAAAGAAAATGAGTGAAAATCAGTATATATGTAATGGAAGGAGAAATAATTCAATGGAGTGACTTAAAAAACAGAAACATAGCCATACAATCTCACCACATGAATCCATAAATTTAAGTTTCAATTTTTCTTTGTATTCACTGTATTACTTGATCAAAATAGAATACACTAGTTCAATGTCCAATGTTCCAACCCTTGAAACTGATTAAAAACTACCTTATATGGCCACTGAGGTCGAAATCCTCCCTTGGTGGTTGAATTTTCCAGCAAGAAAGTCAAATACATGCATCTATCCAAATTATGCTACACACTAGGGAGGTTACTTAACAAATTCCTCCTTTATCTAACCATCAAGAGACATATCCTCAAAGAAATAAATGGAGTATAAGACACATATTACACTCCATTTTTACCATTTACATTTAAATTTTTAATTTTACATTCATCTACTTTTACCTTTTGACTTTTAATAAATTCAAACTAGAAATTGGAGAAAATTACACAGTGAAAATTTTAATTAAAATCTCAGAAAATTGCAGAAGCGTAGTTCCATCTTGGAGGCCATTTTTAGGCACCTTCATGAAGTCAAAATTGAAATATGAAAGAATGGTAAACTAGAATTGTTTGTATATTTTCCAGAACATCTTTAATTTTTGAAAATTACCCATGGGAAGGCCTTCAAAAACGTATTCTCCCAAGGTGTCTCTATAAGCACCGCGCCTGCTCCAAAACTGTGCCAAAAGCATAGAAATGATGTGGTTTTTTTGCATTTTTATTCAAAATCTGATATTGTCATGGAAAAAAAATTCTATATATGGAATTTAATCATCAATATTCACCCATAAATGTAAGAAAAAATGCATTTGGATTCCCAGGGAAAAAGGGTCGTGCCTCTTTGCGACGCTTTTGTGGAGACCAATTTTCCAAAATTTCCAAAAATTCAGAATTTTCCAAAAACAATAATGCAAAAATAGGGCTTACAGATGAATCAAAATATCTAAAAAAATAATGTTTTTTACAAAAATAAGATATTTTTTTTTATTTGGCATGTTATGAACAAAATCCGTCTCCAGTGTTTCAAAATACTTTCCTATTTGCTTAGAATCCAACTTTGAAATTGATCACTCAAAATTTGTATAAGCGTCGTGCCACTTTAGTAGAAGCGTCACTCCACTTTGAGAGGGATTTTTTAGGTCTTCCTTGAGTAATTTTTGGATTAAATTAGTATGTTTGGAAATATTAGGATGTCTGCTACAAAACGGAGTCATCAAGCACTGCAAACCCCTTCTCCAAACCCCTAAAAAATTGATTTGAAGACAACCTATCCAAAAGTGCAGAAAATGACCTGGAGCAACTGTATTTTGAGAATTTATCTCAAACCATAACACCTGTGCATAAACTAAAGGAGTTTTTTGTTCTTTGGACTATGATTGACAAAAAAATCTTTCACATTTTTAAAATTAATCTCCGTTACTTCATAAACTTATTTCTAAGAAAAATTGTCCCTGCATTATAAACCCTGGAAAATGAAAACAAAACTCTGAAAATGATGCCATGGATCTGAGTTGAATCAAACATGGAAAATTTCCCTCCTTTTCTGTAATTTTTCTTCTCATTGTACATGGTTTTTTTTTATATGATAGAAACCTAGCTTGATGGAAGGAAGGAAAGGATGGAATCAAGGAAAACAGGGGAAAATGGGGTAGCAAGTTTAGGGAGAGAAATGGAGGGGAAAGGAATTTATGGAAAAATATGAAAATATTAGGGGAGATAGGGGAGTGTTTTAGGAACATAGTGCAAGTGGAATTCCTTGAAATGGATAAGGGAAAGTGGGGAAAAAGGCTAAAGCAGAGTCCTAACCCAGAATCTATGCAAAAAATGCAGCGAGAATTAGGGTTTGAGTGAAAATGGGAGGAATGAGAGGTATGAATGATATGGAATGATCTATTAATGTATATAGGTGATGTATGAAGGTTTTTATGTGATAAAAATAGGGGTTTTCCAGTTGAAAGCAACCAAACATCCCAGCAATCCAAAAACTAGTTTGAAAACCCTACAAGAGGGAATCCACTCTTTGCTAAAGAAATTCACTTGAAGGAGAACTAAGGAATGTTCACTTACTGTTTTGGAAGCACCTAAAACTTTAAGCAATGATGAATTGACCCTTATTTTTCCTTCTTTATGAGATAATTTTTACATTTATGGTGGTGAAATCACCTAGACACTAACGTAGGTGAAAACATGGTGACTGACCTAAGACTCTAAATGATAATGGTGGACATGACTCATGAAATTATGATGACCATCAGTGAATGGATGGAGCAGTGCTGACCTAGAAAACAACCAATGATCAGCTTTTATATGAATACTTATTTGAAACTATAAAATTTGACCTAGGACCCTATCAAATAATATTGAAAAAGTACATTTGATCATTGGTGACAAGATGTAAAGACTAACACTAAAAATTCCTATGTACAATTAATTGTTCAATTAAGCAGGACATGCTAGTCCTAGTACAACCCCCTACCAAGTTTTAAGAGGGTTTCAAATGACATAGGTATAATACATACGAGGGTTTCAAATCACCAAAGTACAATACATAACCATGGTAGGGAAGTCGAGCCACTAGAAGCATCCATGAAAAGTGACTCTTCAGCATTTCAAAGACCTTGGAAGAAACAATGTACGACTGGTGTTGACTTCTATTGGTGGGAATCTACTACACTTTTTTCCAGAAAAATTTGGGCCTCCTCGTAGCACTATCTATTATAGTATAGTATTTATAAGAGTTCTTTCACCGAGGTGAAAGAGGTGTTTTCCATAGGTTTAATTTAGGGCCAGGTAAAGGAAAAGGTTGTTGCTATATCATATTATACCTTGAGCCCTATTAATTAATTCCCGATTATATTAATGCTAGATATTCAGTGTTTATAATAAGTAAATAATTTCAATTTTCTGTTGTGATAGAATGTAAAAAAAACACACAAAATAACTCAAAGGCGTGGTTGGAGTAGTTGAAACTTATCGAAGACATTTTTTCCTCTTTCTCTACTCTTCCTCAGGCCCTCGAGTTGTCTTTCTGTTATGAAAACAGCTCACGAAAGAGAAGAAAATAAAGATCAATGACTTATAAATCGGCCTCTTCGAGGGGGAAACATCCTTTACATTACATAATGAAAATTTCTTTGATGGTACAAATGAAAAAACCTCCTTTCTATATATAGGAGTGAAAGGGGTTACAATATAATCCTAGCCGACATAAAAATAACAATGTAAGGGCACAATAATAACAATAGTGGGCTTCTATGGGGCATAATAATAACAATATGGGGACTAAATGGGCAAAACAATAAAAATAAGGCAGATACACTGACAATAAAAATAAGGGGATACCCTAGTATTATAGGGACCTAGCATGCCCCTCTCCTTCAAAAAAGAGTTTTCCTCAATGCTTGAGTAGTTTTGGATGCTTCTGTATAAAATTCTCATCCTTCCATGTTTAATCTTCAGTGGGTAAGTTCTTCCACTTGATGAGATATTATAAAATTGATTGTTTTCATGGCTACTGAGTTCTTGTTTCCGTGTCTGATTTAGGTTCCAATATGATTTTTCCTTCTTTGTCAAGTTCTGGCAATATTGTTTGAACTGGGAGTTTGTCACCTATAACCTTCTTTAAGCATGAAACATGGAAAACTGGGTCCACTCGATTCCGATGCAGAAATATCCAATTTGTATGCCATAGTACCAATCTTTTACAACACCTTGTAAGAAGCATAATGCTTTCATGATAATTTATTATCCTTCTCAGCTTTCTTGAGGGACATTTTTTTTGTATGGTTGTAGTTGTAAAAATACCCAGTCAACTACATCAAAACTTCTTTTGTTGCGATGTTGATCTTCCTGTTGTTTAATTCGATTCTGCGCCAAAGCGAGGTTATCCTTTAAGAGTTGGTGGACTTGTTGTTGATGTTTAATGTGATATTCAACTTCTTGAACCTTAGAATTTTCTCTTAAAGATGATGTTATGGATGGTGGATGATATCCATAAAGTTCCATAAATGGGGTCAATTTTTCTGCAGTATGGAAGGAAGTGATATACCACGATTCAACCAAAGGTAACCACTTGACCCATTGTGTATGTTTATCAGATACAAAGCAATGAAGATATCCTTCCAAACATTTCTTCACTATTTGAGTTTACCCATCAGATTGAGGATGATATGATGAGCTAATTGAGTACCGAAACAATAAAATAATTCCGTCTAAAAAATTCCTATAAAAATGGGATCTCCGTCGCTTACAATAATCTTTGGGTTTTCATGTATCTTTTGAATTTTTTCCATAAATGCAGTAGCAATTGTACTGGATTTAAATGGATAAGATAATGAAAAAAAGTGTGGATACTAAGAAATTCTATCAACTACCACCATGATGATAGTATTTCCTTCGGACTTGGGTAAACCTATGATAAAATCCAATGAAACCTCCTCCCAATGTTGACTTGGAATGGATAAAGGTTGTAAAAGACTCGGGGTCTTAATTGTCTCAACTTTATTTTGTTGGCAAACCAAACATTCAACCAAAGAATTATTTTTTTTAGACGGGAATTATTACAAATATATAAGTGATCTTTGTACCATAATGAATCATTTTTCCAACAAAATGTTTCATATGTACTGGGATCTTGCTGCAACTTTTGAATGAGTGTCCACACCTCTTTGATGAGCTCCATCATTAGGTACATTTGGAGGGTTTAATTGTCACCTTTTATCCTTATTAAATCTCTTTTTCTCACATTTTATTATATTATGGTCTTATGTTGCTAGTATAGATGGTGATTAAGGTAAGTCCTACTGAGAATGCCTAAAGTGAGTTAAATGCAAGAAAATCACGAAGATTTTTCACTTTTGATGAATATTTTGAAATTAAATCTCGGAGTAGACAACAAGGAGATATTCTAGGGGGATTTTCCACCTCCTTAAATCCCAAAGGTAGCCAAGGGATCCTCAAGATTCCCTCCAACAGCTTGAAATCTAAGGCAACCAAGCCAACTCAAGATCAAGTGCACCAAAGATCCACTTCACTTGTAGTCAAAGTGGACGCATCACCTAATTTTTAGTGAGCTTTTGGTAGCTACCCTCTAGGTTAAATAGGGTTGACAAAGAGCTCATTAGGATTTGAACTTTGAAGGAAGCTAATAGACTCTTAGGTCTTGTGATAGGTTTTTTAGACTTTCATGTTTATGTAATGAGAGTATTTGCTGCAATAAGATGAGTATTCATATTTTGCTTCACTGATTTAGTTTTGGAGGGCTAGGCTTTTGGGTTAGGGCCCAATCCATTGGCCTTAGTATTTCTTATGTATTCATTATTTACTTTTATGTCATTGTAGCTAGTTTGCTTTATGATTTTTTAGCTAGTTTCTTACATTTCAATTCACCATTTTTAGTTTTCTTCCATTTGTATTTTGTTGTGGATTAATATTGCTTACATGTTGGTAGAATAGTTTATAAACTCAGAAATTTGGGTGTCAAGCCTCCCTCTCTCATCTCTTTTGTTGGAGTTTGAGGAGGGTTGACCTTCTCCACAGGCCAAATTTTATTTTTATTTTATGATTTCCTAGAAAGAGTAGTTAGGTAACTGTAGTGTCATGAACATGTTTAGAATGACGAGTTAGATTTATGTTTGAATGTTGAAGTAGGTTTTCTTATCAAATTCCACTCATCTTTTCCATTTCATTTTTCATGAATTTTTCAATATTTGTTACATGAACAGGTAGTTTGCTTGCAGGTTCAAGTAAAATAGCAAAGGAGGACTTCACCAACACCCTTAGCTTCATTTCTCACCTTTCATCAACCTTTTTTTCATCAAATCGCCATCAACCCTATTTTCATATTTTTCAGGTTCACACTATGAGAAAACCCTAGAGGTGCAATATGGGCTTCTCTAAAGGTTCTGAGCTTGGTCAAGGGGTTGGCCACATTCCACTCATCCAAACACAACTTCACTCCACCTTACCTATTATTTTCTCCACCATTTTGGCCTCAAATTTCCCTCAGACTGTTTCCTGTAGCAATTCAGGACTTTCCTGTAGCACTACAGGTTACCTATAGCAATACTTGTAGCAACACCAGTGGGCCCATCCTTAAGCCCAAAAATCATCATCCACCTCATCTAAACCTGACAAAACCACCTAGACACCTTCATCCTTGCATCAATGAGTTCAATCCCTATGCAGACATCATATTTACATTACAGAGGGATAGAAGCCTGTGCTTCAACCCCAAAGGCGGATGAACCCAACTCTAAAATACATAGTCAAGGAAGAACTATAGAAATTGTTGGATTCAGGTTTCATTTATCCTTTATTAGAAAATGACTAGGTATCTTCTTTTCTACTAGTCCCGAAGAAGAATGGAAAATGGTGAATCTGTGTTGATTATCGGGAACTTAACAAAGCCGCCAAGAAGGACCATTTACATTTTCCCTTTATAGATCAAGTCCATGATGGAATTGCAAGAAAGAAGTTATTTTGTTTCTTAGATGGGTTCAGTGGGTATAACCAGATCCAAATTAGCCTCGAAGACCAAGATAAGACTACTTTCATGTGTCCTTGGGGTACCTTCGCTTACAGAGTCCTACCCTTTGGGTTGTGCAATGTCCCAGCTACCTTCCAAAGAGTTGTCTTGAGCATTTCCTCTGAGCTAGTCCATGACTCGATTTAAATCTACATGGATGATTTCACACCCTATGGAGATGACTTCCAGGAATCTCTCTACCATTTGGGAAAAGTGTTGAGAAGATGCATTGATATGCATCCCTCCCTGACCCTAGAAGAGTTTGAATTCTTGAAAAGAGTAGGAGTAGTATTGAGAAACTCAATCTCCCAAGAAGGAATATTGGTGGACCCGAAAAAAATCACCATCATCAAAAGGGTAACTTCTCCTAAAAAATAGAGAGATGTCAGGAGTTTCTTAGGTTTATCTCACTACAATAGAAGGTTTATCAAATATTTCATCAATTTGGCTTTGCCACTATTTGGTTTGTTGGCCAAAGACTCTGAGTTTACTTGGTCCAGTCTCTATCAAGAAGATTTTGAGCTGATTAAGGGAAAGTTAATTGTTGCCCCCATTCTCCGAGGTCCAAATTGGACTCTACCTTTCCACATCCACATAGATGCATCAGACAAAGTTGCGGGGGCAACCCTGGGGCTGTTAGAAGACAAATTACCTTATGAAATATATTTCCTTAGTAAGAACTTGTTGAAGCCTAAACTCAATTATACTGTCATAGAGAAGGAAATGTTAGCCATTGTCCATGCTTTAAAAAAATTTAGACATTATATCACTAGTTATTAGACCTTTGTACACACTGACCGTGCAGCCATCAAATATTTATTGAACAACCAGATGTTAAAGCTAGAATAATTAGATGGTTATTACTATTACAACAGTTTGACGTAACCGTTGTTGATAAACTTGGAAAGGAGAATGTTGTTGCAGATTTTTTATCCAGGTTAGATCTATCTATAGATGAAGAAAGAATGGTGGATGACCAATTTCCAGATGAACATCTCTTCGCTATCTCAACACTCTCACCATGGTTTGCTGACATAGCTAACTACTTGGTTGCTAAAAAGTCCCCTCCTAACCTCTCATCTAAGGAGAAGAGTAAGATCATCAGAAAAAGCATCCCTTTCACATGGATTGGGGGCAATATCTTCAAGCTAGGCCCTCACCAAATTCTCAAAAGATGTGTGAGGGAGGAAGAAGTCTTTGACATCCTATTTGCATGCAATGATAGCCCTTTGTGGAGACCACTTTTATGCAAAAAGGACAACACTCAAAGCTTTGCAGGCAGGTTACAATTGGCCTACACTTCACGAGGATGCCAAAAGATACACTAGTAGGTGTGACCAGTGCCAAAGGATGGGGAAACCTACACAGAGGGATGAGATTCCTGTGCACCCTCAGGTGGCTCTTGATACATTTGACACATGGGGCATGGAATTCATTGGACCCATTGATCCACCATCTGGCCAAAAAAAAAATATCATATTATGAACTGACTACCTGATAATTTTTTTTGAAAAAAAAGTTGTGAAGGTAGCAACTGAGGAGAAGGTAACATAATTTATGAGAGAGAATGTGTTATATAAATTTGGATACCCTAGTGAGGTAGTCACTGATCAGGGGGGAAAATTCACATATCATCTCATTGAAAATATTCTAAGGAGGCACAAGATAAAGCATAAGAGTTCCACTACCTACCACCCTCAAGAAAATGGCCAAGTGGAAGTGACCAATAGAGCCTTGTAGAATATACTCACCAAGGTTGTGAGCAACAACATAAAATATTGGGCAGACACATTGGTAGAAGCTACTTGGGCCTACAACACTACTTGGAAAACAACAACAAGGTTCACTCCTTATGGCTTGGCCTATGGGAAGAAAGCTATTCTTTCAATTGAATTTGATTTCAACACCTTAAGGATGGCAGATGAGTTAAACCTAGATATATCAAAGGCCCAATAAGATAGGTTGCTGCAATTAAATGCATTGGATGAGTTTAGGATGCAAGAACTCCTCCACACATAAGAAATTTAGCTCCAAATGAAGGTCTAGCATGACAAGTACATCCAGGAAAATACCTTTCAAGAAGGATATTGGGTGTTTCTGTATGACTCGAGGTTAAATGGTTTAAAAGGAAAAATGATGACAAGATGGTTGGGACCCTACAAAGTGGACAAATTTTATGATAATGGTGCAGTTCAGATCATAACCATAGATGAGGAGGGGATTCCCCTAATTTTTAATGGTTATAGGCTTAAATTTTACAAAAATCCCTTATCTGTGGAATAATTTATAAATTCCATAAACCGGGAGGTTTATGTCATGGGAGACTCGATATTTTCCAGCTCCTCCCCCTCCTAAAATAAAAATAAAAAAACGAGGCACAGGTGAAAACCTCTCTAAGGTTCCCAAGGACAACTCCAGGGTTGAAAACCTCCATGAGGAAATCTTGGAGCAAAAAAAGAGAGAAAAAATATAAAAAAAATAAAGAAACAAAAAAGAAAAAAGAGAGAGAAAAATACCTCTGCACTCATTTGTTTTTCTGTTCTGTAGGTTATTGATCAAAGATGGATTTTGGATCCAGAGGAGAATTTTTTCTTCGCTTCTCCTTCTCCTCTGCTTACACTCTCCATGAACCACACCAACATGCACCCATTTATTCATTTCACCCCATAAATAGGCAGAAAACTCCATTTTTTCTCCTAACTATAATTGCTACATGCTGGTCTAGTAGCTACATGATTCCTGTAGCACTACAGGAAACTCCTAATGCTACATGAAACTTATTCATGAAGGAAGGAGCTTTCTCAAGGATTTCTAAACTTCAAGGAGAGCATGATAATTTATTTTATTCCTATAACTACCACTCCTAACCCCTCATTTCACTCCATGCACAAGGATTCACTCTATAAACCCTATGTTGCGTGATTAGCAGCTAGATCACCTACAACTTGGAATGATATCTCTTCCCTTACCTACCCACCACTCAATTCATTCCATGACTCTATTCCTAACCTCTATAAACCATTTCCCTCCATTTCTAAGCAAGGTGAAGCTAAAGGGAATCGTAAAGTTTCCTGTAGCAATTAAGTGCATGGCATAACAAGGAAAAAAGATGAATAAAAGATGATGAAGATGGCTTCAAAATACCACCAGCAGAATCCAGGAGAGTGAGCACACCATCCAAGGCACCTGAATACCTCCATGCAACACCTACAAGAAGAAAATAGAAAAAAATAATTAAGAAACTCACTCATAAAACAACTAGCTCACTAAAAAAAAATGCTCACTCAGAAAATAAACAAGAAAATAAAATAAAAACAAGGGGAAGATCATGAATGCAACCACAAGCTCCAACTCCTTTCTCCATCTCATTCTGCAACACACCAACACTGTATAGGCTCAGGTATGGCCTTCACCTCTCGCTACGCATTCATAATGACCAAAATAGTTTAATGTCAAGGTTTAGAGATTTAAAAGGAAAAAAGGTGGCCAGTTAACTTGGTCACATTTGTAAAGTTAAAATTAAGGAAAATTGAAAGGTACATGCCACCTGGGAAATTAAAATCAAGTCAAGAGGGAGTGAATGAGTATGAAGAGGTGATTACGAGGTTGTGCAACCATTAACTAGAATGGGACCAACGGTCTCGAAGAGGAAAACTCGTGTTAAGTTCGATTCAACACCACAATCCAAATTTAGTTAAAAATTCCATAAAGGTGAGTTATGCCTCATTATCATCACATCAATGAGAATTTTGAGAGAATTTGGATCCATCAGGAAGATCAACATTGAATTCAAAGCTTGCATGCACCATCGTGCTACATGAAACTGAGAATTGATATAGGAAACTGCATCGGAAGATCAACAAGGATATAGAGAGCAAAACAGAGTCACCTGTGGGTGAGATTGCTTCCTAAGGCCACCATCTCCCAAGAAAAAACAATATAGGACATAGGTAAGTGGTTTCCACCCTCCATAATTGAAATTTCTCCATGAAATTTACACACAACAAGTGTTAATTTCAGAATTAAAGGGTAATTTTTTTTTTGCATTTGTTTGAGACCATCATCTCCAAGACCTCTTCACATAACTATCAAACACCTTACCACCTTCCTATCATAGCCATAAAAATGGGAGGGGGATTTAACATAAGGGATCCCAATGATATTAAATAATAAGGCATTATCCTCAAGTCATGGAAATTTTCGGAAAGCACCAATGGCTAGGTTTCTTCGAGATTTTGAAAGGTTTTGATGAGGATATAGCTTGAGAGTTTGTAGTGGATATGCAATACCACTCAGAAGAGAGAGCCACCACTATGGTTAGGGGCCTAACTGTCACACTTTCACCTAAAGTAATCAGCAGAGTAACCACTTTTCCCATAGGAGTTAAGTGGGTTAAAGAGAGGATGTCAAGGACTACAGCCAAGAAAAGCTTCTATCTACTCGGAGAAGAATACATTGAGGAAAATAATGTAGTGAGGAGAGAAAGCCTTGCATACCCCTGTGATGAAGTAGGCTTCCATATCATAAAATTCATTTCTTGTGAAGGTAGAATTAGTGTAGTCTATGGGTACCATTTCAGGTTTTTTAATGAGCTTAGGTTTCAAGGAGAACTCCCTCTAGAACAAAGATTAAGCATCCCTCATTTCTTCTTGAACTCAATAACATACATGAGAAAAAAGGTGAGGGAAATAAAATACCAGCATTTGGCTCATCATGGCCTTATAAAACTAATATTGAATGATGCTTTCAGAATATTAAACCTCCCTGTGTCTTGGTCCTCATTCATAGACATGGATAGGTAAGCCTTCATAGCCACCCAAATGGGACAAACCTTTACCTCTAGTCTTAGACAGAGGGAGGTAGAAGAAGAAGAAGAGGAAAAGGAGGCTGAAGATGAGGAAGAAAAAGAGGCAATGGAGGTTGAAGCAGAAAACACAGAGACATTAGAAACAAAAAAAGAAAAGGATGGGGGGGGGAGAAGGAAGAAAAGACATAGGAGAAGAAAGGATTGGACCCTATGCTAGGCAGCGATACCTCCCCTCAGGACGCCAGCATGTCACCAGACATTACCGATTAGGAAGTGGTTGCTACCCTAGCCACTTTTATCACACCTATGAAAACAAAGATGAAGAGGCAAACACCAATGTATTTCAGGACTAGGAAGAGTAAAAGGGTAAGGCAAGGGAAACCACAGACTCCAACGAAAAGTTATATTTCCATTGAGGAGTCACCCAAGAAATATGATGAAATAAGGATAGAATAAGGAAAGGTGCAAGAGGTCACCTCACTTGTGAGGACCCTTGTGACCTACATAATAAGACACTCAACAAGGCTGGAATCCCATGCACATCATACAACCCCCACAGACTCTCAAAGCCAAAAAAAGGGAAAAAATCAAGAGAGGGTCTTTAGCAGGAAAAATAGAGTTTGCTACAGGAAACTTTGTCTTTGCTACAGAAAAATATAGCAGACCTAAAATCAGAGTAAAATACATTGGTTGAGGGAGAAAATTCAGCCATTGATGGGAAAGGGATCAAGGAGGTTGACGACAAGACAAAAGATGAAGGGCAAGATGAAAAATGGGGGGAAGAGAAACACGACAAGGAGGAGCCTACCTCACCAAAAAATGTCCTCAAAGATGTAGCATTAGTGCCAAACCCTAGCCCTCAACCAAATTTAAACTCCTACTAAGCATTTATTGAAGGGGGCAGATTGATTCCTCAGAAGTTGACAGTGCCTTTATTCTATCAGTTGGAAGAGGAGAGGGCACACACTCATCATTGGATGAAGATTACCACAACCAAAGGTGTGCATGACATAGGGTTCATGGAGGAAAAAGTGACTTAAGTTGGGAAGGTATTTGTCTGATGCTAGGCTCAAAGAATCCATGTTGAAAGAGTAGCTTAGGAAGGCCCAAGCAAAGAATGTAGCATTGCAGGAGAAGTTTCAACAAAAGGACAAAAAAATGGCCACCATGGAAGATTTGTGTATAGAGTCCATCCAACATAGATACCCATCAGATTCTTATTCAGTCTACCTCAAGGAGCAGTGGATCCTATTTCAAATCAAAACACTAGCCTCTCATGGATCTTTAACTTTTCAGAACTGCATACAACTCATTGAATTTTGCAACCAATCAAGTATGGAATACAAGGCAAAAATGGCAGAATTCTACATGCACAATATTGTGGATAGAATTGAACATTTGGGATGCTAAACCTAGAATGGGAGACATGCAATTAATGGCATTAGAATCTTGGATGGTTAATGAGGAAACCAAAGCACAAGAAGTAACAAGGGTCATGAGAAGATAAAACAAAGAAGCTATACACATTAGGGCAGAACTCATCCCTAGGGGAGAATTAGGGGAATTTTGATGTCTAAAATGGGCCTCCTAAGAAAAATGTACAACAAAAATAAACTTTATAAGAACCAATAGGATTCAAGATGATGATGTCAACCATGGGGGATTATTCACCATTTTTGGAGTAAAAAAGTAAAAATATAAATAAAATAATAAAACTACTTTTTCAACTCATATTTTCAACTTATCTCTCTAATTTTTTACTCAAATTTCGAGCGGGATTACTTGTTGGATGAAAAATTTAATTCTTCATCCAAGAAGTACCCATGTTGCATACTTTCGATGGACCCTGCTACACAAAAAATGAGAAATACATGAAAAAACGTGTTTACAATCACGTTTTTCATGTATTTATCATTTTTCATGTAGCATTGTCCATAGAAAGTATGCAACATGGGTACTCATTTGATGGGAAATCAAATTCTACATCCAATGAGTGTTTCTTCTCAAAATTTGAGTAAACCCATAGGGAGATAAGTTGAAAATACGAGTTGAAAAAATAGTTTTTCCTTTTTTCCCTCTAAAATTTGATGATGTAATCAAACATTATTTTATTATTTCCACTATTAATTTCCTTGGGAGGCCCATTTTAGAACTCAAAATTCCCCTAATGATCATCAACAACCATCTCAAGATAGAAAAGTATCCTGCACCTATAGAAAATTACCTCAACACACAAGCTCAAGCCATGGCTCACTTTGATGATGTTTTTAGGTTTTTGGGAGATGAATGCATAATGGCAAGTCAAAGTAGATGGAATAGTTTTGCTAACAACCTTAGAAACATGGAATACCACACACCAGAGAGATTAAAAAGTGCCCTAGAAAGAGAACCACTATACAAGAGGGCCATTAAGGCTAGGAAGATTCAGTGGCTTGGTTTGAAACTCAGTCCACCCTTGCTGCTGGGGATGAGTGATGGAAAAGACCAAGATGAGAAGAACAAAGAATGGGAGGAATCAAAAAATAATGATGGATTTCTCCCTCCTGAAGGGAATCCCACACTTCTTCCTTGGGAAGTCAGAGGGTCCATTAAAGTTTTCAAAGAAATGCAGAAGGAGGACTAAGTTGCTCAGAGGATGAGCAACCATTAGTAGGGGGTGATGATGAGCTCAATCATTAGGTACATTTGGAGGGGTTATTTGTCACCTCTTTTCCTTATTAAATCTCTTTTTATCACATTTAATTGTATTATGGTCTTGTGTTACTAGTGTAGATGGTGATTAAGGCTTGTCATACTTCAAATTCCTAACATGAGTTAAATGAAAAAAAATCATGAAGATATTGCAATTTTGACGAAGATTTTGAAATTAAAGATTAGAGTAGGCAACAAGGAGAGATTATAGGGTGATTTCCCACCTCCTTAACTCCCAAAGGTAGCCAAGGGATCCTCAATATTCCCTCCAACAAATTGGAATCAAAGGTAGCCAAGCGAACTTAAGATCAGGTGCACCAAGCTCCACTTCACTTGCAGTCAAAGTGGACACATCACCTACTTTTTAGGGAGCTGTTGGTAGCTACCCTCTAGGTTAAATAGGATTGAGAAATAGCTCATTAGGATTCAAAATTTGAAGGAAGCTAACAGATTCTTAGCTCTTGTAATAGGTTTTTGATACTTTCATTTTTATGTAATGAGACTATTTTATGTAATAAGATGAGTATTTAGATTGTGCTTCACTGATTTAGTTTCAGAGGGCCAGGCTTGTGGGTTAGCACTCGATCCATTGGCCTTATTCTATCTTATGTATTCATTCTTTACTTTTATGTCATTGTAGCTATTTTTCTTTATGAGTTGTTAGCTAGTTTACTTACATTTCAGATCATTTTTTTTAGTTTTCTTCCATTTGTCTTTTGTTGTAGATTAAAATTTCTTACATGTTGGTAGAATAGTTTATAAACTCAGAAATATGTGTGTCGAGCCTCCCTCTGTCATATCTTTCATTGGAGCTTGATGAGGGTAGACCTTCTCCACAAACCAAATTTGATTTTTAGTTTATGATTTCTTGGAGAGTGTTGTAGTGTCATGAACATGTTTAGAATGTCGAGTTAGATTTTTGTTTGAATGTTGAAGTAGGTTTTATTTCCAAATTCCACTCATATTTTCCATTTCCTTCATCATGAATTCATCAATACTTGTTGCATGAACAGGTAGTTTGCTTTCAGGTTCAAGTACCACAACAAAGGAGGACTTCACCAACACCCTCAACTTCATTTCTCACCTTTCATCAGCCTTGTATTCATCAAATCACCATCAACCATGTTTTCAGATTTTTCACCTTCACACCACGAGAAAACCCATGAGGTGAAAGACATGCTTCTCCAAATTTTTTGGGCTTGGCCAAGGGGTTTTCCACCTTCCATTCATCCAAACACACCTTCACTCCACCTTCCCTATTCTTTTCTCCACCATTTTGGAGCTCTAATTTCCCTCAGACTGTTTCCTATAGAAATTCGGGACTTTCCTATAGCATCACTTGCAGAAGCACCAATGGGTCCATCCTTAAGCCCATAAATCACCATCCACCTCATCCATACCTTCCAAAACTACCTAGTCACCTTCAGCCTTGCACCCATGAGTTCAAGCCCTTTCTAAATCACCTTAGCGCTTTCTCCTTCTAGCTGCAAAATAGTACATTTACAAGCATAGTTAGGTCATGATTAGATGCATGAGTAAAAGCATGATAGTTAGAACATGAAGTAGATAGAGTGTGTTTATCCATTTGGCCCAACAATGTGTGATTAGGTTAGTATTCTTTATGCAATTTCAATTCAACAATTTACTTCATGAAATATTCCTAGTTTGCTTTCATTTATTTCCAGAGCTTAATTTGTAGATTTCTTTCATTGCAGAGTAGTTAGATGTAATTTCTTGCTGTAGAATATTCCTTTGATTGTTGATAGAGTAATGGCTTTGAATCAGTTTTCAATATTTACGTGAATTGAAGTATGTCAAAATTTAATCTAATGCAAAACCAAATTTGGCGTCATACCATGATTAAAAATAAAAAAATTGTTAGATCAAGATGATTCCTTCATGATATCCTAAAGCAAGGCTTAAAATATCCTTTTCACTACAAAAAAATCCCTAGCTGAATGAAATACTACCACTGGTAATAGTGTACACTCTAAATATCAACTTCCATTGGAAGTATGATGTCTTTCATGGCAGAACGTTACAAAAATATACAAATCTACAATAGAAACTGCCAAAATTCCCCCTGTGCCTTATGATGCAAGTAATTCTTGTTAGCACTCCACCAGATCTCTGAAGGCTAAGAAGGAGACCAAAAAAGGTAACGACAGACTGCTTTGACCTAGTAGCTATCACTACTAGGCTGAGAGGGCTTTCTCAATGAGATCATAGAAAAATTGACTGTATCATGAAAGATATTAGGCTAGATATAATAGGCTCTAGGGTTTGATTTGATTTAATTTTTTTCTGGATGGAAATGGACCTTTGGAGCTAGGATTGAAAATCTGGTAGGGTTACAAGAGAAAAAATTGCAGGGGAATAAAGGGGCAAGGTAGGAAAGCTCAAATGACCAAATAGATTGTATTATTGTGGTATAGGATGATCAGGGAGATTAGGAAAAAGCATAATAATATGAATTATTTCACTAATAAGAAAATAAACACAACATCATCATCTTATCAAAACAGGGCATCTATTCCTCATGAATCCTGGTTAAAAAATTTAAAGACAATGAGAGAAAATCAATGGATATGTAATGGAAAGAGAAAGAATTCAATGGAGTGACTTACAAAAGAGAAACATAGGCATACAAGCTCACCACATGAATCCCTAAATTTAAGCTACAACTTTTCTCTTTATTAATTATATTACTTGATCAAAATAGAATACACTAGTTCAATGTCTAATGTTCCAACCCTTAAAACTAATTACAAACTACCTCATATAGCCACTGAGGTTGAAATCCTCCCTTGGAGGTCAAATTTTCCAACAAGAAATTCAAATACATGCATCTATCCAAATTATGCTACACCTAGGGAGTTTACTTAATAAATTCCTCCTTTATCTAACCATTAAGAGACATATCCTCAAAGAAATAAATGGAGGATAAGACACCTATTCAAATCCATTTTTACCATTTACATTTACATTTTGAATTTTACGTTCATCTACTTTTACCTTTTGACTTTTACAAAATTCAAACTATAAATTAGATAAAATTACACAATGAAAATTTTAATTAAAATCTCAGAAAATTGTAAAAGCGTAGTGCCATCTTGGAGGCCATTTATAGGTACCTTCCTGAAATGAAAATTGAAATATGAAAGAACGGTAAACTATACTTGTCTGTCTAGTTTCCATAACATCTTGAATTTTCGAAAATTACCTATGGGCATGCCTTCAAAAGCGCATTCTCCCAAGGTGTCTCCAAAAGCGTCGCACCTGCTCCAAAACAGTGGCAGAAGCATAGAAATGAGGTGTTTCTTTGCATTTTTCTTCAAAACATGATCTTGTCATGGAAAAAAAACTCGATATATGGCATGCACTAATCAATAGGCACCCTTACATGTAAGAAAACAATTCATTTGGATGTCGAGGGAATAAGGGTCACGAATCTGCGCGACGCTTCTATGGAGACCAATTTTACAAAATTGCCAAAATATCAGAATTTTCCAAAAACAATTATGCAAAAATAGGGCTTAAATATGGATCAATATATCTCAAACCATAATTTTTTTTGCAAAACTGAGTGACCGTTTTGTTATTTTGCATGTTAATAACAAAAATGCCTCCTGTTTTCCAAAGTACTTACTCATTTGCTCAGAATCCAAGTTTGAAGTTGATCACTCAAAATTTGCAGAAGCATTGCGCCACTTTAGTAGAAGCGTCATGCCACTTTGAGAAGGATTTTGGAGGTATTACCAGAGGATTTTTGAGATTAAATTATTATTTTTGGAAATATTAGGATGTCTACTACAAAATGGAGTCATCAAGTAATGCAAACCCCTTCTCCAAACCCCTGAAAAATTGATTTGAAGACAACATGTCCAAAAGTGCAGAAAATGACCTGGAGCAACTGTATTTGGAGCATATCTCTCAAACCATAACACCTATGCATAAAATGAAGGAGTTTTTTGTTATTTGGACTATTATTTACCAAAAAAAAATAAAATCACATTTGTAAAATTCATCTCCATTACTTCATAAACTTATTTTTTAATCAAAATTGTCCCTGTGTGCACTGTAAACCTTAGCAAATGAAAACAAAACTCTGAAAATGATGCCATGGTATGAGTTTAATCAAACCTAGAAACTTGCCCTCCTTTGTTGTAATTTTTCTTCTCATTTTCCATGGTGTTTATTTGTATGATAGAAACCTTAGCTTGATGGGAAGGAAGGAAAGGGTGGAATCTAGGAAAATAGGGGAAAATGGGGCAACAAGTTTAGGGAGGGAAATGGAGGGGATACGAGTTTAGGGAAAAATATGAAAAAATTAGGGGAGGTAGGGGAGTGTTTTAGGAACATAGTTCAAGTGGAATTCCTTGAAATGGATAAGGGGGAGAGGGGAAAAAGGCTAAAACACAGTCCTAACCCAAAATCTCTATAAAAACGCAACGAGAATTAGGGTTTGAGTGAAAATGGGAGTAATGATAGGTATGGATGATATTGAATGATTTGGTAAGGAATATAGGTGATCTATGAACGTTTGTGTGTGATAAAAATAGGGTTTTTACAGTTGAAAGCAACCAAACATATCAGCAATCCAAAAACTAGTTTGAAAACCCTAAAAGAGGGAATCGACTCTTTGCTAAAGAAATTCACTTGAAGTAGAAGTAAGGAATGCCCACTTACTATTTTGGAAGGACCTGAACCTTTAATAAATTATGAATTGACCTTTCATTCGCCTTCTTTATGATAGAATTTTTACATTTGTGGTGGCGAAATGAAAGACACCTATGTTAGCGCTCGAATCTGCCACAGGCTGAAAGAGGCAAAACTCGAGGCAACATCAAACCAAGCTCAGCCTCGTAGCTAGCCCTACGAGGACAGGAGAGGGCTCTCTCCGGGTCAAACTCAGTGAAAGATATCCAATAGGATCTGAGATGACCTAAATGAAACACTGATATTGATTTTAGGCTAGTAAATTGATATGAAAAGGGTTTTTAATAAATGATGTGGTTTTCTGGGCTGTGTGAGGCAAAGACAGCAAGAGCAGAGATTAAATAAAGAATGCAGATTATCTCCTGAGGCAAGGTAAGCATGAAGTTTAGCAATTAAATTGAGATAAACGGAATGACAAGACTGCTGAGAAGTCGACAAGGGCATAGAAGATGGATCCTTGTCGAACAGAAGAAAACATTAACTATGAATACTTCCTCAAGACAGAGCAACTAAATTGAATTCTGCCTTTCTCACTTAGAAACATTCGATATTGAAATGGCGATTAATGAAATGCGAACATAACGATGACATATGAAACAAAAGGAAAAACATTTGCTAAATTTCAAGCCACAAGAATCTCAAAAAACAGAGCTGTATCTCTTCATTAAAATCTCTGTCTAAAACTGTACAATAAAACTCTAATTTTTTCCTACATCAGCTCTCAGAACTCTCCCCCCTTTTACGAATGATCTACAATGTATAAATAATCTCTTGTGTTTAAAAATAGGTCGATCCAAAATGGGGAGCTGTTTCAACTGAAATGATGAAAATAGAAAGGAGAACAACATTCTCCATGAAATCCTCTGCTGATTAAACTAATAGACCAAATCTAGAGCATTCTCCTTAAATTCCTCTAATAACTAAACTAATAGACCAATATTAGAGCGCTGGTCCATTTAGATATTTAACTGAAGTCATTAATAGGAGATCGATCCTATTTTCTGCTGTGGTAAGTAGTCCTTGTTCAATCTGGGCTTGACTTCTCGCTTTCCTTTTACATTTTCTGTTTGAATCTGTCTTTTAATAGAAATAGGAATTGGAATTTCCCCTTTACCCATTCAAAACACCATTTAATTGTCATAGCAAAAGAAATAATCCATATCCATGCGCCCTCATGAAAATGCCACCTGTTTTGACAATCAATTTCATGGTCTGCCTTCAACTTCTCCAGCGTGACACGTAACTCTGCATTCACCTTAAGATCTCCAGCGCAATTCACCTTTTCTCCTTGGATCTCTTCAGATACGACTTTCTGCCTTTGACCCTTGTCAATTACAGTTTGTTCGCCTGTTGTATGTTTGGAAAGGTTTTGAATGTGTTCCTGTAGCTTTTCGCATAGGCTCTGAATTTCACCATCGGATCCATATGCTCTGGATATGTCAGAAAGAGTTTTACAATGCCATTCTTCCTGAGTCAGTGACACAGGAGATATTGGTGGCTGGAGGAAAGGATGTTCTAACAACTGAGGAATTCGTAACCGTTCATTTCGATTCCAAGCAAGACATTTTTTCATAATATCAAAAAGCCATGGATTAGAGATAGGGCCATACGTGATCTTATGATCTCTGTTTGTTATCTCTTTGTATTTTGACCAAAATGTAGTAAAATCTGCAAATGGTGTAGAATACATCCTAGTGACCAAATATCAGAGGGTCGCCCACATTCAATTATCTTTCCATTTGGCACATACTCTACAACAAGTATTCGTTCCTGTTCATCTTCAAAATAGCCAAGGAATCTTACCAGATTGAGTTGTTCAACACTTGAAAATGTTCGAATCTCACTTTGGAATTCAACAGACAGATGTTTGTCTCATTTTCTTGACTGTCAATTATTGCAACGAACCCACGATTTTGGCAATATCCAAGCACTATCCACTGCTGCGTTTTACAATTAGCAGAGATATTAAAACCTTTAACACCCGCAGGACCATTTTATGCAACTTGCAGAGCCTCAATCCTCTTAATAATGGCGTAGATATCTCCACAGATGTCTTCCACGATCACATCCATGTCTGCTTGTTGCCGAAGCAATTTGGCTTAAAGGAACAACTAGAATGACATAAGTTTATGCTCAACTATGTCCACCTATTTTCAAATGTAGACACACATGGCACGAGAGGCATCCAACAACTTGTCTAAGACCATGCCAACCTCAAAATATCATTAGGAACAAAATAATGGGAGATAGCCATTACAAAGCGTAAAACCTGTTTAGTAGCTGCTGGAGTTGATTCAAATCGAAACTGGGCGCGCAAAACACAAATTTCTGAGTGATGTTTTAAGTGGGTCGCATGCGCTCAAGTGGGTCGCATGCCACAAGTGGGTCGCATGCGTTCAATTTTTCACTGGCCCAAACGCACAGGTGGGTCGCATGCGTTCAATTTTTCACTGGCCCAAACGCACAGGTGGGTCGCATCTGCCAAGTGGGTCGCATGCGCCCAAGTGGGTCTCGTGCCCTCCAGACCCTGTCAACATTTCTGCAAAGCACGATTTTGGCCTCCAAACATGATTTCGACTTTACCTTGGCAAATTTTGTTGCAATTGATTTATGCTTGCCATGTTTATATATGAAAGAAATATCTCATGCAATCAGATTTGATTTCAAATTCATTTGACAACCCACTTTCATAATGTTTCTGCACTTTGCCATTTGGCTATTTAATACAATGTTTCTCCTTTGGTTTTTCTGGATTTTGAACTGAAAATTCTTGTTGTCTTTTGCAGGGATGCTTGAAGCTGGTGTGCCACTGAAGAACTGTACAATTTGAAATATTTTGACCACTTACCTATTTATTACCAAAACATATTTGATGATTTCTTCTTCAAAACATGGTTTTGAAGAAGAATCAATTTCTCATTGATGACATTCCTGATATAAACAGCTACTGGTCCTTCTCCTAGCCTGCGAGTGTTATTGAAACATTCTGAAAACAAGCTTTGCAAACATCTAAGTAGCAGTGGGTGAAATCTGATTGGCATTGGCCTGTATATTGAACTGAGACTTTGACAGCTACCTGTCTGCATTTGACTCTGACAGAGGTTAGACAAGACGGAGTCTAACATTGGCTCCAATGGGGATGGCAGCTGTCGCTTCTTGGAGGTGCCAAGAATCACAGAGCTTTGGGAGAGCAGACAGTGCCTCCATCCATTGGGCGATGGAATCATTATTCTGACAAACAAACTAAAGACTGATAACTCAACTGGAAAATCGACTCAAACTGACTTGATGCAAACTGAAATGAGTGAATTAAAACAAAAACTTTCTGAAAAGGGAAGTAGTCCATCAAGCTTTAACATCATGATGGCAACCGCCCGCATACTGATGTGATATATACAATCATGTATAATGGGCCTTCCAATGCAACCAATCCAGCAGATGGCTACACCTCAAATTTCTGCTCTTACTCTCTTCAAGTAGGCAGAATGCTAAACCTGTAGGCAACTCAACACAATCATTGAAACCAAAGCTCATGACAATAAACCAGGCAACATTTATCCTTTCTAATGCTTGCAGAAGAATGCTGAAGGGATCTTGAAAATCCTGAAGCACTGGCTTATCTGGAGATCCAGCTGCAAAAATACTAGTATCCACTTCTTTCTGATCTGAAAGGACAATTGATTTTTGAGGGATAGAAATGCAAAAATCTGACATCTGAGTGTTAGCTGTAGTTTCCTTGACCATGAGCATTTCTGGCATAAACTCTTCAATTTCATGATCTAGGTCATTCTTAAACAAAAAACAATCTTCAAAGTTATTAAACATGACAGCCTTATCATCTTTGTGAAGGAAAAAATTATCTGTTTGCTGATCTACACAACTGATTACAAGACAATCATCTTTTTCAACAGAGGAAGAAATTTCACCAACACTTTCCTGATTATGTATGCACTGCAAATCTGTTGTAGTTTGGGCTGTAACAAGACCTTTCAAAAGCTGATCTATCTCATCTTCAGACAAAGGAGACAATGCTTTTTGTTTTCTTCTGCTTAAATAGTAATTATCTTCATATGACAGGGCATTCAAACTATCATTCATTACTGAGTTATTGAAAGGAGATTTATCACTTACTTGCACAAAGATCTCATTTTGATTTTCATGAACTGACTGGATTGCTTCTTCATGAAGGCTGTGTTCTAATGATGGGCTGACAGTATGACTGAGAACATTTGGATCCATTACTGTGTCTTCTGCATCCCAGATGATTTCAACAGCAAAGTTCTCCTTGATGGGCTTCAGCACAAGATATGCTTGGTCATCATGATCTGAATCTGAATCTGAAGTAGCTGTCTGGACATTATCACAATCTGCAATTAGAACTGGACTTACTTGCATGCTGCTGTCTTCCGTGGGCAGATCTGAAATGACATTCTCCCTTTCATCATTTTCAGCCATATGGCCATCAACCTGCTGCAAAGTCTCCTGAGCATCTTGATGGGTATCCTTTAGGTTCTCTTCATATTGCTGAAATGGATTCTCATATAGAGCCTCCATGATTTCTCCGTCCATGAAATCATTATTACCATAAAACAACTCTAGATCTTCAATGAAATTATGTACATGGTTACAACAGTTCTGAACTAAAATCAAAGATGGATATGATGCTTTATACTTTTCAAAGAACACGGTATGAAAATCCCTTAAACAGTAAATAGAAGCAGCTGGAAAACCTTCATACCATGATCGGGCTTCATCTTCCAGAGTAGCCATAAACATTTTCATCAAACAGTCTTCAGGAAAATTGATCTTTAATTTATGAACATGAATGTGAAATTTCACCAGATGAAGAGCAGCGTCATTACCCTCCTCATTTCTGAATATAGGAAAATTCTGAAGCCAATCCACCTTGGGCATCTTATTCGGAAAACCTGGGATGTGATCTCGGCTCATGGGAGCGTATCTTCTTGCAATCCGGTCCGTCAGCAGTGAGGTCGCCATGAAGCATTGATTTTTGGATTTGTTCAGTGAATGAAGTCGCCAGTGAATGATTTCAGCCTTGCAGTGTCTGACTGCTGTTCACCATCAGCATCAGATCTGAAACTTGATTTCATGTACTGGAGCAAGACAATCTACAAATCTACTATCACATCAACAGCAAACCATCTTCCCCAGTATGGTCGCCACTATGTTAGCGCTCGAATCTGCCACAGGCTGAAAGAGGCAAAACTCGAGGCAACATCAAACCAAGCTCAGCCTCGTAGCTAGCCCTACGAGGACAGGAGAGGGCTCTCTCCGGGTCAAACTCAGTGAAAGATGTCCAGAAGGATCTGAGATGACCTAAATGAAACACTGATATTGATTTTAGGCTAGTAAATTGATATGGATGAGGTTTTTAATAAATGATGGGGTCTTCTGGGCTGTGTGGGATCAAGAAATAGTGAGAGCAGAGATCAAATGAAAAATGCAGATTATTACATGAGGCAAGATAAGCATGAAGTTTAGCAATCAATTTGGAATTATACGGAGTGAAAGACCGCTGCGAGGTTGACAAGGGAAATAACTGAATCCTTATCAAACAGAAGAAATTACACAAACATGAAAGCTTCTCCAGGGCAGAGCAGCAAGCCGAATTCTGCCCTTCTCACTTAGAAACATTCAATATTGAAATGGCGATTAATGAACTGTGAACATAACGATGACATATGAAACAAAAGGAAAAACATTTGCTAAATTTCAAGCCACAAGAATCTCAAAAAACAGAGCTATATCTCTTCATTAAAATCTCCGTCTAAAATTGTACAATAAAACTCTAATTTTCTCCTACATCAGCTCTCAGAACTCTCCCCCCTTTTACGAATGATCTACAATGTATAAATAATCTCTTATGTTTAAAAACAGGTCGATCCAAAATGGGGAGCTGTTTCAACTGAAATGATGAAAATAGAAAGGAGAACAACATTCTCCATGAAATCCTCTGCTGATTAAACTAATAGACCAAATCTGGAGCATTCTCCTTAAATTCCTCTAATAACTAAACTAATAGACCAATATTAGAGCGCTGGTCCATTTAGATATTTAACTGAAGTCATTAATAGGAGATCGATCCTATTTTCTGCTGTGGTAAGTAGTCCTTGTTCAATCTGGGCTTGACTTCTCGTTTTCCTTTTACATTTTCTGTTTGAATTTGTCTTTTAATAGAAATAGGGATTGGAATTTCCCCTTTACCCATTCAAAACACCATTTAATTGTCATAGCAAAAGAAATAATCCATATCCATCAGTTCTTACATATGCGCCCTCATGAAAATGCCACCTGTTTTGACAATCAATTTCATGGTCTGCCCTCAACTTCTCCAGCGTGACACGTAACTCTGCATTCACCTTAAGATCTCCAGCACAATTCACCTTTTCTCCTTGGATCTCTTCAGATACGACTTTCTGCCTTTGACCCTTGTCAATTACAGTTTGTTCGCCTGTTGTATGTTTGGAAAGGTTTTGAATGTGTTCCTGTAGCTTTTCGCATAGGCTCTGAATTTCACCATCGGATCCATATACTCTGGATATGTCAGAAAGAGTTTTACAATGCCATTCTTCCTGAGTCAGTGACACAGGAGATATTGGTGGCTGGAGGAAAGGATGTTCTAACAACTGAGGAATTCATAACCGTTCATTTCGATTCCAAGCAAGACATTTTTTCATAATATCAAAAAGCCATGGATTAGAGACAGGGCCATACGTGATCTTATGATCTCTGTTTGTTATCTCTCTGTATTTTGACCAAAATGTAGTAAAATCTGCAAATGGTGTAGAATACATCCTAGTGACCAAATATCAGAGGGTCGCCCACATTCAATTATCTTTCCATTTGGCACATACTCTACAACAAGTATTCGTTCCTGTTCATCTTCAAAATAGCCAAGGAATCTGACCAGATTGAGTTGTTCAACACTTGAAAATGTTCGAATCTCACTTTGGAATTCATCAGACAGATGTTTGTCTCATTTTCTTGACTGTCAATTATTGCAACGAACCCACGATTTTGGCAATATCCAAGCACTGTCCACTGTTGTGTTTTACAATTAGCAGAGATATTAAAACCTTTAACACCCGCAGGACCATTTTATGCAACTTGCAGAGCCTCAATCCTCTTAATAATGGCGTAGATATCTCCACAGATGTCTTCCACGATCACATCCATGTCACCTTGTTCTTAGAGCAATTTGGTAAGTTTGGCTTAAAGGAACAATAGAATGACATAAGTTTATGCTCAACTATGTCCACCTATTTTTCAAATGTAGACACATGGCCAGAGGCATCCAGCAACTTGTCTAAGACCATGCCAACCTCAAAATATCATTGGGAACAAAATAATGGGAGATAGCCATTACAAAGCGTAAAACCTGTTTAGTAGCTGCTGGAGTTGATTCAAATCGAAACTGGGCGCGCAAAACACAAATTTCTGAGTGATGTTTTAAGTGGGTCGCATGCGCTCAAGTGGGTCGCATGCCACAAGTGGGTTGCATGCGTTCAATTTTTCACTGGCCCAAACGCACAGGTGGGTCGCATCTGCCAAGTGGGTCGCATGCGCCCAAGTGGGTCTCGTGCCCTCCAGACCCTGTCAACATTTCTGCAAAGCACGATTTTGGCCTCCAAACATGATTTCGACTTTACCTTGGCAAATTTTGTTGCAATTGATTTATGCTTGCCATGTTTATATATGAAATAAATATCTCATGCAATCAGATTTGATTTCAAATTCATTTGACAACCCACTTTCATAATGTTTCTGCACTTTGCCATTTGGCTATTTAATACAATGTTTCTCCTTTGGTTTTTCTGGATTTTGAACTGAAAATGCTTGTTGTCTTTTGCAGGGATGCTTGAAGCTGGTGTGCCACTGAAGAACTGTACAATTTGAAATATTTTGACCACTTACCTATTTATTACCAAAACATATTTGATGATTTCTTCTTCAAAACAGGGTTTTGAAGAAGAATCAATTTCTCATTGATGACATTCCTGATATAAACAGCTACTGGTCCTTCTCCTAGCCTGTGAGTGTTATTGAAACATTCTGAAAACAAGCTTTGCAAACATCTAAGTAGTAGTGGGTGAAAGCTGATTGGCATTGGCCTGTATATTGAACTGAGACTTTGACAGCTACCTGTCTGCATTTGACTCTGACAGAGGTTAGACAAGACGGAGTCTAACAACCTAGACACTGACCTAGGTGAAAACATGGTGACTGAACTAAGACTCTAGATGATAATGGTGGCAATGACTCATGAAATGATGTTGACCATTAGTCAATGGAGGGAGCAACGGTGACATAGATAACAACCAATGATTAAATTTTATTTGAAAACTTTTTTCAAACTATAAAATTTGACCTAACACCCTATCAACTAATCTTGAAAGAGTACATTTGATCACTATTGATAAGATGTAAATACTGACACTAACATTAGCTCCAGATGGGGATGGAAGATCCTTGGAGGTGTCAATAACACCATATACCATGTTGCCTAACCATTGGGAATGCATTCAAAAGTTAAAAACCAAACTGAATACTGAAAACTTGACATGATAAACTGAATGACTTTGACTGAAAATAAAAAATTACAAAACTTATTGATGGCAGCATATCACCGAGACTTGAGGGAATCAAATATTGATGAAAACCATATGTCTACTAAAAAAATATGTACAATCATGTGAAGTGATCCTTCTAGTGTAACCTATCCAACAGATGGCTACTTACTTGAATTCTGCTCTCACTTTCCTCGAGCAGGCAGAAAAAACAAAAACTAAGCCACTCCAAGTGTCTACTAAACATGTGCTTTTGGTCCATGAAAACAATAAAATACTTATTCCCTGCTAACTGTAGCAAATCAGTAAAATTATATTCAAAAATTTGAAATGTTACCTTGTCTTGAGATCCAACAAAAACACAAGCACACCCTTCATCCTGATCTGAAAGAACACTTGGTTATTGATCCATAGGAAGGCATAGGGAAGTATGACCTTCTTCTATCTCAGTGTTGGCTGTAAATTCATTGTATGGGAAAATCTAAATCTATATCTTTCACACTATTTATCTTAGGCTCATACTCCTCAAATTCATAGTCTATATCATCCTCGAATAGAAAAAATTCTTCAAGATTGCTAAACATGATAGCCTTATCCTCTTCATGAAACACAATAGTATATGTTATTGATATCCTTGCAAAAAATAATCATCACAAATTGGCTTAGTCACAACAACTTCCTGTATAGTTTCATAAATCTCATGAATGTCGTCATTTAAACTCCAATTTTCATTTTCAATAATGGAAGAAGTTTCACTAACACATTATTGACTATGTGAACACTGTAAATCTGCATTAGCTTGGGTTGTAACATGACTGTTCAAGAGCTGATCTATTTCATCTTCAGACATAGGAGAAACTCAAGTTTTGTAGAAGTTAACATTGGCTATATGATTTTCATTTTCAAGATAAAAAATAGGCATTTATCTATTTTGGTCCCAATCTGTTTCATCTAAGGAAGAAGATACATGTTCTTCCTGGCAATGGAAAGGGTTCTCATACAAAGCCTCAAGTATCTCTTCATCCATGAACTCTTTATAACCATAATTATTCTCTAGATTTTGAATGAAAACTTGAAAATGTTCACAACAATCCTCAACCAATGACAAATAAGGATGAGATTCTCTATATTTTTCAAAGAATTTTGAATGAAAATATTTAAGAGAAGAAATACTAGAAGATGGAAGACCTTCATACCAAGGTAACACTTTTCCATACAAGGTTTCCATGAACATCTTCATCATATATCCTTTGGGAAACTGAAAACTCAACTTGCCTGCATGCATGTCAAATTTAACGAGATGTAGAGCAACATCATATCCTTTCTCGTCTTTAAACTTTAGGAGATAAGTTTGCCAATGTATACAAGGCATGCGGTTAAGAAAAATAGGAATATGAGCTCCATTCATAGGAGCATACCTTCAAGCAGTTGGATCCATATTGACAACAATGAAGTCACCAAGAAGTTATTAAAACTATTGGTTCTTGTAAAGTGGAGTCACCAAGAAAAATCTTAACTGGATTATTCAGAACTGGAGTTGCCAGGTGAATGATGCACAACCTTATTATGCCTGATCACTTTTCACCATTAGCAATTAGATCTAATCCTTTTCATTCTTTCCCAGGGAAGATATGTCACCTCTCTCCCCAACAACGACACCAAGAATGTTAGCACTCCACCGGATTTCCAAAGGCTGAGAAGGAGACCAGCAAAGGTAACCACTGACCGCCTTGACCTAGTAGTTATCCCTACTGGGCTGAGAGGGATCTCTCAATGAGATCACAACCAAATTGACTGGATCATGGAAGATATTATGCTAGGTATAATAGGCTCTAGGGTTTTATTTGATTTAAGTGTTTTGTATATGGAAATGGACCTTTAGAGCTAGGCTTGAAAATATGGTAGGGTTACAAGAGCATAAATTGTAGGGGAATAAAGGGGAAAGGTAGGAAAGCTGAAATGACAAAATAGGTTGTATTATTTTGGTATAGGATGAGCAAAGAGATCAGGAACACACATAGAAATATAAATTCATTCCATAAGAAGAAAATAAACACAACATCATCATCTTATCAAAACAAGGCATGTATTACTCATGAATCCTGCTTAAGAAATTTAAAGACAATGAGTGAAAAGAAGTATATATTTAATGGAAAGAGAAATCATTCAATGGAGTGACTTACAAAAGAGAAACATAGTCATACAATCTCACCACATGAATCCCTAAATTTAAGCTGCGACTTTTCTCTTTATTCACTGTATTACTTGATCAAAATAGAACACAATAGTTCAATGTCCAATGTTCCAACCTTTGAAACTAATTACAAATACCTCATATAACCACTAATGTCTAGTTTTCCAGCAAGAAATTCAAATACATGCATCTATCCAGATTCTGCTACACACTAGGGAGGTTACTTAACAAATTCCTCCTTTATCTAGCCATCAAGAGACATATCCTCAAAGAAATAAATGGAGCATAATACACATATTAAACTCCATTTTTAACATTTACATTTACATTTTTACTTTTACATTCATCTACTTTCACCTTTTGAATTTTAAAAAATTCAAACTAGAAATTGGAGAAAATTACACAGTGAAAACTTTAATTAAAATCTCCAAAAATTGCAAAAGCGTAGTGCCATATTGGAGGCCATTTTTAGGCACCTTCCTGAAGTCAAAATTCAAATATGAAAGAATGGTAAACTATAATTGTCTATCTAGTTTCCATAACATCTTGAATTTTTAAAAATTACCCATGGGAAGGCCTTCAAAAACTCATTCTCCCAAGGTGTCTCCAGAAGCACCTTGCATGCTCCAAAACAGTGCCAAAAGCATAGAAATGATGTGGTTTTTTGCATTTTTCTTCAAATCTTGATCTTGTCATGGAAAAAAAATGTTATATATGTCATGTAATCATCAATATGCACCTATAAATGTAAGAAAAAATTCATTTGGATGCCCACGGAAAAAGGGTCATGCCCCTTCACGACGCTTCTGTGGAGACCAATTTTCCAAAATTGCCAAAAATTCAGAATTTTCCAAAAACAATAATGCAGAAATAGGGCTTAAAGATGGATCAATATCTCTCAAAGCATAATTTTTTTTTCAAAACTAAGAGATTTTTTTGTTATTTGGCATTTTATGAACAAAATCTTCCTCTAGTGTTTCAAAATACTTTCCCATTTGCTCAGAATCCAACTTTGACGTTGATCACTCAAAATTTGTAGAAGCATCACGCCACTTTAGCAGAAGCGTCGCTCCACTTTGAGAGGGATTTTGGAGGTCTTCCTCGAGTAATTTTTGGATGAAATGGGTATGGATGGAAATATTAGGATGTATGCTACAAAATGGAGTCATCAAGCACTACAAACCCCTTATCCAAACCCCTGAAAAATTAATTTGAAGACAACCTGTCCAAAACTGCAGAAAATCACCTGGAGCAACTGTATTTTGAGAATTTCTCTCAAACCATAACATCTGTGCATAAAATGAAGGAGTTTTTTTTTCTTTAGACTATGATTGACAAAATACTCTTTCACATTTTTAAAATTCATCTATGTTACTTTAGAAACTTATTTTTAAGCAAAAATGTCCCTGTGTGCACTATAAACCCTGGAAAATGAAAACAAAACTCTGAAAATGATGCCATGGATCTGAGTTGAATCAAACATGGAAACTTGCCCTCCTTTGTTTTAAATTTTCTTCTCATTTCACATGGTTTTTTTTTTATGATATAAACCCTAGCTTGATGGCAAGGAAGGAAAGGGTGGAATCGAGTAAAATAGGGGAAAATGGGGCAATAAGTTTAGGGAGGGAAATGGAGGGGATAGGAGTTTAGGGAAAAATATGAAAAAATTAGGGGAGATAGGGGAGTGTTTCAGGAACATAGTGTAAGTGGAATTCCTTGAAATGGATTAGGGGAAGAGGGGAAAAAGGCTAAAGCAGAGTCCTAACCCAGAATCTCTGCAAAAAATGCTGCGAGAATTAGGGTTTGAGTGAAAATGCAATATCCCAATAGGGAGAATGTAGTAATACTGAAACAAAATATAAGAACTGCAGCAAAGTAAACAATAAATCTATATATACATCAGAATGCACAGAAATAGATGAGCCATTTTATTATATTGGAGGTGAAAAATAAAGTACAACAGTGCTCAAAATATGAGACACTCAAGCCACAAGGGTGGCCTAGAATGACCCTACAATTATTCCCCAAGAGGGACTGTGTAACTGCTGAACTGCTGGAAGGTAAACTGCATTTTCCCTACTACAAGTGTAAGGACTACAACTGCCTGAAATATAGAAAGTCAGATCTAGGCAGAATGGAAGCTCCGATGATGCTGAAAATGTAGATATGGGCTCAATGATGGATTCCCAAGATAACCTAGAAAGGGTTTCTCAGATCTATAAGTCTAAGAAAACCACCCTCTTAGGGATTCACATATATGATGCTGGGAATTTAGATATGAAGCTAGATCTGATGATATGATGGCTGAAATGATGCACAATCAGATCTATGCAAGAAGGGTTGATCCTTTCACTAGATCCTTGGGTTAAAAGCTCAAAATATAGCTCCTCCAATATCCTCCACTAAAAATAGCTGCTGGATGAACAACAACTTCAGAAAATTGTGCTGTTAGAGAGGGAGGCTCAATAGCATGCTACTAGATATGTCAAATCAACTCCTGAATTATGGAAACAATAGATCTAATGTGAGAAGATTATCCCTCATAGGATTTCTAGCTGAAATACTAGAAACTTCCTTCCTCCAATAGATCTACAGGACTGGACTGCACAATCCTCGAAGGGACTGATGCTGCATGGAGGTAAAACCCTAAGGCCTCAATGCCGAATATAGATATGCTGCTCCTGAAAGGCTGATTGTGAAGAACAAAGTGGTAGGATGAATCCTCCACTAGTTTCCTAGCTGAATGCTAGAAACAACCTCCTGAAGATGGCACCCATTCCTGATAAGGAATGTAAAACAATCCTCTTCCAAGAGATCACTCAAGGAAAGAGGTGGGATTCCCGCCCAGGAACATCCTATGCTAAACAACATTGCAAACTCTGCTAAACAGCCCAAGCCTGCATATAAATGTCCTAAGACAAATCTAGATCTAAACAGATCAAGAAATGAATAATCCAAATCATGCCTTCCATTGTACCTTCACCTTCATTATATGCATGAGCCTTCCATAGCCTAGGCCCACTCCAAAACTGCATTGTACATGTGGACATTGTCTCCATGTTTGACTGCGTTTTTGCTTCATGTCCTCCATCATGTTCACATGGGGTGATCACCCTCTTCATCATGTATGCATTAAATGCATCACTTCCTCCACTATCTTATCATAAGTGCTTTATGATATTCTTTGAATGCACAATGATCTCAGTTGACCTTGTCAAAGGTCCTCATGATTTTATATTTAAGATCCATGATCTTATTTGACTGTTTCTTCCTCCATAATCTATCTCATAAATGATACATGATCTCCATTAATGGAGCTGCTCCACTACTTTATGATTTTAGATCTAGATCTAGAATATCCATATACACACATTAAAAGTGGATTTTATTCATCTTTGAGGTTTGTGGGTCCCTCCACCCTTTTATTTACTTGATTTATTAAGAAAAACAAGAACTATAATATTCAAAATATCATGTGAAAATTTGGGAATATTACAGTCCTCCCCAAAAAAATGTTTCATGTCCTCAAGCAACTACAAAAGTAGATGCAAAAGACATCTATCCCCCTCCAAATGGCATCCACATGAGGAAGGCCTCCTCCATTTTCTACAATGTGTTATGCATGTTTGGTTCCAAAGTTTTCTCTCAAGAGAACATAGAATGACCTCCAACTGTGTAGTTAGATGCCCTCCTCCCACCATGAAGTACCAAGTGAAAACCATAAGATATCCAAAATCATTATCAATACATGAGATACATAAAATAAAGTGGTTCTTTCCACAAAGGAAAAGTTCCTTCTCACAAAGCATTTCTTCATCCCATGTTTCATGAAGTAAATTGAGCATTGACATGCCCTCATCTTTAGTCCTTTTGGCCTTGTTGGATCCAAGCATCATTCCAACATTATGAAAAAAAATAAATAGAGATATATGTGTATACAAAGATGTCAAACCATATTCTGCCAACAGTAACCACCGGAGTAAGGCCCTTTGCTGCCATCCTCCATCTCCCCCATGCAAGATGGATAAGCCAAACTCCCCCAAAAGTAACCAAAGCAACAAGAGATCTTGCTGCTTCCTCTCCTCCTCATGTGCATCATGGAGTAAAAACATATTGATAGACATGTGGAATGTCACATTAGCCCAATACAAATAAGCACCATCAATACACATCATGAGAGCATCATGCCAATTTTTACAAAATACAAAACACATAGACATTGGAGATGTCATGTGATGGCCAATCTCTCTCATGGACAACCCAAGTAGATATGCCTTCTTTTGCTGCATTACATCATTGATACACAAGGCATAAATCAGAAAAATATGAACTATTGGGTGGTAACCATACTCACCCAAGAGCAGCCAACGTAGCCATGCCTCCTTTATCATTACATAAGTGTTTTTCAAGGCATGGATCAAAGAAATAGGAGCCTTTGGGTAGTAACCAAACTCACCCAAGAGCAACCAGCGTACCAAATATTCTTGCTGGCCCATGTTATATATCTAAAAGTGGTCATGCAACCCCTTGCTTATCATCCTCACCCACTCATCCCAATGTGGATGATGAATGATGTCCTACATAAACATGGCATACTCCCTTTGTAGAATACCATCCACCTTAAACAGTTGAAGAACATTGTACTCCATTAAATGTTGGAGTGCATCTCCAATGAGATCTCTTAATGAGATTCTCTTTCCACCAAAGGCCCTCCAAAACCAATGAGGTTCTGGATCTGCTACAGGTAGAAGTTTCTCTTTGAGCTGTGAGATGCTCATTGAGAGAGTGTCATCTAGAAAGGAGAAAATATTTCTCATATCAATGTCTACCATTTGTCATCTTCATATCCATTTCTTCATGAGTGAAGCTACCTTCAGAATTCTCCAAGAACAATGGGCACCCTCCCTTATCACTGTTACTAAGTGACAGTGCTGAAGATCTGAATGGTAATACATATGTTGTCTCAAAGCAAGGCACAATGTTGATCTCATAACTAGCCATTGTAGATAGGATCATGCTCATCCCATTTTCTGAAATTCTACTCTTCAGCTCAAGAAGTTGAATGTAGTCCATTAATGACAAAATGGGATAGTTTTTCATCTCCTCCTTGATTAGATCAAGGGTCCTCTGCGTTGTGATAGGTTGCTGCTTCAAATCAGCATTTTGTTCTAACCCTTGGTTATGAATTTTCCCTCATGGCATTTCCTCATAAGTTTCAATAAGATTTACTGAAGCAATATGTGATGAATATGTATGCATACCTTGGATCAACTGATGTGTGGGAACCTCTTGCAAGAACACAAGAGCTCCTCCAATCGGGACAATAGTGTCTCCAACTACTGGTAAGAATGATGGCTGCTCTTCTCCAAGTGTACCAGCATTGGAACCTTCCTTTCCTTCCTCATACATCTCCTGAATCATGCATGGGACTCTATGTGTCAAGAGCTCAAGACTATTTTTCAAAGTTGCAAGTGTCTCTTCTCCAGATGCACGTACTTTTGCAACTGGTGGTGAATATAGTCACTTCTTGTCCATAGTGACAAGATTGACATCCTCCCTTGTTTCCTTGGGAAATGTCTCTTTTTGACACATCACTGGTTTTCTCATATCAAACTTTTTCTTCAACTTGTGAAAGAAATCTAAATATTTAGTCACCTTTGCATGCTCCATGTGACCAAACCACCAATCATTGGCTTCACCTAAAAGATGAAGTGTTGTAATTTGGACAGCCTCTCCTTCAGCTACAGGATGTAGCCTGAAGAATGTGTCTAACTCTCTCCTCCAAGCCTTGATAGTGCTTGAGGAAGATCCATCAAATGTAGGAAAATAGAATCTATTATGCCTCTTTCTGCTATTGCTGCTATATGATCCTCTTTCTTCTTTGATGTGGAAGAATTGTTGGAGAGTTAGCTTCTTCTTGAATGCTCTGGACTATGCTTTGTACTCTTCAAGATATATATTGAGAGTCTCATGAGTCTCAGGTTCTCTTCTTTCTTCATTTCTATACCTCTCACCTTCTTCAGAGAAAGTGGGTATAGTAGATCTATGAGGAGATCTATGATTCTCCGGTTTTCTTCTTTGCTACTAGGAAGTGCTTGGACCTTCCTCATGAATTATTATTCTTGGATCTTATTTTTGCCTTTCCTTCTTTATTTGATTGACCTCCTTGGAGAGATCTTGCATGGATATAAATAGAGGAGTGGCAAGACTATGATCCTCCTTCATGATAGATCTCATCTATCTAATTCTTCTTTTGATGCAAAAGATGAAGTGTCCACAAGCTGAGCCAAAGATCATGCTCTGATACCACTATAATATCCCAATAGGGAGAATTCAGTAATACTGAAACACAATATAAGAATTGTAGCAAAGTAAAAAAAAAATCTATATACACATCATAATGCACAGAAATAGCTGAGCCATTTTATTATATTGGAGGTGCAAAAGCAAGTACAACAATGCTCAAAATATGAGACACTCAAGCCACAAGGGTGGCCTAGAATGACCCTGCAATGATTCCCCAAGAGGGACTGCGTAACTACTGAGCTGCTGGAAGGTAAATTGTGATGTCCCTACTGCAACTGTAGGGACTACAACATCCTGAAAGAGAGAAAGTCAAATCTAGGAAAAATGGGAGCTCCGATGATGCTGAAAATGTAGATATGGGCTCAATGATGGATTCCTAGGATAACCCAGAAAGGGTTTCTCAGATCTGTAAGTCTAAGAAAACCACCCTCTTAGGGCTTCACATATATGATATTGGGAATGTATATTTGAAGCTAGATCTGATGATATGATGGCTAAAATGATGCACAATCAGATCTATGCAAGAAGGGTTGATCCCTTCACTAGATCCTTGGGCTAAAAGCTCAAGATCTAGCTCCTCCAAGCTCCTCCACTAAAAATATATGCTAGATAAACAAAAGATTTAGAAAACTGCTTTGTCAGAGAGGGAGGCTCAATAGCCTACTGCTAGATATGTAAAATCAGCTCCTGAATGATGGAAACAATAGATCCAATGTGAGAAGATGATCCCTCACAATATTTCCAACTAAAATATTGGAAACTTCCTTCCTCCAATAGATCTATAGGACTGGACTGCGTAATCGTTGAAGGGACTACTGTTGCATGGAGGTAAAACCCCAAGGCTTGAATGTCGGATATAGATCTGTTGCTCCTGAAAGGCTGAATGTGAAGAACAAAGTGGTAGGATGAATCCTCCATTGGTTTCGTAGTTGAATGCTAGAATGAACCTCCTAAAGACGGCACCAATGCCTGATAAGGAATGTAAAAAAATACTCTTCCAAGAGATCACTCAAGGAAAGAGGTGGGATTCCTGCCTGGGAACACCCTGTGCTAAAAAACACTGCAAACTCTGCTAAACAAACCAAGCCTACATAAAAATGTCCTAAGACAAATCTATATCTAAACAAATCAAGAAATGAATAATCCAAATCATGCCTTCCATTGTGACTGCACCTTCATTATATGCATGAGCCTTCCATAGCCTAGGCCCACTCCAAAACTGCATTGTACATGTGGACATAGTCTCCATGTCTGAATGCGTTGTTGCTTCATGTCCTCCATCATGTTCACATGGGGTGATCACCCTCTCCATCATGTATGCATTAAATGCATCACTTCCTCCACTATCTTATCATAAGTGCTTTATGATCTTCTTTGAATGCACTATTATCTCAGTTGACCTTGTCAAAGATCCTCATGATTTTACATTTAAGATCCATGATCTTATTTGACTGTTTCTTCATCCATAATTTATCTCATAAATGAGACATGATCTCCATTAATGGAGATGCTCCACTACTCCATGATTTTATATCTAGATCTAGAATATCCATAGACACACATTAAAAGTGGATTTTATTGATCTTTGAGGTTTGTGAGTCCCTCCACCATTTTGTTTACTTGATTTATTAAGAAAAACAAGAACTCTAATGTTCCAAATATCATGTAAAAATTTGGAAATATTACAGAAAATGGGAGGAATGATAGGTATGAATGATATGGAATGATCTATTAAGGCATATAGGTGATGTATGAAGGTTTGTATGTGATAAAACTAGGGTTTTTCTAGCTGAAAGCAACCAAACATCTCAGCAATCCAAAAACTAGTTTGAAAACCCTAAAATATGGAATCCACTCTTTGCTGAAGAAATTCACTTGAAGGAGAAGTAAGGAATGTTCACTTACGTTTTGAAAGCACCTGAAACTTTAAGTAATGATGAATTGACCCTTCTTTCACCTTCTTTATGAGATAATTTTGACATTTTTGGTGGCAAAATCACCTAGACACTGACGTAGGTGAGAACATGGTGAATGACCTAAGACTCTAGATGATAATGGTGGACATGACTCTTGAAATTATGATGACCATGAGTGAATGGAGGGAACAACGCCGACCTAGAAAACAACCAATGATCAAATTTTATTTGAAAACTTTTTTGAAACTATAAAATTTGACCAAGGACCCTATCAAATATCTTGAAAGAGTAAATTTGACCATTGGTGACAGGATGTAAAGATTGACACTAACAATGCCTATGTACAATAAATTTTTCAAGTAAGCAGGGCATGCTAGTCCTAGTACAACCCCCTACCAATTTTTGCGAGGGTTTCAAATGACATAGGTATAATACATATGAGGGTTTCAAATCACCGAGGTACAATACATAACCAGGGTAGGGAAGTCAAGCCACTAGAAGCATCCATGAAAAGTGACTCTTCAGCATTTCAAAGACCTTGGAAGAAACAATGTATGACTGGTGTTGACGTCTATGGGTGGGAATCTACTACACCTTTTTCCAGAAAATTTTGGGCCTCCTCATAGTACTATCTATTATAGCATAGTATGGATAAGAGTTCTTTCACCAAGGTGAAAGAGGTGTTTTCCATAGGTTTCAGTTAGGGATAGGTAAAGGAAAAGGTTGTTGTTATATCATATTATACCTTGAGCCTAGTGTAGATTTATACCTTGAGCCCTATAAATTCATTCCCGATCTTATTAATGCTAGATATTCAATGATTATAATAAGTAAATAATTTCAATTTTTTGTTATGATAGAATGTAAAAAAAACATACAAAATAACTCAAAGGTGTGGTTGGAGTAGCTGACACTTATCGAAGACATTTTTTCCTCTTTCTCTACTCTTCCTCAGGCCCTCGAGTTGTATTTCTGTTATGAAACCAAGTCACAAAAGAGAAGAAAAGAAATATCAATGACTTATAAATAGGCCTCTTCGTGGGGGAAACATCCTTTACATTACATAAATGAAAAATTCTTGGATGGTACAAATGAAAAACCTCCTTTCTATATATAGGAGTGAAAGGGGTTACAATATAATCCTAGCCAAAAAAAAATAACAATGTAAGGGCACAATAATAACAATGGTGGGCTTATATGGGGCATAATAATAACAATATGGGGACTAAATGGGCACAACAATAACAATAAGGGGATACACTAGTATTATAGGGACCTAGCATGCCACTCTCCTTCAAAAAAGTGTTTTCCTCAATGCTTTAGTAGTTCTGGATACTTCTGTATAAAATTCTCATCCTCCCATGTTTAATCTTCAACGGTTAAGTTCTTCTGCTTGATGAGATACTATTTTATTGATCATTTCCATAGCTGTTGAGTTCTTGTTTCCATGACTGCTTCAAGTTCCAATATGATTTTTACTTCCTCTTCAAGTTCTGGCAATATTGTTTGAACTGGGAGTTTGTCACCTATAACCTTCTTTAAGCATGAAAGATGGAAAACTGGGTGCACTTGATTCAGATGCAGGAAGCTCCAATTTGTATGCCATAGTACCAATGTTTTACAACACCTTGTAAGAATCATAATACTTTCATGATAATTTATTATCCGTCTTAGCTTTCTTGAGGGACATCTTTTTGTATGGTTGTAGTCATAAAAATACCCAGTCGACTACATAAAAACTTCTTTCGCTACGATGTTGATCTTCATGTTGTTTCATTCGATTCTGCGCCAAAGCGAGGTTATCCTTTAAGAGTTGGGAGACTTGTTGTTGATGTTTGATATGATATTCAACCTCTTAAACCTTAGAATTTTCTCTTAAACATTTTGTGATGGACGGTGGATGATATCCATAAAGTGCCATAAATGGGGTCAATTTTGCTACAGTATGGAAGGAAGTGATATACCACCATTCAACGAAAGGTAACCACTTGACCCATTATGTTTGTTTATCAGATACAAAGAAACGAAGATATCCTTCCAAAAATTTGTTCACTATTTAAGTTTACCCATCAGATTGATGATGATATGATGAGATAATGGAGTACCGAAAAAAGAAAATAATTTCATCCAAAAAATTCCTATACAAATGGGATCTTCGTCGCTTACAATAATATTTGGGTTTCCATGTATCTTTTGAATTGTTTCCATAAATGCAGTAGAAATTTTACTGGATTTAAATGGATGAGAGAATGCACAAAAGTGTGGATATTAAGTAATTCTATCAACTACCACAATGATGACAGTATTTCCTTCGGACTTGGGTAAACCTGTGTTAAAATCCACTGAAACATCCTCCCAACATTGACTTGGAATGGATAAGGGTTGTGACAAACCTGGGGTATTAATTGTCTCAACTTTATTTTGTTGGCAAACCAAACATTCTGCCACAAAATTTTGAATATCAAATTTAAGGCCATACCCAAAAAAATCCTTCTTGACCCTGTGGTAAGTTTTTAAAAATCCTTATTGCCCTCCCAAGGGAGAGGTGTGCAATTCCAAAAGAATCTTTAGTTTGAGTCAGGAATTATTATAAACATGTAAGTGATATTTGTACCATAATGTATCATTTTTCCAGCTAAATGTTTCATATGTACTGGGATCTTAATGCAAATTTTGAATGAGTGTCCACACCTCTTTGATGAGCTCCATCATTAGGTACATTTGGAGGGGTTAATTATCACCATTTTCCCTTATTAAGTCTCTTTTTCTCACATTTAATTATATTATGGTCTTATGTTGCTAGTATAGATCATGGTGATTAAGGGTTGTCATACCTTGAATGCCTAACATGAGTTAAATGCAGGAAAATCACGAAGATTTTGCACTTTTGATGAAAATTTTGCAATTAAATCTTGGAGTAGGAAAAAAGGAGATATTCTAGGGGGATTTTCCACCTCCTTAACTCCCAAAGGCAACCAAGGGATCCTCAATATTCCCTCCAATAGCTTGAAATCAACGGCAACCAAGCCAACTCAAGATCAAGTGCACCAAAGCTCCACTTCACTTGTAGTCAAAGTGAACACATCACCTATTTTTTAGTGAACTTTTGGTAGCTACCCTCTAGGTTAAATAGGGTTTAGCAAGAGCTCATTAGGATTTGAAATTTTAAGGAAGCTAATAGACTCTTAGCTCTTGTGATAGGTTTTTGAGACTTTCATGTTTATGTAAACTGACTATTTTCTGCAATAAGATGAGTATTGAGATTGTGCTTCACTGATTTAGTTTCAAAGGGCTAGGCTTGTGGGTTAGGGCCCAATCAATTGGCCTTAGTCTTTCTTATGTATTTATTCTTTACTTTTATGTCATTTTAGCTAGTTTGCTTTATGAATTTTTAGCTAGTTTTCTTACATTTCATTTCACTGTTTTTAGTTTGCTTCCATTTTTATTTTGCTGTAGATTAATATTTCTTACATGGGTGTAGAATAGTTTATAAACTCAAAAAGCTATGTGTCAAGCCTCCCTCTCTCATCTCTTTCATTGGTTCTTGAGGAGGGTAGACCTTCTCCACAGGCCAAATTTTATTTTGACTCTATGATTTCTTGGAAAGAGTAGTTAGGTTATTGTAGTGTCATGAACATGTTTAGAATGATGAGTTAGATTTATTTTTGAATATTGAAGTAGGTTTGCTTATCAAATTCCACTCATATTTTCCATTTCATTTTTCATGAATTTGTCAATATTTGTTGCATGAACAGGTAGTTTTCTTTCAGGTTCAAGTAACACAAAAAAGGAGGACTTCACCAAAACCCTTAGTTTCATTTCTCACCTTTCATCAGCCTTCTGTTCATCAAATCGCCATCAACCCTGTTTTCATATTTTTCAGCTTCACACCGTGAGAAAACCCTAGAGGTTAAAGATGGGATTATAAAAAGGTTTTGATCTTGGCCAAGGGCTTGGCCACATTCCACTCATCCAAACACACCTTCACTCCACCTTCCCTATTATTTTCTCCACCATTTTGGCCTCAAATTTCCCTTAGTCTATTTCCTATAGCAATTTAGGACTTTCCTGTAGCACTACAAGTTACCTGTAGCAGTACTTGTAGCAACACCAGTGGGCCCATCCTTAAGCCCAAAAATCATCATCCACCTCATCCAGACCTACCAAAACCACCTAGACACCTTCATCCTTGCACTGATGAGTTCAATCCCTTCTTAAATCGCCTTAGCGACTTCTCCTCCTAGTTGCAAAATAAGGCATTTAAAAGAATAGTTAGGTCATGATTAGATGCATGAGTAAAAGAATGATAATTAGAACATGAAGTAAACAGAGTGTGTTTATCCATTTGGCCCAATAATGTGTGATTAGGTTATTCTTCTTTATGCAATTTCAATTCAATAATTTACTTCATGAAAGATGCCTAGTTTTCACTCATTTTTCGCCTATGCTTAATTTGCAGATTTCATTCAATGTAGAGAGTTAGATGTAATTTATTGTTGTATAATATTCCTTTGATTGCTGATAAATTAATGGATTTGAATCATTTGTAGCCCTAGTTCTAAATTCAGAAGTGTGACAGACTTCATTCAGAAACCTTAGAAATAACACCCTTTCGTAGAGCTCAAAAGAGGATTACATGAATAGAATGCATCTGTTGTGTATATATCACTGTCACCTCCAAGTTTGTATGACCCTTGAGTTGATAAAGTAAAGTAGAGTAGTCTCTAGAAGTTTGAGCACTCTTGGTGCAATACCAGGGCTCACCACTTTTTGGCGCTATTGTTGGGGAGGTGTCTAGTAGATACTTTGATTTTTTTTAGCATTCTTTTATACTTTAATTTTACATGTTGATTAAAAAATATTGAAAAATACAAAACAAAAAAAATTCATGCCTCGTAGGAGTAGGGATACTCAAGGAAAAGTTTTACCTAAAACCCCCACATTACCACATAATCACCCTTCACTCTTCTTCAGTGACTGTGAGGTTTAACACACCTTAGGTGAGCAAGTTTGAAAATTTTGAAGAACCTATTGGGAAGAGTATTTCTTCCACCAGAGGAACCTGATTTACCTATTCAAACCATGGTTGAAACTGAAGCCTAGGGAGCCTTTCCAATTAGAGAGGTAGACGGGGAAACTAAAATGAAGAACATTAACCCCTTATCCCTTCCACATTTCCATTAAATTACCTCTAAGGAGCCTAACAAATTGATGTTTGAATTTTCTATTGTATGTAGGACCCATGACTATGCCTCAGATGATCAAAATTTGAAGCTATTCCCATCTACCCTTAAGGACGTAGCCTTGCACTGGTTCATGGGTCTACCTATGAACAACATCACTACCTAGGCACAGATGCAAGAGACCTTCAACAACAAGTACAGGGACTATTGTAGTTCCAAGGAAACTAAAGAGGAAATATTTAGGATGACTCTAGGGCCTGATGAATCCCTAGAGGACTATGAAGAGAGGTTCCAGACAAACTATAAGAGAACCAACTATACCCTTGATCCCAGATCACTTAAACTATTACTTCTCTGAGGGATTAGGGAGGAGGTGATAGAAACCCTAAATATGTTATCAAGAGCATATATCTACCAGCTTCCTTATGAGACAATAAAACTATCTCCAAGAACCATTCTAGGGTAGCTAGGAATAAAGGAAAAGCTAGCCAAAGTACAACTAATACCCCTTCCTCTTACACCTCCATAAAGCATCATATTGGAAATATGTTGGAGGACTTCAAGAGTCACATGATGCACACCTTTGCCTTGCAAATGGACACAATACAGATCAAGAGGAAGAAATAGGAAGCAAAAAGAGACTTAGCTATATTATGCCCTAGATGTACTAGAAAACACCCTATAAATTATTGTCCATTAAATGTCATAGAGGTTTGCTTAGTCGATGAGGAGAATAATGCCACAGACAAGTGTCCCTCCTTACCTGGACTCAAAGTTGTATACCAAGGTGGGGAAGTAGGACTAGAGCAACTCTATTTCATCAACCAGAGAAGGCCTCAAGGCCCTCCATCATATCAATAGGGTATGAAAGGTGCACCTTATTCCTACTATCTCAACAATAAGAATGCACCTATGTAATATTGGTACACCCCCACTCCTCCATCTTGGCCTACACCTCCTACTTTGCCTTACAACCCTCCATATCATCCTCAACCTGTGAACCAACCCTTTCAGTAGTATGTTTCTCAACAACCTCAATGGAAAAATCCATCCCAAGGGTGGAGGCTTCAACATAATCAGCCACCTCCTCTAATTCCTCCACCCAAACCTCAACCTCAACTTACTCATGCCACTCCACCCAAGCTGCCTCAGATGCCTTCACAACCCGATCTGAACCCAAAGAACAGACAAACACAACAGGTTTACAATGGAGAGACATCCTATCCAGCTTATGTTGTGGATATACATGAGATTAACCTCATGTCGGGGAGATTAATTCCAGACAACCATCCTCCATCTCCACTTGTAGAGGTTGAGGAGGAAAAGGAATAAAGTAACGCTTAAATCCAACAACATCCTTTTCCTGAGCACTTGATCCATTCCAGTCAACACACCCTAGAGGAGACCGAACTTCTGGGATAACTGACTCCTTCTCCAGGCCATTAAGGATTTCCCTATTTACAATAGTCTCATCAAGGAAATATGCTTCAAGAAACCTGCGAGAAAGAAGAAATATACCCCCACCATCAATGTAGTAGGATATCTGTCCGACTTAATTTTGGGAAGGGTGATCTTCCCAAAGTACGTGCACCCTGGAAATCTAGTTGTAGATGTGCACATAGATGGTGTCATATTACCCAATAATATGATTGATCTTGGGGATGCCATAAATGTAATGACCAAGGAAAATATGCTTAAACTCAACCTGCAAGGGACTTGGAGGAAAACCACAAAAGTTCTGCAACTTGCAGATTGGTCCACAATAACTTCGAAAGGAATTGTTGAGGATGTTATGGTTTCAATTGACTCTTGCGAGTATCCTACACATTTCCTAGTTCTCCAGCCAAAAAAAATTTTAATAGATATCCTTTCATTTTAGGGAGACCTTGGTTTCCCATTGTCGATGCTTATATCAGTTGTCGAGCTAGAAACATGACTATTAAGAATGGGCCCTTATCTAAACAGCTGGTATTATATCCTCTAGCCTAGCCTTCCATTGACCATTACCTACCTATATGGTTGGAGGATGAAGAAGAAGATGAAGTATACAACACTACACCCTACCCCATTTGTACCATAGATGATTTTCTTAGAGGGGGGCAACTTGATGAAGATGAAATCATCGACCATGTCATTCAGAGCTAGTCCCCCACTAACAACCCACTTGAAAACCTAGTCAAAGAATCTGAAAGCCACCCTTGGATGGAATTTCACTCAGTTGATTGAACCTCTGAAACCACCAAGGCTGTGGAAATTTTCCCATCCAAATATCTGAAAATTAACTGAAACCTCTTAGATAAAGAAGAAGAGCAGTTATGATAGCTTTTGAAAGAAAACCTAGATGCATTTGCTTGGGATTACAAGGACATGAAAGCATTAGGGTAATTTTTAGGTCTAAAATGGGCCTCCTAAGGTAATTATTAAATAATAGTGGAAATAATAAAATAATATTGATTACATCATCAAATTTTAGAGGGAAAAAAAACTACTTTTTTAACTTATCTCCCAAAGTGTTTACTCAAAGTTTGAGCGGGAGTACTCGTTGGATGAAAAAATTAATTCCTCATCCAAGGAGTGCCCATGTTGCATACTTTTGATTGATCCTACTGTTGAGCCTCAAAATTGTGCTTTCTTTCATCTTACTTTACCTCATTTTCCCTTGTCCATTGCTATCCTAGACCCAATTGATCAATGAATTTAGTTAAAATTACTTTTAGAATGATTAACATGACTGACTTGCTAAATTTTGTGATTTTTGTCATTGTAATGCATTTTGACCGGAACTAGCTGCAGAATGCAGACATTCTGTAGCTAACCGGCGATTCTGCAGCTGTCTTCACGTTTGGGTATGTTCCAGGTGGCCTCTCAAGAAAAACCGCATATGGGTATAATCCACGTCATGTCTACATGGTTCGTTGCTCATCATGGAGGAAGAAACGAATTCTGGGTATGGTTTTGGTACGTGGGAACACATTTAGGAAGACATACTTCTATTAGGACTGTCTCAGTCTAGATGTCTTTTTCCTCTTTACGCAGCCACTTCAAGAGTCCTAATGTGATTCCGATAAGGAAAGACAGTCTTCCTGAAATTGTTGCAAGTCTTGTTATTTACATTTGTTATATAAACACTTGGGAAACCGAGAGCTAGGCTAGATTTTATTCTAGATTTTTCTTAGATTCTGTGCTACATTTCTGAAGACGCAGAGTGCTCTGTTCAAGTTATTTCATCTTTAATGAAGCAGACAATGTTGTTTTGAAGCGTTGATTTTATTTGGAGTTAGATTCCGTCAAGTGGTAGAGGGCCCCTGCCTCTTGCACGGATTTATTTGCGTAATTTAGATAAGTACTCTAGCTGCCTTTACGTTTCTGAAGTTGAATTTGTAGTTGTTTTCAGTAGCTACTGTGGTTATACTCATTCTAACTCTTCCAAAATAAGAAGCTCTTCCAAAAGATTATAATGATGAATGGGAAATGGCTATAGTATTGTAGGATTAGAAGTTGAATTCATAGTTGTTTTTAATTAGCTACTGTATTTATACTCATTCTAACTCTTCCAAAAGAAGAAGCTCTTCCAAAATATTATAATGATGAATGGGAAATGGCTATAGTATTGTAGGATTTAATTGTAATTTTTGTTATTCACTATCACAGTTACACTTGTTCTAAATACTCTTCCACAAGAAGAAACTCTTCCAATAAATTCTTAAGGATTCCAAGGCATAACCGTGATAATGAATTTTTTAGTTGTGTGTTTGTACTAAGTACCATCGTTGTTCTTGCTCTTAAACGCTTGCCCAAAATATCATAATGACGAGTAGGAGATGGCTATGATATCTTAGTTTTTCATTGCTTTCAGTCTTTATGTTTGCATTTGCACTCAATTACACAGTCAGGATTGTTCTAAAAACTCTTCCAAAAGAAGGAACTCTTCCAATATATCAATCATGATGGACAAACAGACTGTATAATTCCATAGAATAATGCATGGTAGTTTAGTTAGGATGCTCCGGAGTTTAATTGCACTTAACTCATGTTCAGTTATTTTGTTTTGAGTTTGATGATGACTTGTAGTTCAGCACTGTTTTAGATTAATGACATTTTAAGTTCAGCTTTAGTTCAACTCACTGCATTTGCACTTCACATTCAGATTGTCATTCACTGCACATTAGATTACTTCAGTTGTTAAGATTAACAAAACAACCTTCATTATTTACAAACATCTTCTTGTTCTAAAATCTACAATTGATCTATAACCATAAGAACAGAAGACAACATCATTTTAAGGCCTGAAGTACCTCTGCAATTTCCTTATCATTTCATAAACAGAGCTCTCCCTCAAAATATTACCTCGAAAAGAAATCAATAACTCTTGAGTAAGGTCTTGTGACATTCAATTAAATTGCAGAATAGAGTTAGGAACTAGTCCTAGAACAGAAGATCTTAGGATGGTATAAATGTTTTTCCTCCAAATCTGTTTCAAATCTCTAATCAAGGACAAAATGTTGCATCATTGTAAGATTAGTTGTTTAACTATTTAGTTAGAGGATTTGCATACTTAGTGATCATTTCTCAAGTTTAGTTTGTGTTTTGAATCATTTACTTAAAAGTCATTATCAAGCTTTGCTTTTACTTTGTCATAGTTTAGATTTGATTCTGCTTCAGTGTTTCCAATTGCATTTGTCAGTTGTTATCCATCCATTAGGCTTAACTCTGTTTTTGATCACCAGCTCCTTTCCATTAGTTTTCTAGGCATTTTTCCTTGTGAACATAAAACCACCAAAAGACCAAAAACATCATAAATCATCACAAAAGACCAAAAACATCACAAAACACTACACACAATGCATTAGGAAACAAACACCTAGGTACATACAATACACTTCACTTCAGCAGTTTACAAATCCTGGTTGACAATTAAATGAGCTCAGTTTAGGAGACTAGATTGAGACCAAACATTTTGGCGCCGTTGCCGGGGAAGTGAAAACTAGGTAACCTTTGTTTCTTAGCATCCAAAAACAATTTTATGCGTAGGGAGAGAGATTCAAGGGGGATATTTATAAGCAGCAGAGGCAGAAGTTTGATTTCTAGAACACCACTTGTTTCATCTAGATCCAGAGCTAGTACACCTTCAACTCAAACCCATCTTCCATCCTTTATTGATCCTGGACTTCTAGAAGATCTAAGGTCAACTATTCCATTAGATAAACCTTCCACTTCATCCACTGAACCTGCCATAGAAGAAGATCTAAAGACTCCTAGTAGGGATACAAACCTTTCCACTTCTACAAGAGAGTCAACCATGGCAGAAGAAGGAGGAGGAGGAGTTTTTAATGGAGAAAACACACTATTTGGAGGTAGAGGTAGAGGTAGAGGAGAATGAGGAAGAGGAGAAGGAGGTAGAGGTGCAAATGGAGGACGAGGTAGAATATGAAGCTCTTTTGGGTTCCCTATAATTGATGAAGAAACTAATACAACCATGAAAAACATTTCACCCTCTGTCCTTCCAAACTTCTATGGACTTAAAACTGAAGATTCTGAAACTTTCTTATTCGAATTTGAAGTGCTGTGTAGAACTTATGACTACCTACAAGATGCTCAAAAACTGAAATTATTTCCTTCAACTTTGAAGGGAGCAGCATTGAAGTGGTTTATGAGTCTAATCAGTAGTTCTATTAGAACATGGGAAGATATGAAACAAGCATTTCTAGAGAGATACTTAGATTATTGTATGCCAGTTAATCATAAGGAAGAAGTGTTCAAGATGTTACAAAAAGAAGATGAAAACTTAGAAGATTTGTTGGAAAGATTTAATTACAACATCAAAAGGGAAAAAATGGAAAACCTAGATCAAGACACCTTAAAATCTCTTTTGTTGAAAACAATTAGGGATGAATGGTTGGATATTCTTAACATGATGGGAAAAGGGGATATATCACAACTCACATTACCTGAAATATCTGAGTTATGTATCAACCTTTCAAGAGGGAAATCTAAAACTGTCAAAGGCCCAAGAGATCCTGCTCTTGCAAGGGCAAGTAAATCTGCTTCTGGGACAGTAAGTAGATCAGAAATAGGACATATGCTTGATGATTTTAAATCTGACATCTTAGGGAGTCTTAGTGAACAAATAGACACCCTCAAGATACAAAACAAGCAAAAGGCTGAATCTGATGCCTTGGCAATCTTTTGTCCCAAATGTAGGAAGAAACATGCCTTGAGAGAGTGTCCTCTAGATGTAAAAGTGGTAGAAACCTGTGTTATTTGTTCTGAGAAACATGAGACCAAGAATTGTCCTTCTCTTCCTGGTCTCAAGGTTGTTTTTCAGGAAGAAACTCCTACAGACTCCACAGAATCTCTTAACTTTGTATCTAGAAGACCTTGGCAGGGACCTCAGACACAAGGATTCCATGATCAAATGTATAATCAACCTCCACCTTGGAATTCTTAGCAGCAACCTTGGCCCCAATTTCAAAATCAATCTCAATCTTGGGCACAAGGAACACAAAGTCCCTATGGAAGATACTCTCCATATTACCAGTATCCACCATCCTATCCACCATATCCACATTTTTATCCTCAAAATCCTCAACAAAATTTTCCTCAAAATCTTCAACAAAATCCTCAACAACATCATCAGAACCAACCACATCAAAATCAACCACTTCTATTACCATTCCCTCAAAAATCCAATCAATTTCCGGCTCAACCCATACCAAACCCCAATAATAAGAACCCTCAGAATACATACATGATAGAAGGACAACAGTTTCCAACTTATTTAATTACTCCTCTAGACCTTAGTGATGTTCAACTTAGGTCTGGAAGGATACTTGAAAAGAGGAAACCTTTTGTGATCATACAAGAACAAGATAATTCTGAGGAAGACTCCCTACGGGTGAATAAAAGTCTTGAGGAAGACACATCCTTTCAAGACTCACACATTGAAAAACTAAAACAAAAAGATCCAATAAATCCAACTCCTGTTTTAGAGCAACCATCCACATCTACTTCTATACCTCCCTTTCCGGAAAGATTAAAAATTGATAGATGTGTAGAAAAACAAATCATGGTGCCTAGTTATGATTTCTTAGATGAATTGAGAAATGTTTGCATTAAAATTGCATTATTGCAAGCCATCAAGGAAATCCCAATTTTAGCCAAAACAATAAAGGAGTTGAGTATGAAGACAACAAGAAAAAGGATAAGAGAAACCAAGAAAATTCAACTGGTAGGACAAATAGCAGACATTATGATGGGCAAGATTGCTATCCCAAAGTATCTTGACCCAGGAAATCCAATTGTCAAAATTCACATCAATGGAATTGAAATGCAAAACACAGTCATTGATTTAGGAGCAGCAATAAATATCATGAGTAGACAAATCATGGACAAACTGAAACTTCCTAATCTTCTCTTTACACCCACACTATTACAATTAGTAGATAGATCTGTAATCAGACTAGATGGGGTAATAGAAGACATTCCAGTGTCCCTATATTCTTGGGAGTACCCTGTGGATTTCATGATCCTAACTCCTAAGAATAATCTAGGAGGCCATCCTGTTATATTAGGAAGACCTTGGTTGGATACAGCTGATTCTTTTATTAGTTGTAGGTCCGGTGATATGTATATTTCTGATGGTAGTTCAACTAAGAAATTCACTTTGTATCCTCCAGCTAGGAAAATTACAGATCTAGATGACACTCAATGGATAGAGGATGAAGAAGATTTACAACCACTCTTCACAATTTCAGAAATTAGTGAAGATAATCAAATTTTGAATACTCTAGAAAACTTTGAATCCTCTCCAGAACATAAACATGAATCATTTCAAGAGGGATCCAATATTGAGTTTTTGTCATCTAGGCAGATGTCTCTTCATTCTATGGAAAAATTTGGCAGCTCTACAAGTGAAATTTTTCCAGGCAAAACTTTGAACATAAACAAGAACCTAGAAAAATATCAACAAGAAGAGTTAGTCAAAGTATTACAGAGACATTCTTCTGCATATGCATGGGAATACACTGACATGAAAGGGATAAGCCCCAAGACTTGTACTCATCACATCTATATAGAGGCAAATTACAAACCAATCAGACAACCTCAAAGACGGATGAATCCAAATCTTAGGGAAATTGTTAAAGAGGAATTGCAAAAATTGTTAAATGTTAATTTCATCTATCCTATTTCAGATAGTCAGTGGGTTTCCCCTTTGGTAATTGTGCCAAAGAAAAATGGAAAATGGAGGGTGTGTGTTGACTACCGAGAACTGAATAAAGCTACTCTTAAAGACCATTTTCCCTTACCTTTCATAGATCAAGTATTAGATACATTAGCTGGCAAAAAGTACTTTTCATTCCTAGATGGGTTTAGTGGTTACAATCAAATCCAAGTAGCACTTAAAGACCAAGACAAAACCACATTCACCTGTCCTTGGGGTACCTATGCCTACCGAGTATTGCCATTTGGATTATGCAATGCACCTGCAACATTCCAAAGGGCAGTATTAGGAATTTTTTCGGATCTAATACATGACTGTGTAGAGGTGTACATGGATGACTTCACAGTTTATGGGAATACATTTGAAGAGACTTTAGAAAACTTGGAAAAAGTCTTAAAAATATGTCAAGAAGCAAACCTTTCACTTAGTCATGAAAAATGTTTTATGATGTTTACTGAAGGTATTGTTTTAGGGCACCATATTTCAGGGGATGGGATTAGAGTTGATGAGGCAAAAGTTGAAGTCATTTCTAACCTATCCATTCCAATTTGTCAAAGAGATGTTAGAATTTTTCTAGGATTTACAGGGTATTATCGGAGATTTGTAGAAATCTTCACCAAAATAGCATCTCCACTCTTCAAATTACTCACCAAAGATTGTGAATTCAAGTGGACTTCTGATTGCCAGTTAGCTTTTGAAACCCTGAAAACCAAAATTTCTGAAGCACCTATATTAAGGGGACCTAATTGGAAGTTACCTTTTCATATCTCCACAGATGCCTCCGATACAGCTCTAGGAGCAGTATTGGGGCAGAAAGACTTGATTCCCTATGCCATCTATTATACCAGTAAAAATTTGACTCCTGCAGAGTTAAACTATACTGTAATTGAAAAAGAGTTTTTAGCTGTTGTTCATGCCATAAACAAATTTAGACACTATATAACAGGCTATGAAACTTTTGTTCACACTGATCATTTTGCAATTAGATACTTAATCAACAAATCAATCACTAATGGCAGAGTTATAAGATGGTTGTTGCTCTTACAAGAATTCAACATTACTATTCTAGATAGGCCTGGAAAACAAAACACAGTAGCTGATTTCCTATCTAGACTCCAAAATATCAAAGATGACACTCCAGTTGAAGATCAATTTCCCGATGAATATCTTTTTGCAATCTCTACTCAAACTCCATGGTTTGTTGATATTGCTAATTATTTAGTTTCAGGAAAATTTCCTTCAATTATGAATGCAAGGGATAAAAGAAAAATCATTAATGATAGTGCAAATTATTCATGGGTCGCTAATGAGTTGTACAAGACAGGTCCAGATTTTATCATTAGAAGGTGTGTTCGTGAAGATGAGATGCCTGAGATTCTCAAGGCATGTCATGATGAACCTTGTGGCGGGCACTTTGTAGATAAGAGGACAGCCTATAAGATCCTTAATTTAGGATATTATTGGCCATCCTTGTTTAAAGATGCTAAGGAGTATGTCAAAAGGTGTGACAGTTGCCAAAGGGTAGGGAAACCTTCTTCTTCAGGTGAGATGCCATTACAACCTCAAGTACACATTGAACCTTTTGAAAAATGGGCTTTGGATTTTGTAGGACCTATTAGTCCTCCATCAAGACAAAATAAATATATATTAGTTTGCACTGATTATGTTACTAAATGGGTAGAAGCTAAACCATTACTTGTTGCTAATGAATCATCTGTAGTTACTTTTCTTTTTTAGGATACTTTTACTCGTTTTGGTGTCCCAAGGGAAATTGTTACAGATCAAGGAGCTCAATTTACATCAAGGCTAGTGGAGCAAATGATGGAGAAGTACAAAATCAGACATAGAAAAACTACTCCTTATCATCCACAAGCAAATGGTCAAGTGGAATCTACTAATAAGGTCATTGAAGGAATCCTAACAAAGACTATTCATTTACATAGAAGAGATTGGGTAGATAGGCTTCCTAAAGCCTTGTGGGCCTATAGAACTACATGGAGAAACACAACAGGCCATACTCCTTATGAGCTTGTTTATGGAAAGCAAGTTTTGTTTCCCATAGAGTTCCAAATTCAAACCTTCAAAATGGCAGTTCGGCTAGGACTTGATTTAACGGAGGCACAAAAGCATAGACTGGAGCAAATTAATGAATTGGATGAGATCAGACAAGATGCAGTTCAGAAAACAAGTCTAGTCCAACAGCAAAGGGCTAGATGGCATGACAAGTACATCAAAGAGAAGAAATTCAAAGAGGGTGACTGGGCTCTCTTTTTTGATTCAAAATTCAAGGATTTTCAAGGTAAATTTCAGACACATTGGCTTGGGCCATATGAAATTGTTGAAATTTTTGATAATGGGGCAATAAAAATCAGAACTATAGATGAAGAAGAGGTCACTTTTCTTGTGAATGGTCATAGACTGAAGCTATATCATAAACCACTCTCAAGAGAAGAGTTTGTCAAGAAGTTCCAAGAAAGAAATGATGTGAAGTTAATGAAGAAGAGTTTCTCTTCTTCATCAACTTGATTAAATTTTCTGAAGCATTTCTCTTTGAAAAAAAATAAAATAAAATAAAATAAAATAAAGGTATAAACATGAAAACCAATCATTGATTGGCATGTTTATATAGAAAATATAGGGTGAAAATCAGAGTCTCTCTGACACTCTAACTTTTCCATTTTTTTTGTTTTTACAAGCAGCTGTTACAAAATCATAAGTTCAGATCCATATTGCTTATGATCCATCTCATTTCATTTCACTCCATTCACTTATCCATCCATACTCCATCTCATTCATTCATTCATGTTCTACTCCATTCCACATATCATTCATCTCATTCCATCCTCCATCCATCTCATTTTCATGTCAAAATTTAAAGTTTGATATCTTGCTGTAAATGAATAAAACATGTCATGGATTGCAGGGCAGTTCTTATGTTCTTTCACTCCATTTCATAAACTGAATCCATTCCATTTCATCATCCACTTCATACATATCATGTCTCATCATCCATCTTCATTCATACCATGTAACATTTCACTTATATCCCCAAAACCACTCCATTCCATGATCAAAATGCTCTACAGGTACATTCTGCAGCTTAACAGACATTCTGCAGCTGATCAGCCTTTCCACAGCTAGCCAGACATTCCGCGGCTACAAATCCTGAAGGCATCAATCAGCAAACATTAGAATTGCAACAAAATGACCCAGTGTATCCATGAATCAAAAGCATCAAAAAGATTATGAAGACTCTCCCAAAGGTGAACAAAGAAGACAAAGACTACAAAAATCAAATGAAAGGCAGAGGTAACAAGTTTAAATTATAATGGCATTTCATAAAGTTTAGCATAGTTTTAGTTATGAATTGTTCAAAAAGGTTGTTTTAATTATTTTTATTGATCATAACCAATAAACCCTCCACAAACTTTGGATTAAGATCTCTTATTTCAAATTCCATGCCCGACATCATTTAAGCGGTTCAAATGGCCGAAGTGTTTGAATTCTTCACGTAACCCAACAAAATCATTCAATGATGATTCTCTTTTCCGTTGTAAAAATCCCCACCGTCTTTTCAATCATTAATTCGTTCCTCCACCTCACTCCATTACCTCATTCCGTGACCACTTCCATCACTCCATTCTGTAGCCGGCACTTCATTCCGCAGACAGAGATATTCTCATCACTGTGAGCAGAGCAAAGGGTATATCAGTTTGAATGTCAAAACACTATCACCGTGGGCAGAGATTGAGCATTATCACTGTAAACGCAGAGGTATAGCAGTGAAGAATTTGAAGTCGTTTGTCAGCGGGAGACAGAGGTATAGCAGTGAAGAATTTGAAGTCATTTGTCACTAAGAGACAGAGATACATCAGTGTAGAATTTGAAGCCATTTGCCACTGTCTACCAGAGGCATATCAGCTCGAAGTTTGAAACTATTTTCATTGTCAACCAGAGGCATATTAGTCCGAAATTTGGAGCTGTTGTCATTGTCAATCAGAGGTATATCATTCCGAAGTTTGAAGACATTTGTCATTATCAATCAGAGGTATGTCATTCCAAAATTTGAAGCCACTGTCATTAAGAACTTGAGGCCATTGTCATTAAGAACTTGAAGCCATTTCAATTCAAAGGTGAAAGTTATTGTTTCTGTGGATAGAAGAGTGTTAATTCGAACATTGAAGAAGCAATTATGGGTTTCATTGTAAGAACAGAACCAATGGGTTCAAAATACCTAGAAGGCTACCCCCAATGTAAATAAATGTTGCAACAGATAGGATGGTTACAATTTTTGGAGAAATTTAATGGCTTTCACAAGGAAGTCACTAAAACATTTGCAAGATCATTTCAAGGAACTGAAGTTGAAGTGGGAGATGTCAAATTTACTGTCACTGAAGTTTTCATTGCAGAAGCTATAGGGTTGCTCAGAACTGGAGAGAGATGGTTCAAAAACAGGGAATTCCACAATGAATCCTGAAAGCAAATTCTAAAATCACCAGGTATGGATGTCACTGTATTTAAGAAAGGAATTCCCAGTTCTGCATTGAAAAATAAATGGAGAAACATACTACTTCTTCTACAAAAATTTATTACATGTGAGGGTAGATATGGCACATTTTATGTCTACCACATTAGACTGATAATGCATTTTCTGGGGGAAGACTTAAACCTACCTTATTTCTTGCTTCAAAGTTTGAAGAAGATGGCTTCCTGTGTTCAAAGAAGGGTTCAATTTTTAGAGACAAATCTATATCATCATGGTTTGGTCAAAATTTTGATTGAACACCATCTAGATAAAACAAATGATACATGGGACAATTTCTTGATAAGAAATCATTTTGAAGAGCCAAAAGAACCCTCACCCGAACCACAGCCTACAAGGAGAAGTAGAAAATGGAGAGCTTCAAAAGTTGAAATTGACAAAACAGTCCAAGAGAGCAGTGAGGAAATAATTTTAGAAAAGTTGAATCAAATCAAGAGACAACTTAAGAAAGAGAAGGTAATCAAGAAATCTGCCACAGAGAAAGGAGAGGGATCCTCTCAGCCAAGAAGAAGCCACAGATTAAAGGGAAAACTAAAGAAAACTCAAATCAAACAAACAGGGGTGATTGATATAGAAGATGAGGAAACATCCATTGAAGAAGATGTTGAAGAGGATTTTAATGAAGGAACCCCTGAAATTGACCCTACTCAACAAGAAATTTATGACTATGTGGAAACTTTGGAAAGGAGAGCTTCAGAAAGCAGAGAGAGAACCCCTAGTCCTCCACTGTCTGAAATAGATGTATTAAGAAGGGATAGGTATGAGTTGGAATTACTTAATAGACACATCAAAAATGAGAATGAAATTCTCAAGGATCAAGTCAAGCTCAAAACTGATATGAACTCAACCTTATCCCTACATATAGACAAAGTGGAAAAGACTAATGAGAAGTTGAAGAAAAGGAACAAGAAGCTAATCAGGGCACTCACCAACCTAAGGTTCAAACTTGTTATCAGAAAACCCAGAAGATCTCTAACTTCCAGACAAAGGAGAAGGAGAGGATTAGATGTTCTTGCAGAAGCCTCTAAGTTCATAGGATAATTTGCATGAGGACATGCAAGGAGACAGCAGTGGGGGTATGTTGAGCCTCAAAATTGTGCTTTCTTTCATCTTACTTTACCTCATTTTCCCTTGTCCATTGCTATCCTAGACCCAATTGATCAATGAATTTAGTTGAAATTACTTTTAGAATGATTTACATGACTGACTTGCTAAGTTTTGTGATTTTTTCCATTGTAAAGCATTTTGACCGGAACTAGCTGCAGAATGCAGACATTCCGTAGCTAACCGGCGATTCTGCAGCTATCTTCACGTTTGGGTATGTTCCAGGTGGCCTCTCAAGAAAAACCGCATATGGGCATAATCCACGTCATGTCTACATGGTTCGTTGCTCATCATGGAGGAAGAAACGAATTCTGGGTATGGTTTTGGTACGTGGGAACAAATTTAGGAAGGCAGACTTCTATTAGGACTGTCTCAGTCCATATGTCTTTTTCCTCTTTACGCAGCTACTTCAAGAGTCCTAATGTGATTCCGATAAGGAAAGACAGTGTTCCTGAAATTGTTGCAAGTCTTGTTATTTACATTTGTTATATAAACACTTGGGAAACCAAGAGCTAGGCTAGATTTTATTCTAGATTTTGCTTAGATTCTGTGCTACATTTCTGAAGATGCAGAGTGCTCTGTTCAAGTTATTTCATCTTTAATGAAGCAGCCAGTGTTGTTTTGAAGCGTTGATTTGATTTGGAGTTAGATTCCGTTAGGTGGTAGAGGGCCCCTGCCTCTTGCACTGATTTATTTGCGTAATTTAGATAAGTACTCTAGCTGCCTTTACGTTTCTGAAGTTGAATTTGTAGTTTTTTTCAGTAGCTACTGTGGTTATACTCATTCTAACTCTTCCAAAAGAAGAAGCTCTTCCAAAATATTATAATGATGAATGGGAAATGGCTATAGTATTGTAGGATTAGAAGTTGAATTCATAGTTGTTTTTAATTAGCTACTGTAGTTATACTCATTCTAACTCTTCCAAAAGAAGAAGCTCTTCCAAAAGATTATAATGATGAATGGGAAATGGCTATAGTATTGTAGGATTTAGTTGTAATTTTTGTTGTTCACTATCACAGTTACACTTGTTCTAATCACTCTTCCACAAGAAGAAACTCTTCCAAGAAATTCTTAAGGAGTCCAAGGCATAACCGTGATAATGAATGTTTTAGTTGTGTGTTTGCACTAAGTACCATCGTTGTTCTTGCTCTTAAACGCTTGCCAAAAATATCTTAATGAGGAGTAGGAGATGGCTATGATATCTTAGTTTTTCATTGCTTTCAGTCTATTTTCTTGCATTTGCACTCAATTACACAGTCAGAATTGTTCTAAAATCTCTTCCAAAAGAAGGAACTCTTCCAAAATATCAATAATGATGGACAAACAGACTGTATAATTCCATAGAATAATGCATGGTAGCTTAGTTAGGATGCTCCGGAGTTTAATTGCACTTAACTCATGTTCAGTTATTTTGTTTTGAGTTTGATGATGACTTGTAGTTCAGCATTGTTTTAGATTAGTAACATCTTAATTTCATTCTTAGCTTAACTCATTGCATTTGCACTCCATATTCAGTTGGCATTCACTGCATATTAGACTACTTCAGTTGTTAAACTTAACAAAATAGCCTTCATTATTTACAAACATCTTCTTGTTCTAAAATCTACAATTGATCCATGACCATATGAAAAGAAGACAACATCATTTTAAGGCCTGAAGTACCTCTGCAATTTCCTTATCATTTCATAAACAAAGCCCTCCCTCAAAAGACTACTTTGAAAAGAAATCAATAACTCTTGAGTAAGGTCTTGTGACATTCAATTAAATTGCAGAATAGAGTTAGGAACTAGTCCTAGAATAGAAGATCTTAGGATGGTATCAATGTTTTTCCTCCAAATATGTTTCAAATCTCTAATCAAGGACAAAATGTTGCATCATTGTAAGATTAGTTGTTTAACTGTTTAGTTAGAGGATTTGCATACTTAGTGATCATTTCTCAAGTTGAGTTTATGTTTTGAATCATTTCCTTAGAAGTCATTATCAAGCTTTGTTTTTGCTTAATCATAGTTTAGATTTGATTCTGCTTTTAGTATTGCATCTGCATTTACCATTTGACATCAAAGAATTAGGCTTCACCCTGCTTTTCTTAATCATTAGCTCCTTTCCATTAGTTTTCTAGGCATTTTTCCTGTGAACATAAAACCACCAAAAGACCAAAAACATCACAAAACACTACACACAACGCATTAGGAAACAAGCACCTAGGTACATACAGTACACTTCACTTCAGCAGTTTACCAACCCTGGTTGACAATTAAATGAGCTCAATTTAGGAGACTAGATTGAGACCAAACACCTACTACACGAAAAATGAGAAATACATGAAAAACGTGATGGCGATCATGTTTTTCATGTATTTCTCATTTTGTGTGTAGCAGGATCCATCGAAAGTATGCAACATGGGTACTCCTTGGATGAGGAATTAAATTTTTCATCCAATGAGTACTCCCACTCGAAATTTGAGTAAAAAATTTAGGAGATAAGTTGAAAATACGAGTTGAAAAGGTAGTTTTATTATTGTTTAATCTTTTTACCCTTTTTCTTAAAAAATGGTGAATCATCCCCCATGGTTAACATCATCATCTTGAATCCTACTTGTTCTTATAAAGTTTATTTTGGTTGTAAATTTTTCTTAGGAGGCCCATTTTAGACCTCAAAATTTCCCTAATGGGGTGCATCCCTTGGTATGTAGACATCATATTTACATTAAGGAGGGATACAAGCATGTGCTTCAACCCCAAAGGCGGATGAACCCAGCTCTAAAAGACATATTCAAGGAAGAAATACAAAAATTATTGGATTCAAGTTTCATTTATCCTATATCAGACAATGAGTGGGTATCTCCTCTTGTACTAGTCCCAAAGAAGAATGGAAAATGGAGAATCTGTGTTGATCATCGGGAACTCAACAAAGCCACCAAGAAGGACCATTTCCCTAAATATCCTTTATAGATCAAGTACTGGATGGCCTTGGAGGAAATAAGTTATTTCAGTGGGTATAACCAAATCCAAATTAGCCCCGAAGATCAATATAAGACTACTTTCACATGTCCTTGGGGTACCTTCACTTACAAATTCCTACCCTTTCGGTTGTGCAATGTCCCAGCTACCTTCCAAAGAGTTGTCTTGAGAATTTATCTGAGCTAGTCCATGACTCAGTTGAAATATACATGGATGATTTCACACCCTATGGGGATGAATTCCAGCAATCTTTCTCCCATTTGGGAAAAGTGTAGAGAATATGCATTAAGATGCATCTCTCCTTGACCCTAGAAAAGTGTGAATTATTGAAAGAGAAGGAGTAGTATTGAGACACTCAATCTCCCAAGAAGGAATACAGGTGGACCCGAACAAAATAACCATCATCAAAATGGTAACTTCTCCTCAAAATCAAAGAGATGTCAAGAGTTTCTTAGGTTTAGTTTGCTACTATAGAATTTTTATCAAATATTTCATCAATTTGGCTTTGCCACTATTTTGTTTGTTGGCCAAAGACTCTAAGTTTACTTGGTCCAGTCTCTATCAAGAAGATTTTGAGCTCATTAAGGGAAAGTTAACTACTGCCCCCATTCTCTGAGGTTCAAATTGGACTCTACCTTTCCACATCCAAATAGATGTATCCGAAAAAGTTGTGGGGGCAGCCTTGGGGCTGTTAGAAGACAAATTACCTTATGAAATATATTTCCTTAGTAAGAAATTGTCTAAGGTTGAACTCAATTATATTGTCATAGAGAAGGAAATGTTAGCCATTGTCCATGATTTAAACAAATTTAGACATTATTTCACTAATTATCATACCTTTTTACACACTGAACATGCAGCCATCAAATATTTAATGAACAAACTGGATGTTAATGCTAGAATTATTAGATGGCTATTACTATTACAACAGTTTGACCTAACCATTTTTGATAAACTTGGAAATGAGAATGTTGTTGCAGATTTTTTGTCTAGGTTAGATCTATTTGTATATGAAGAAAGAATGGTGGATGACCAGTTTCCGAATGAACATCTCTTGGCTATCTCAACACTATCACCATGGCTTGCTGACATAGCTAACTACTTGGTTGCTAAAAATTTCCCTCCTAACCTCTCATCCAAGGAGAAGAGTAAGATCATCAGAAAAAGCGTCCCTTTCACATGGATTGGGGGAAATCTCTTCAAGCTAGGTGTTGACCAAATTCTCAAAATATGTTTGAGGGAGGAAGAAGTTTTTGACATCCTCTTTGCATGCAATGATAGCCCTTTGTGGAGGCCACTTTTCTGCAAAAAGGAAAACATTAAAATCTTTGTAGGCAGGTTACTATTGGCCTACCCTTCACGAGGATGCCAAAAGATACACTATCAGGTATGACCAGTGCCAAAGGATGGGAAAACCTACACAGAGGGATGATATGCTTGTGCACCCTCAGGTAGCTCTGGAACCATTTGACACATGGGGCATGCACTTCATTGGACCCATTGATCCACCATCTGGCCAAAAAAATAATATCATATTATGAACTGACTACCTGAAAAAGTGTGTTGAAACAAAAGTTGTGAAGGTAGTAACCAAGGAGAAGATAACATAATTTATGAGAGAGAATGTGTTATATAAATTTGAATACCCCAGTGAGGTAGTCACTGATCAGGGGAAAAAACCACATATCATGTCATTGAAAATATTCTGAGGAGGCACAAGATAAAGCATAAGACTTCCACTTCCTACCACCCTCAAGCAATGGCCAAGTGGAAGTGACCAACAGTGCCTTGGAGAATATACTCACCAAGGTTGTGAGAAACAACAACAAATATTGGGTAGACACATTGGTAGAAGCTACATGGGCCTACAACACTACTTGGAAAACAACAATAGGGTTCACTCCTTGTGACTTGGCCTATGGGAAGAAAGCTCTACTTTCAATTGAATTTTATTTCAACAACTTAAGGATGGAAGTTGAGTTAAACCTGGATATATAAAAGGCCCAACAAGATAGGTTGCTGCAATTAAATGGATTACATGAGTTTAGGATGCAAGCACTCCTTCACGCATAAGTGATTCAACTCCAAAGGAAGGTCTACCATGGAAATTACATCCAAGAAAAGAGCTTTCAAGAAGGATATTGGGTGTTGCTGTATGACTCAAGGTTAAAGGGTTTAAAAGGAAAAATATTGACAAGATGGTTGGGACCCTACAAAGTGGACAAATGTTATGATAATGTCACAGTTCAGATCAGAACCATATATGAGGAGGCGATTCCCCTAATTTTTAATGGTTACAGGCTTAAATTTTACAAAAATCCCCTATCTAGGGAATAATTTATAAAATCCATAAACCGGAAGGTTTATGTCATGGGAGACTCGATAGTTTCCAACGCCTCCCCCTCCTCAAAAAAAGAGAAAAAAAGAGAGGCGTGGGTGAAAACCTCTCTAAGGTTCCCAAGGATGACTCCACAGTTGAAAACCTCCATGAGGAAATATTGGAGCAAAAAAATAGAGAAAAAAGAAAAAAAAGAAAGAAACAAAAAAGAAAAAAGAGAGACAAAAATTCCTCTGCACTCATTTGTTTTTCTGCTTTGCAAGTTATTGATCAAAGATTTTTTTTGGATCTAGAGGAATATTTTTTCTTCACTTCTCCTTCTCCTCTGCTTACACACTCCATGAACCACTCCAACATGCACCCATTCATTCATTTCACCCCATAAATAGGAAAAAAACTGCATTTTTTCTCCTGACTGTAATTCTACAGGTAGGTCCAACAGTTACATGATTCCTGTAGCACTACAGGAAACTCCTAATGCTACATGAAACTTATTCATGAAGGAAGGAGCTCTCTCAAGGATTTCTAAACTTCAAGGAGAGCATGATAATTTATTTTCTTCCTATAACTACCACTCCTAACCCCTCATTCCACTCCATGCATAAGGACTCACTCTGTAAACCCTATGTTGTGCGATTAGCAGCTAGATCACCTGCAACTTGGCATGATATATCTTCCCTTACCTACCCACCACTCCATTAATTCCATGACTCCATTAATAACCTATATAAAATATTTCCCTCCATTTCTAAGCAAGGCAAAGCAAGAAGAAGAAAAAAATACTACTACAGGGAATCGTAAACTTCCCTGTAGCAATTATGTGCATGGCATAACAAGAAAAAAATATATGAATAAAAGATGATGAAGATGGATTCAAAAGACCACCAGTAGAATCCAGGAGAGCGAGAACACCATCCAAGGCACCTTAAGACCTCCATTCAAAACCTACAAGAAGAAAATACAAAAGAAGGATTAAGAAACTCACTCAGAAAACAACTAGCTCACTCAATGATCTGAAAATGGTCTGGATAACTTGTATGTATTTCAAGAACCTACCACTCAGTTTAAATTAAATGATCTAGCTTGTACTTGACAATTTTGTGGAATTTATGCTTGAAAGTGGTGTATGAAATTTTAACTGTTTATGTGTCTTACATTTATTTGTTCTTGCTGAAACTTATCATGTATAACAACAACATAATGCAACAAACAAAGCATTTAAACATAACAACAAACTTAATCTAGGATTTCACCCGAAATCTCGTGGGCTACGTCTCCTTTGAGGTTGGTCATCTTGACTCGAATCTTTGGGATTATGGTAAGTTTTTTTACAAGTAAATACTTAACTCCAATTAATACAAAAATGATCCAAAGGACTGAAAATACCATCAATATCCCTCTAATGGCTGTCCAAATTCTGCAAACAGCTTTAGGCTCTTGTTGACACGATTCCTTCTGTCGATGCACTAAGCTACTCTAAGATTATAAATGGAAAAAAATCCCTCAGAATTCTGTTTCTGTCACTGAAACCACTACTTCTATATCCAACACACATCAAACACCAAATACCAACTGATAAATTTCTCAAAACAAGCACAACATCCCCAAACTAGGCTATCCTCCACGATTTGCCCAAGGCTGCCCAAAAATTCAAATCAGCTTCTTGAGCTGTAGAAGTTCTCAAAATGTTTTAAAAACACTTCTATTGGTTCCAAAAATGTCTGAAATATTCAAGATATACTTTTCATTCATAAAAAATGGCCTCTGGCTACTCCGGTTTCACCTCAATCACCTTTCGGCACCCCCTGGCACTAGGGTCAGTGAAAAATTCTTTGCTAAGTTTTCACCTCTAGAAGTCTTCAACACTTGCTGAAACCTCTGTCATTAGATTTAGAATGATTTTTTCAGTCAATAATGACCATTGGTTCACTGCATATGGTCTCAAGAAGCTCTGGTTAAGCCCTGCACTGCTGGTGGAAAAAGATGGCACTAATGGCCCCTGGAACTTTAATAAATATTTTCGGCCTTCAAAAATTCTCTAAAATCTCTACAAACCATCTCATCAGATTTAGAACATCTGAATTATCCAATTTAGACTATTGTAACTCTGGAAAAGGACTCTAGCTCCCCTGGCTAGGCCTCAAACTGATTTGGCCTCATGGTGGCCCTGATGGCCCGTTCATCTTCCTCGAAGAAACAAGTTCTGAAGATGACCTCTGTTCGACCTAAAACCCATTCCAAACTCTTTAGAAGGTCGTAGAGACACAAAATTGACTAAAATTTCATATTATTTGCTTGAAAATTGAGAAATTTATGGCAAAAACAAATTTTTTCCCAGTGTCCCCCAAAATCCTCCTCCAAAACTGGAGGAACTCCAGTTAGGAGCGCCAAAATTGGCATAACCCCGAAAATGGAGGAATGCACTCTAGAAAAGCGGAACCGTTAGGGGTTAAGTTAAATGCTAGAGTGGCAGTCACATGTATATTTTCCTCCGAAACTGCTGTTTTAATCAGGCGGATAAAACATGGCATTAAATATTTGAATGTGTTGGCCACATGACAAGCCCGCATTAACTGTCAGACCCGCCATTATCATAAACTGCCGAGATTAAAGCTTTGTTCACAAGCGCCTAAGTCATATGGATGGGGCTAGCCCTAAACCTTTTTCCACTGGTTTAAAGGTTAAACAATAAATATTTTTTGCATCCATTGTATAACAATAACTAATGCACAGTCAAGCTGGTCAAGCCGCTGTGCTGGCAGGCGGGAGGTCTGTGTTCGAATCCCGCAAACTGTAAAATTTGGTATGCCACATTCTCCCCGGCCTGGGGCCACGTGGCGGCCTTCGGGCTTGCCACGTGGCACCTGCTCATAGGCCCAAAAATATCCAAGTCAAACATACATCCAACTAGAACTTGCCACTTGTCAAAGTCTGATACGCCCTCCAGGGAATATTCTAGGGAATATTTTGAGAATATTCCTCAAAATATTTTTTTTTTTTAATTTTTCCAAATTAATAAAGTCAAATTTGGTCAAATGAATTTTGGAGTTTACTGGCGATTTTAAACCTCAATAACTTTTGCATACAACCTCGGTTTTGAGAACCGTTCATGGTGCTAGAATCGCAGCAATGAGGCCTTTCCAGTTGTTCAGGTTCAAAACTCTTTTGAGCACTTTGAATTTTGAGCTATCATTCTGGTCCATGATCCAGTTTTGATCACACCTCCCCACTGGGAATCTTTTGGACCCCAAAAGACTAATATACTAAAACTGATCTGTACGGTAAATGAGAGTACAACACCCTCTTCTCTTTAGCCTCCAAACACTTGCATTGCATGTCTAGTGACTTTGAACCACAACTAGAAATTAGTTGACACTTTCCTTCCTCGATGCGCTTGTCCTCCTGTCAAGAACTGTCTTTCTTGCTCTCACTCAGAAAATTTCTGGCAAGAAATTTGCAGAAGGAAACTGAACATCATTTCCTTGATCAATGATCCAAGGTGGCTCAAACAAACAAGAGATTACAGCACAAAATACATGCATACAACCGAAATTTTCATATGTACAAAATGAGTACGTCGTACTATACTAAGAAGTCCATCCACTTCTTACCAAGCCACTTCCATGGAAAATTTTTCTGTTGCAACTCTTCCTCATGTGAAACTTCCTTTTTCACATAATCCTTGGTTCCACTTGTGCCAATATTTCTGTCCTCTTGTTGCATGTGCTTGGGATGACTAGTTGGACGGAAATTCCAACAATGAGAGACATCATGTCCCCTCTTTTGGCAATATATGCAAATCTTATGCACCTTCTTTGAAAGTTGCCTTTGCCTCATTTGCTTCCTGTATGCCTTCTTCCTCATCTATCATCTCGAAACATCATGGTTAAATCGACCACAATATGTACAAAAAATATTTCTTCCATTTAAGTATGCAAAATTACCATGCTTTGCAGAAACACCAAATTGATCATGAGGATATGAACTAGTAGAGGCTCCAGCTTTCATTTGTAGACTAACATCATCGTTCTTGTCTTGAAAACTGTCTGAACTCGCATGCTTTCCATAAGCTACATGTCTACCATATTCTTGCTACAACAAAGGATTAAAGCAATGGCAATCAACTTTGAAACAAATTTGACATATTTTCATATTAGAACTTGGAACAAAATTTCTCTTTGAATTTGCCTCACATGCTTTCATGGCTTTGGAGTCTTCGCCATTAAATTGCACATAACCAAGACCAAGATTCTTGGGTCGTTCCTCAACAAAAAGGGGTTCAACCATGCCTTGTTCATGCTTTCCTAAACCCTTGCCTTCATAGCACATTTTAATCATTAATTTGGACCCTATACCTCTTGTATGTTTTTCGAAAGAACCAGCACATCCTTCTAAAGAGGAAACTGAAGACAAATTAGAATGGATTACCTCTTCCTCACGCATTTTCTTGGTCAAACCATCTTGGGCTTGATGGAGATGTATCTCCATATCATGCAATTTTTGAAGAATTTCTTCCTTCTCTTGTGTCATGGCAAACAAGTGTTCATGAAGTTTAGTGCTTTCTCTTTTATCCTCAAATAGAATCTGCACCATATCCTTCAATATAATAAAGTCATGCTTCATATCATCATTGAAGAATCTTGTGAAGGAGGAAACTTCACTTGTAGAAGTTGTCATTATTATGTCAATGATCAAATTAACTTCAACAAAGTTCTCAAAGCTTTCAAAAAAAATGACAAGCTTTTTTTAAACCAAATGACTATAGAGACAAACTCTCATTCAAGCATCCATACAACAAACAAACTCCAAGAACTTCTTAACAAACAATCGTCAAGAGGGTTTGTTACAAAAGTGACCTTGAGGTCCCTTGGGGTAAGTAAGATGCCTTCATGCCTTTTCTTCCTTTTTGTCCTCTCTAGGACTTAGCTAATCATTAGCTATCCCCAAATCTCAAGCAAAATCAAACAACAATCAATTTGTAAACAGTAAAACAATCAATCTTTTACACTGTTTAAACACCTTTCAAACTATACAATCAAGAAACCAAGTGATTTTTCAAGGAAGCAACCAAGTCCTATGATACCAACCTAATTTTAAAATGGTCTGGATAACTTTTATGTATTTCAAGAACCTACCACTCAGTTTAAATTAAATGATCTAGTTTGTACTTGACAATTTTGCGAGATTTATGCTTGAAAGTGGTGTATGAAATTTTAACTCTGTATGTGTCTTAAGTTTATTTTTTCTTGCTGAAAATTATCATGTATAACAGCAACATAATGCAAAAAATAAGTCATTTAAACACAAAATAAAACTTAATCTAGGAGTTCACTCGAAATCTCGTGGGCTACGTCTCCTTTGAGCTTGGTCATCTTGATTCGGGTCTTTGGGATTATGGTAAGTTTTTTTACAAGTAAATACTTAACTCCAATGAATACAAAAATGATCCAAAGGACTGAAAATACCATCAATATCCCTCTAATGGTTGTCCAAATTCTGCAAACAACTTTAGGCTCTTGTTGACACGATTCCTTCTGTTGGTGCACTAAGCTACTCTGAGCTTCTAAATGGCACAAAATCCCTCAGAATTCTGTTTCTGTCATTGAAACCACTACTTCTGTATCCAACACAAATCAGACACCAAATACCAACTGCTAAATTTCTCAAATCAAGCACAACATCCCCAAACTAGGCTATCCTCCACGGTTTGCCCAGGGCTGCCCAAAATTTCAAATCATCTTCTAGAGTTGTAGAAGTTCTCAAATTGCTCTGAAACCACTTCCATTGGTTCCAAAATGTCTGAAATAGTCAAGATATACTTTTAATTCATCAAAAATGGCCTCTGGCTACTTTGGTTTCACCTCAATCACCTATCGACACCCCATGGCACTAAGGTCAATTAAAACTTCTCTGCTGAGTTTTAGACCTCTAGAAGTCTTCAACACTTGCTGAAACCTCTATAATTAGATTCATAATTACGTTTTTAGTCAATAATGACCATTTTGTCACTGCATATGGTCTCAATCAGCTCTGGCTAAGCCCTGTATTGTTGCTGGCAAAAGCTGGCACTAATGGCCCCTGGAACTTTACTGAAGCTTTTCTGCCTTCAAAAATTCTCTAGAAGATCTTAAAACCATCTCATCAGATTCAAAACATCTGATTTATCCAATTTAGAATATTGGAACTCTGGGAAAGGACTCTAGCTCCCCTAGCTAGGCCTTAAATTGATTTGGCCTCATGGTGGCCCTAATGGCCCCTTCATCTTCCTCGAAGAAAAAATTACTAAACATGACCTCTGTTCGACTTGAAACCTATGCAAAACCATTCAGAAGGTTGAAGAGACCCAAAATTGACTAAAATTTCATCTTTTTTGGTTGAAATTGAGAAAGTTATGGAAAAAACAAATTTTTTCCCAGTGTCCCCCAAAATCCTCATTGGCATAACCCCTAAAATGGCGGAATGCACTCCCTAAAGGTGGAACCGTTAGGGGTTAAGTTAAATTATGGAGTGGCTGTCACATGTATAGTTTCCGCTGGAACCGTCGTTTTAACCGGGTGGATAAAACATGGCATTAAATATTTGAATGTGTTGGCTACATGAAAATCCCACATTAACCGTCGGACCCTCCATTATCTAAAACCGTCGAGGTTAAGGCTCTAGTCACGAGTGCCTGAGTCATATGGATGGGGCTAGCCCCCAGAAATAAATAAATATGTTCTACATATGTTGTAAACCAAGAACTAATGCACAGTCGAGCTGGTCGGGCCGCTGTGCTGGCAAGCGGGAGGTCCGCATTCGAATCCCGCAGATTGTAAAATTTTGGTATGCCACATTCTCCCTGGCCTGGGGCCACGTGGCAGCCTTTGGGCTTGCCATGTGGCACCCATTGATAGGCCCAAAAATCTCCAAGTCAAACAGACATCCAACCAGAACTTGCCACTTGTTGAATTCTGATACGCCCTCCAGGGAATATTCCAAGAATATTCCTTAGAATATTATTATTTTTTTAATTTTTCCAAATTAATAAAGTCAAATTTGGTCAAATGAATTTTGGAGTTTACTGCCGATTTCAAACCTCAATAACTTTTTCATACGACCTCGGTTTTGAGAATCGTTCATGGTGCCAGAATCATAGCGATGAGACCTTTCCGGTAATTCAGGTTCAACACTCTTCTGAGCACTTTTAATTTTGAGCTATCATTCTGGTCCATGATACAGTTATGATCACTCAAAAAAATTGCTCACTCAAAAAATAAACAAGAAAATAAAGGAAAAACAAGGGGAAGATCATGACTGCAACTGTAAGCGCCAACTCCTTTCTCCAACTCATTCTACAACACACCAACACTATATAGGCTCAGGTATGGCCTTCACCTCTTGATATGCATTCATAATGACCAAAATAGTTTAATGTCCAGGTTTAGAGATTTAAAAGGAAAAAAGGTGGCCAGTTAACTTGGTCACCTTTGTAAAGTTAAACTGAAGGAAAATTGAAAGGTACGTGCCACCTGGGAAAGTAAAATCAAGTCAAGAGGCAGTGAATGAGTACGAAGAGGTGATTATGAGGCTATGCAACCATTAACTGGAGTGGGACCAAAGGTCTCGAAGAGTAAAAATTGTGTTAAGTTCGAGTCAACACCCCATTCCAAATTTAGTTAAAAATCCCATAAACATGAGTTATGCCTCATTATCATCACATCACTGATAATTTTGAGAGCAGTGAGAGAAAAAGAGTAGTGGGAGCCATCAGGAAGAGAAACATTGAATTCATAGATTGCATGCACCATCGTGCTACAAGGAACAGAGAATTGATACAGGAAACTGCACAGGAAGATCAACAAGGATATAGAGGTGTTGTAGCCGCTACAACGCCACACAAAATTTTGGGTATATTCAAAATTTTGGGTCCCCCTATGCTCGCTCAACCCATTAAGTTTTTGACTCGGCCTTTAGTTGATAATATCCCCATGACCTATTTCTACCCAGCCCTGTCACCTCACCCACTTTTCTTGCTATCTCTTGACTGTGCTAGGGTATATAAGTTTTAAGCCGGTTTCCTAACTTAGAGATGCTCAAGAAATTGAAATAAGTTACAATACCTTAGGTTGGATATTTCAATGTTGTTGCTCCTCGAATGAGCTGTTTTCCTAGTCACTTGTTTTTCTCATTATTACCGAGAGATAACTCATTCTCATATTATTCCTTTCAAGAAATTGGTCAAAGGTTCTATCAGTATACATTGAACAATGTATCTGTTTCATTAAGAGTCCATTGGCATGACACCATTAAAATAATCTACAAGATGAGGTTCCAACCACTCATGTGGAAGCTATTGCTTTGCACGAAGAGTCAGGGTTTTCCCAGCAAGCAAGGGGACCCTTTCAAACCAAGGTGGATCCTCACAAATCACCAAGAGCCTCACTTTAAGCTCAAAGGCACCTGGTCACTTGCACAAGACTGATATGCAGGAAAAGGCATCTTGCTGTGAAAACCATAGATCACCGAAAGAGGAATGCAGAAGGGATAAAACTCAAGGTCGCATGTCGTAGATGACTCCAAGTCATAGGTCGCAAAAATCACAAATTCACAAGGTCGCAAAGTCGCAAAGTCGCATAGGTCACAAATTCGCAAAGTTCGCAAAGTTGCAAGGTCGCAAGGTCGCAAGGTCACAAAGTCGCATACATCGCAAGGTCACTAGGTCGCAAAGTCGCATAGGTCAAAAAGTTGCATTGGTCGCAAAGTCGCAAAGTCGCATAGGTCACAAGGTCTCAAAGTCTCATTGTTTGCAAAGTTGCATAGGTCTAAAAGTCACATAGGTCGCAAAGTCACATTGTTCGCAAAGTCGCATAGGTCGCAAGGTCAAAAGGTCGCAAAATCGCATAGGTCGCAAGGTTGCAAGGTTGCAAGGTCGCAAGGTCACAAAATCGCATAGGTCACAAGGTCGAAAAGTCGCATAGGTCGCAAAGTCGCATGGGTCACAAAGTTGCAAAGTTCGCAAGGTCACAAGGTCGCAAGGTCACAAAGTTGCATAGGGGAAGACCAAAGGTCATGGGAAACCCAAGAGTCACCTCGGTGTATATGTACATCTTCTAGAGATTTTGTAAAGGACTTTTGGGTTGTGGACTTTTGAGGGGGACACATTGCTTTTTATTGAATGGATGCCTCTTGATGAATACAAAGAAGTGTTATTGGATCTCACTATTGAATCTGATGGAATTCTCCTGTGTGGTTATGCTATGAATATGGTCTCTTCGAATGAATTAATGCTTCTTTCAAATATTGGTGCACATTTCTACTTATGTATTCCCTTGTGTTATGAGCTTCCTTGCAACACGTGGATGATATATGATGTTCTAACTTAAAGAAATGTTGGTGAATTGCTTTGTCGATATTTTCTTTAAATCTTTATTGGGATGTGCATAGTTGATAAATGAAACACTTAACCATTGTGAACTTTTTCTCATTTTTTAAGTGAATCTTGCCATAAGTATGATCTTAGTAAAGTTTTGCTAACAATTCTTTTCATAAGTTTCATACTTTAAATTCCGCTTTCCTATTCATGGTATTATGTTTCACAGGGCATTCGTTAATCACTGACTTGTATTCGTTCAACATCCGTGCATTATCCATCCCAGCGAGTCCCCTCTATATCCTAAAAACATCTTCACAAATTTAATGGCAACCTAACCTACATACCATATGGGATCCCCAAACCAAATGGTGTAGAGTCTAGTTGGGATTCTGCACTAGGGAGATCCCCTTACTGTTGGCGATAAATTTTCAACCATCAACAGATTTGGTGCTAGAAGGAGGGTCGAGACAAGCTAAGCCCTTGGAGCCTACAGTTTAGTCTCATATTTGTAAATGGCTCTTCCCAAAATCATACTCCCGAGATTTTTATTGGGTTTATCTATGTGTAGATGCTTAATCCTCGACGAACCTCTCTATCACTTGTCTCAGTTGAAGTTCGATGGTGAAAATGGAATTTCCGTAACCGACCACCTATCTGATTTTCTTGAGTTTTGTGAATATTACGAAATTGATGATGAGGAGTTTGCTTGTGTGCTTTTCTCCCTCACCCTTGAAGGACACGTCAAGAAATGGTGTCGTACGCTGCCAGCAGCTTCCATCCATTCGTTTGAGCAACTCATCGGTGAGCTTCAACAAGCTTGTCACATGTACGATTTTCAAGATGTATTAATAAGGATAAATGATACCAGAATGAAACCTTATGAATCTATAGAGGATTTTGCTATTATATTTATTCATATTTGTTTTGATTTCCCTGAAAGAGATGTCGATTGGGCATATTTAATTGAACAGTTTCAACAATTGGTTTTTGTTTCTCTGCAACAACTTCAAGCCTCTAAGGAGGAACTTACTATTTGTGACATGTCTCATCCTCCTCCTGATTTCCTACCTAATGGAGTTTTGTTCACAAATAGTTTAAGGGATGAAATATGCTTGCGGGAAAATGAACCATGTTGTACCACCTCCGCATATTTCATACTCCCTGTCAAATCAAGACTCAAAAAACAATTTGATTTAACATCTCTCCATGTTAATGAAACCAATCTCGATTCCATTGAACATAAGCCTGGGTATAGTCCTAAATATCATTCACCTATCGGAAATAACTTGGGATTTGTCTCAAATGAAGTTGATTGTCCTGTAAAATCCATGCACCATGACATTCATGCAGGCTCATTGTTCCCTCTAGATGAAAATAATGTGCGAGGTGAAAGTCTTGGTACGATTAGTACTTCCTCATCTGAATCATTTCATCCATTATTCCCTGATTCAGTTCTTGAGTCTGCCACATCGGTGATTTCTACAAATAATTTATAACTTTCTTCTACTGGTGTTGGTGGTAGTGATGAACACGGGGGTGATGTTTCACAATCGCACTACAAGGATGATGAATCTCTTACTCATGATCTCTTCCATCCGCAGTCCTTAATCGGTCGAGAAAGAGACCTTATGTCTCAGCAATCTTGGGATGTTTCTCTCACCGTTTCATCCTCATTTTCGATCCAAGGGGAGCCTAACATGACAAGTATGCAACCTAATCAAATTGATGGCTCCAATGATCGCTACTCATCTGAAAACATATTCACTCACGCCTCTAAGAACTGTCATTCATATCTATTTTTCGACCTTGTGAAGCCATCGAAATTCGATGACCCGCTATGTGATTATGCAAGACCTATCAGGAAATCGAAGCAATTAAGCTTATGCTATCAGTTATCTCAATTTCTCACAATCCTGATGAGGCCCCTGAAACAAGTCAAATTAGGGTTTATGAAATGACGGTTCCCATGTATCATGCTCCTCTCAGCATAATTGTGCCGGATGTCAGCTCATCTGGGAAAGCCTTCCATTCGAGTGATGTTTCTCTAAGAACATATTTCTATCCCCTAAAAAATGATATGCAACAACCGATATACCCTAATTTATTCACTGGAAGGAAAACACCAGCCATTGTCTCTAATATTTTTGGTTGTTTCCCCCCCAATACCAGTTGCATTCAGGCACAAGCGTGTGATGTTTTGCAAACCTCTCTATTGCCTGAAAATTTTCTAGTCAATTCATCCCATCCTGGGAAATCTAAAGAATCTGATACATTATATTTTCAATATTTCAGTGCACAAACATTTGGCCGAATTAATAATAAGACCATTGACTATCGTTCAATCATCGCAAATAATAATCACATCCATTCACCAATTGATCTCACGAAACCATCGAATTTTGAAAGCCCCCTGCTTGAAGTTCTAGGGTTTGTCTAGGATGTTGAGGCACTTCAGCCTCTGCTGACGGTTACTTCAGATCCTCAAAGCCCCGACGAAACCCAGGGACAACTTTGAACTAGGGTTTTCAAAATTAGGGTTTCTACACTTGGATTCGCAAGCACCTCAAATTCGCCTAGAAGATGCCTATTTTTTCCATTCCATCAAATTGATCATCCTCAACATCATGATGAGATTCCCAGGTGGTTTGATGGATCCTATCTGATGAATATACCTACAAATAGGAAATGTTTTACCTCACTTCCATCGGATTTACGATTGTGCACGCATGGATGTGTGTCATTTATAGATGATTTTAGGTTTCAAGTACATATTTATGTGCATCAGGATGAAAGTGAAATTAAGCTTGAACAATCCATTCTAGCACGCTCTCTGGTAAGTAGCCATGACCTTATTGTTGTTGCACATGCTCTTCAGGTAAGTCTTGTTGTTGGTGCACAATTTTGTATGCTAGCTCTGATTGCGAACATTTTTGTTCTTGCATGATGGGAAATAATGCAGTGGCTGCACTAGAAAGTTGATTTCACATAACCCGACCGCCTCTTTGGTTAAACTAGGGTTTTAGGTTTAGGCTAGCTAGGATCTGTTAATAAAAGTTTGTTAGTTCAAGTTTTTAATTAGGTTTACTTGCGAAATTTTTTCTTTATGGTTTAAAATTATGTTCATTGTCTTCTCTTATGGTCAGTGGCTTTATCCATTATAATTTTCCATTTATTTTGCACTCATTTCTCTTTCAGTTTTCTTATTGCTGCATAATGTTCAGATAATCAATGCATGTGCTTTGCCTTTTTTTTTCCACCTGCAACTAGTTGATATTTCTCGCACATGGCATTGCATTGCATCATAAGCCTCATCTATTGCATTTCTTTGTATGCTTTCTTCCTCACATCCTTTGCACTAGTTGTTGAGATAGCTATGAAAGTTTCTATACATTGCATACCACTACATGAGCCCTCATTGAACCCGAGGCCTTGAAACCCTCAATGCCCAGAATAGCCTTCTTACTCCCCCTTGCACAGGTTTAAAGCCGAATGGATTGCTTTTACCTCTTTGCATGCATCAAAACCCTGATGATCTTTCTTACTTGTTTTTCCCTGATTGCTGAAAACCCTAACTCCATTGTTTGTGTGAGGTTGCGATAGTTACCTCTTGAGGCATCTTCTCTCAAAAAAGGTCATCAAAGTCATGTTCTCAACATAATTCCTATGAGTTTAAATTCATTAGCTAGGGAGATACGAGTCGATTGCTTATAGGGAACCCTAACAAGTTTGAATGGCCTATACCCGTAACCTGAGCCTTATGCCAAGCATAGTCTCGAACATCTTAATGATCTGTTTTGCACGTTTCTCCTGTGGGTGGTAGATGGGTTATGAAGGCTTGGCATGAGGGCAAACCCAAATTAGGATATCTTTCTATTTCTGTCAAACAAGAAACAACTTCTCTTGCCCGTAAAATAAGTCGAGATCCCTCATCCGCCCATGCAAAATAAGTGGCATGAGCACATGAAAATAAGTGCTACAAGCATATGAAACAAATAAGGGTAAAGGATTGAGAAAGGTTTCCTACATAGAGAGGTAACGTAATGACTCCGTCAGGGTGCTGACCAGGCTCGCTGGCAGCGGAGCAACATTTGTGATTTCTTGAAGTGAGTCCGCCGAGGTACTGTCTAGGTCTGTTGGCAGTGGAGAAACACCGGAAACGTATTTTAAAATTCTGAATATAATAAGCCCGTTTCCTTTCTCTCTACATCATCATCAAACTACTGGCATCCGTGAACTCCCTCTTTGATGTTTTCTGATTAACGAGACCTAGCTGAGGCACAAGGATTGGTCATATCTATAAAGGTCAAAGTAATACAAAGGGTACCCATAAAACCTGTTCAATATTCCCTTGCATCACTATCTAGACTCAGATTATTGTTGGGATTTTGACAAAGACATTGGATTCTACCAGTGGTTTTCCATTTGTTGTAACCGCTACAACACCCCCCAAAATTTTGGGTATATTCAAAATTTCGGGTCCCTATCTGCTCACTCAACCCATTAAGTTTTCGACTCGGCCTTCAGTCGGTAATATCCCCATGACCTATTTCTGCCCAGCCCTATCACCTCACCCACTTGTCTTGCTATATCTCGACTGCGCTAGGGCATATAAGTTTTAATTTGGTTTCCAAACTTAGATATTCTCAAGCAATTGAAATAAGTTACAATATCTTAGGTTGGATATTTCAATGTTGTTGCTCCTCGAATGAGCTATTTTTCCTAGTCACTTGTTTTGCTCATTATTACTGAGAGCTAACTCATTCTCATATTATTCCTTTCAGGAAATTGGTCAAAGGTGCTATCAGTATACATCAAACAACGTATCTGTTTCATTAAGAGTCCATTGGCACAACACCATTAAAATACTCTACAAGATTAGGTTCCAATTGTCCATGTGGAAGCTATTGGTTTGCACAAAGAGCCAGGGTTTTCCCAACAAGCAAGGGGACCCTTTCAAAGTGAGGTGGATCCTCACAAATCCCCAAGAGCCCCACTTTAAGCTCAAAGGAACTTGGTCATTTGCACAGAACTGATATGCAGGAAAGGGCATCTTGCTATGAAAACCAAAGATCACCGAAAGGGGAATGCAGAAGGGATAAAACTCAAGGTCATAGGTCGCAGATGACTCCATGTCGCAGGTCGCAAAAGTCACAAAGTCACAAGGTCACAAAGTCGCAAAGTCGCATAGGTGGGAAAGTCCCAAAGTTCACAAAGTTGCAAGGTTTCAAGGTTGCAAGGTCAAAAATTCGCATAGGTCGCAAGGTTGCTAGGTCACAAAGTCACAAGGGTGCAAAGTCGCATAGGTTGCAAGGTTGCAAAGTTTCATAGGTCACAAAGTCACAGAGTCACATAGGTCGCAAGGTCACAAAGTCACATAGGTCGCAAAGTCGCATTGTTCACAAAGTCGCATAGGTCACAAGGTCGCAAGATCATGAGGTCACAAGGTCACAAGGTCACAAAATTGCATAGGTCGCAAGGTCGCAAAGTCACATAGGTCACAAAGTTGCAAGGTCGCAAAGTCGCATAGGTTGCAAAGTCACAAAGTTTTCAAAGTTGCAAGGTCGCAAGGTTGCAAGGTCACAAAGTCGCATAGGGCAAGACCAAAGGTCATGGGAAACCCAAGAGTCACCTTGGCCTATATGTACATCTTCTAGTGATTTTTTAAAGGACTTTTGGGTTGTGGACTTTTGAGGGAGACACATTGCCTTTTGTTGAATGGATGCCTATTGATGAATACACAGAAGTGTTATTGGATCTCACTATTGAATCCGATTGATGTCTCCTGTGTGGTTATGCTATGGATATGGTCTCTTCGAATGAATGAATGCTTCTTTCAAATATTGGTGCAAATTTCTAATTATGTATTCCCTTTTGTTATGAGCTTCCTTGCAAAACGTGGATGATATATGATGTTCTAACTTAAAAAAAAATGTTGGTGAATTTCTTTGTCGATATTTTCTTTAAATCTTTATTGGGATGTGCATAGTTGATAAACGAAACACTTAACCATTGTGAACTTTTTCTCGTTTGTTAAGTGAATATTACCATAAGTATGATCTTGGTAAATTTTTGCTAACAATGCTTTTCATAAGTTTCATGATTTTCTATTCATGGTATTATGTTTCACAGGGAATTCATCAATCATTGACTTGTATTCGTTCAACATCTGTGCATTCTCCATCCCAGCAAGTCCCCTCTCTATTCGAAAAACATCTTCACCAATTTAATGGCAACCGGGCCTACATACCGGATGGGATCCCCAAACCAAATGGTGTAGAGTCTAGTTGTGATTCTACACCGGGGAGATCTCCTTACTGTTGGCAAAAAAATTTCAACCGTCAACAAGAGGGAAAAATAGAGTCACTTGTGGGTGAGATTGCTTCGTAAGGCCGCCATCTCCCAAGAAAAAGAAATATAGGACATAGATAAGTGGTTTCCACTGTCCATAAATTAAATTTTTCCATGAAATTTACACACAACAAGTTATAATTTCAGAATTACAGGGTAATTTTTTTTTTGCATTTGTTTGAGACCATCATCTCCAAGACCTCTTCAGATAACTATCAAACACCTTATCACCTTCCTATCACAGCCATAAAAATGGGAGGGGGATTTAACATATGTGATCCCAATGATATTAAAGAATTAGGGGATCAGGAGATTTGTGTGGAGGAATTTATGGAGTAGAATAAATTCATATTTATATATAAATAGGAGGGTTGTGTGAGGAAGAAAAATAAGTGAGGAAGTGAGAAATACAGAGAGAGTGAGAAATGGGTTGAGAGTTTTTGTAAAGGGTGGAGATTCGAAAGGCCAATTATTGTAATATTCGGCCAAATGTTTTAGTTTGTAAATTTTATTATGTTTATTATATATCAGCATATATTTTGTTCTATGGCTCTCTTTTACGTTATGTATATCTTGAGTTGCATCAAATGTTTTTTTTTTAATGAATAATTAGAAGAGATTATAAATGGTGAAGGAAGCACACACGTTTTTATATGCTAGGATCTATTTAACCCAGTATCTTGGCATCATTTGGTATCAGAGCCTAAGGTTAGAACTAAATGTGTGATAGATTTTTTCATTGAGCTTGATGTGTGAGAGTAGATCGATTGCCTGAACTATTATTTCTGCAAGTTTTGAAGTGGTATGGTTCCTCCAGCAGCAGAGCCATGAAGCATTCCTTCAGCAGTAGGTGATTGGTCAGCCATGTAGATTTAGCCCTACGCAATTATTGAAAGAGAAAAATCAACAAAATCAAGATTTATGCACGCCAAGCAATGAAGCATGTTGGTATTATTTCTAGTTTGATTGAAGCTCATATTATCATCAAAGCCATGAATGTATTGATTGACGAATGTATTGCAGTGTCACGAAACCTGTGCAAGGAGAATTGTCCTTTTGAAAATTCTATGTGTAAAAGTAATTTGAATATGTGTTGTCCCATGTTGAAAAAGACAAGGAGGATTTATTTGGCTATATAGTCTGGTGTTCTATTTTCCTTTGGATGTCTTGAAGTCCGCTATTCGCTATGCCTTGAGTGGGAAGACTTGAGATAATCTTATTGAATGCAAGTCTACATTCACATCTAATAAATACTATGGTAAAGAGGAGTGTGAAGCACAATGGCTCATGCTTAGTGCACATTGCACGGTCTTCACCCACCTGAAATGCATTTATTCAATGAAAGGAGCAGCTACAGAGAATTGTCAGAAATCGCTGAACAAGAAAAGAGGCGTGTTGAAGCTATAGATGTGGCTAATGTTGTTCTAGATGAGATTGATCGTGTTATGCTTAGTGGTGAGAGTGTAGCAGGGGCATATCCTGAGGTGGCAATGAAGAGCCTATGACCAAAATTAAAAAAATGTTCGATAAAACGAGAACTGAATGACGTACAGGGTAAGAAAGGCTCTATGTTTTTAATCAAATTGAACCTGATTTGCTGAAATGCCGAAAATGGATCACGAAACTGGCATGGTAAAATATTCTTACGAAATACATTTGCGGTATTGGGTGATGCAGAATGTGATTTATGTTTGTGTTACACTGTGCACTCTTTAAAAGATGTCTGAATACATTGGGAATAAATATGTTATTCTATTTTTTTATCCTTTGGACTTCACTTTTGTCTGCCCGATAGAAATCACTGCTTTCAGTGACAGATATTCTGAGTTTGATAAATTGAACACCAAAATTCTTGGTGTTTCTATTGATAGTGTGTTTCTCACCTTTCTTGGGTTCAAACTGATAGGAAAGTTGGCGGTCTTGGTGATTTGAAATTTCCTCTTATATCTGATGTTACGAAGGGTATTTAAAAATCCTACCATGTTTTGATTGCAGATAAGGGAATATCAATGGAGAAAAGTCTGGAGAAAAACCTTGCAACACTGAGATAGTGTTTGACATATTGCGTAGTGGTTGTCAAATATTCACTAGTGATGATCCACCATTGGTTGTATTATATTTCGTTATTTGTAATTTTGAATTCATTTTTATGGCTTGGCAGTTCCTAGATGACTTCTAAATTTCGAAGGAAGTGTGCCTTTGACATGGTTCTTGCCAAATCTTATCGATGCAACCAACTTTGTTTATCATTTGATATATTGGATATAAAATTGGCATTTTGATTCAGCTGTTAAATATTGTGTGGTGTAAATTTCCTTTTATGGGGCTCGTCTTGGAGGAAATTGCTGGTTGGAAGGAGAATGTGTGCAACTGATGCTTTATAGGAAATTGATATAGTGTCTTCGGATTGAGTTTTTCTCTACCACTATGATTGTGTGATTTAGCTTTCGTAAACTTCTTCTTACTTGCAAACACATAATATGCGGAGATTGTTATCCAATAATGCTATGGACATTTGTGATCAACTGAATGATGATAAAATTAAAGGACATGTACAAGTATTTGTAACTTGTGCAAGGACAAGTGCTGCTTCAAGTGCTATGTAAGATTATGTATGAGAAAATTTCATCTGAGAACTCTTTGTAGTGAGAAGAGTAGTGCTACTGCAAGAGACAGGAATATGAGAGGGGTTGGATCATTTCAACCACAAGAAGATTCAAGGTAAGTGCTCATTGAATGAATCAATATTCATTGAGCAGAGGTATTTTAAAATCTAGATGGTTAAATTTCCCTTCCATACTCAAGAAGTTGATATTTTGTAAATGTTATGAAAGAGTGAAAATGTTGCAAATGCGGGGTATAAATGAATGGAAAATATGCTAACCCTGGGTGATATGAAGAGAAACATGCATTTTTATATGAGGTGGTTTATTATGCGTAATATGATTTCTTCGATGTTTTGGCTAAGCCATTTTGGACCAAAGCTTGTAGTTGGAAATGGGAGAATTCTTTTGATTTGAGATTGAAAACACAATTGCTTGATGTTGTAAAATATTTGTTTTTACCATCATGTGGCGGCATCTAAGGAGGTGTTATTAAGGATGGACACAATGTACGAGTTGTACATTATTCATCAAAGAGGTTGAAAAAATGTTCTCTGTACACATGTGAAGAGATGTGAATTGATGTTGTATGGTGCATAAAAGTGCAGGAAAATGTTTGCACTAAAATGACAAGCTTATGGTATGAAGGGCATGCGAATAGTCACAGTGACAAAGACAACACAGAAGAGTGGAATCCAGAGAGTTGCAATTTCAAAAAGAAGGTTTATTGATAACCTTAATGAGAGCATAAGGTATGATACATCATTTCAAGAAGGTATTTTTGAATGTTGGAAATTGAATGGTTTATTTATTTTCACCATAAAATAAATCTTTCGACTAAAGATTTCAGTATCATGTGAAATGATAATGGGAAACTGATGATTTTTCATAAGAATGAAGTATGAGAGAGAATGAAGATGTTACATCCTAAAAAAATGTATTAGGGGTGTATGTTCATTGGAGGATTGTATAACTTGAATTAAGTAAAAATATCCACTATCATAATTATTGGGTTGAGACTTGAAGTCAAAACAGAGGTTAGGTGTTAGTATGAATCCTTTGTCGAAGTGTAAGAAAAAGGACCACTTTAGCTACGCATAACTAATAGCCCTAACAACAAAAGTGGCTGCCAATATCTTCAGATCTGCGATTATTTGATCAAGAAAAGAGCTGCAAAAAACCAGATCTATGCATAGAAAGACATTAAGCAGTAAAAAGAAGGGTTTGCTCCATATACCAATAGACAAGACAAGAACAATTTTTGAAAGAATTTTTTGTATTAAGGGCACCTGGGAGGAAAAAAAGAAGGCATATCCAATTCTCCTCAATGGGATGAGTTCTTGGAAGTCCTCAGCACTTCAGATCTAGAATCTCTCTCTCTTGTTGGTGTAGAAAACCCACACAAATAATAGAACTCAAAGGGAGCTCACACAACAATTAGTGGAAAAATGTGACCAAGTGTATAGATCCAGAGTGATCTAATAGGCAAAAAAAGGTGAAGAATGGTAGGAAAAACCCTCCTATTTATAACAAAATATTGGGTCATTCTAGATCTTGGTGCATGATTAAAATAATGTTAACCAAATCTAGATCCACCTTTTATGGAATATTTTATTATATTTGTTGGAGGGAAAAAAGTATTTGACTTGGGTCAAATCCCTTTATTTGTCAAAAATAAATAAATAAATGATTTATTTATCTTTTTAAGGAAGTGGTTGAAAGATAATCAAATAAATAATGATTTATTTAATTATTTGTGGGTGATTTGGTCATATTTAACAAAGAATATTATCTAAATAAGATTTAAATAATTATTCCTAGAAAATAATAAGATAAATAAAGGTTTATCTAATTAATTTCTTTGTTTTTGGGTTAAACATGACTAGGAATAATAATTAAATTATGGTTTAATTAATTATTCCATGAGGAAAATTAAACAAAATAGGTTTGTTTAATATTTCCTTTTGGGGGTTTAGATTCCTAAAAAACGAAATGGAGACTAGGGTTTTTTCTCCTTCATGGTCGGCGGCTCTCTCTTCTGCATTTCACGCGCCGCACCAGGGTGGGAGTCCTACCCCACTCCCTTATGCCTTGAACGCCCTCGTCCCTGCACCTTGGGCTCCGCTCCGCCCTTTCTTTGCGATTCTGCAGAAGCAGCCGCGTCATTCAGTAAAGCAGCGACCGAGTCAGCTTCTGAAAGCTCACCACCGCCCCTCTGTTGCGCTTTATGCAGGTACCCACAGCTTTTTTTACAGTCTAGAGCCATCAAGAAAAGGTGACTCGACAGCCACTTCCCTCTCCAGGCACGCAGATCGCAAAGAACGAGTTTACTTGCAGAAGAAGAATGATTGGACCTTCTACCCTGCTTCACAATCCCCTGTCTCGGCTCGGTCTCTGTCATTAAGTGACTGTCTCCTCTTGCAGGTGGATTCTCCACCCATTCATCACCATGACTATCTTGGATCCTTTCAAATCCAAATCTCTCTACCTTCGGGCAAAACCATCTTGCACTGGGTCAGTTCTTCAAATCTGGTGATGGATCTAAAACTAGCTCTAGATCGGCAGAGTGGGATACCTTCAGGACTTCAGAGACTTCTCTTTCAAGGTAAACAGCTTGAAGACCTTCTTCCCCTCTCTACATATAGCATTCACAGAAACAGCTCTTTGATTTTAACCCTCCGTTTGAGAGGGGGCGCAGCAGGACAAACATCCTCAGCTCCTCATTTCTCTTACAAAGATGCAGTGCACTCTGAGAACCCCATACCCCCGGAAGCCCTTAAACCTAAGCCTTTCTTGGTTGACAAAACAGATGAAGTTTCCTCTATCGAAATCACCCATGCAGGTCATGCAGATCAACTTCAAGAATTTGCAGAAAGAGAAATCATATGCAGATTCAACGGACTGTGGCCGCGATCTAAGGATCTTTATGATTGGATCCATGCAAACTGGACTCAACATTGTAAGGTCAGTTTCTGTTCAAAAGGATATTTCATTTTTCTATTCGATAATAGCAAGCATTATGAAAAGGCTTTAGCAGAAGGCCCTTGGTTCATGGGAACTGCAGGGCTCTTCCTAACTCCTTGGTTCCCAGATTTTGATCCAACAACTGCAGTCATTACCAAGACTCCTGTATGGATCAGGCTTCCAAACTTACCAGCCCACTTATGGCATGGTGTGGTCTACAAAAATATTGGCAACACCTTGGGTAGTTTCCTCATGGGAGATTACTGGAGGGAAAGCAATGGTATCTACACATATGCCAGATTATGCGTGGAGTTAGATTTAAGCAAAGGACTTCCTGACCAAATCAATCTCAAGGTTAACGACTTTGTTTGGACCCAAACACTAGATTACGAAAATACTGCATTCCGCTGTCGACATTGCCACCAAACAGGACATCTGCAGACCTCCTGCCCTTCTCTCCCAGCAAAGAAGAAAAAGGATAACTTCTCCAAGTCCAAGTCCAAACGTTGGGCTCCATGCTCACCACCTTCAGTTGTGGATTCTGAATCCTCTTGCTCTGAAGATGATATTAGCGATGTATATTTGGATCAAGCTCCTTAATCTGAGGTTCCTTCAGCCGATGGACCGAAGCATACCTCAGATATGGCCATCACCCAGAAACGCGTCCACATGACCTCCCCCTCTGATTCAGAAAAGGAGGGCCCCCCTCTGGAGATCCCCAGTCTTCAAGTGGTTGTTGCTCATTCACCCCAGGCGGGATGGGTCGAAGTCAAAAAAAGGAAAGGGAAAAAGATTCGTGTTGAGGCCTCTGCCCATTCTGGGTAGGAATCAACCTTTTTGCTTTTCTGTCATAGTTTGTAGCTCCTTGTGTTCTTCACTTCTTCTCCAGAACCGAGGTTGATCGTCCTATCGTCCCTATCATTTCAGTTATCAGTTTGCAGAGTTTCTGTTGTCTCTCTTGCTTTGTAACAACTTGTACCATATTTTTGCTTAATAAATTAGTGAATTCAGAAAAAAAAAAAAAAAAAAAAAAAAAAAAAAAATTTCCTTTTGGGCTTTCCTGTTTAGACCATAAACAACCTAATAAATGTGGTTTATTAAGTTATTTTACATAGTGAAAGCAATTTTACTTAGGGTAAAATTGGGCTTACATGGTGTACTTGGGTCCATCTAATGATAATAGGTTAGATGACCAAAAAATGGTGTAATAGATTGCCCCCCAGTGTGCGAGTGTTAGGAGCAAATCGTATGACCGAAGTACGTTGTAAGAACTCAATCACCAGACATCAAGAGGGAAGTCAGAGAGAGAAATGTAAGGTAGCCGAGTGTGCTGAATAACTAGACCCTGAGGAGACGAGACTCGCAGGTGCAACAAGTCTCTTTTTATGAGAGGGTACCTATGCTAAAGGCGGCGAGGGAGGCATACCTATGCCCGCCGAGACAAAGTACAAAAGAATAGTGTGTCCAGTAAACAAGGGACCGAACCATAAAGTAAAACCAGCATAAACATGAGCCAGATAATAATACAATGAAGAATCCCACATACATGCTGTGCCTGGGATAACAGCCAGGACTTATACAATAATATCTGAGTACATGAGATACAAATATAACCCAAATGCCCCCTATAAGCGGGGAAGGGCTCACAAAATCTGACTGATACATGCAAATCAAAGAGGCGCTGCAAGCGGCTAAGGCCGACATCATCAAATATATGGAGCTACATCAAGGGTTGCAATGAAGAGGTCATCCGGGCATGTGGGGGGCTACCTGCAGGGCCACCCCCTCATGAGGGCTGAGACATCTCACACACACCCGGGCATCACCAAGAGCTGTTGCTGCATCACTGGACCATCAAGCATACGGATCTCGATCATGCTGAAAGGAGCTGAAGTGGAGAAACAATCAAGTCAAAGGGTAATGAGAGATCCCTTTGCCTGATCCGAGGCACCGAACAAGAGTGGAAGCTGGAACCAAGGTACACCACCCTCTAGACCTGGCTTCTGGAATGAATGAGCTGATGTCGACAGAAGGAGGTTCGCCATAGGTGAGGCAATGAGAGATCCTCAATTAAGGCATGAGAGAAAATAGTAGAGCGACAGACAGACTGACACTAGTGATGATGGTGAAATGGAAGGGACTGAGTAGCGAATGGACGACTTCCCTTGTTAGAGCATAAAGGGCATGAATGACATGGCAGTGACTGACGCAATATCATAAGGGATAGGAGACAGTGGGACTGAAGGTCATAATGTGCGACACAAGAGAGAGACCAAGCAATGAAGAACGGAGGGCTATAGCGGGATACAAAGGGACTCGGGATAGACTCAATGAATGCGATGATGACTCAACTTGGATGCTCTAAACAAGGGCGACTCGATGGTGCTGCCACACAGTAAAGGCCCAATGGGGGACGATGAAAACATGAGTACAAGATGGTAATTCATGACGAAAATCGACACGAACAAAGACAAGTAAGGAGGCAAAATGGTGCCCCAAGTACAAGTGTCGTAAGTGAAGAAATGCGATTTTAAGGAGAGGTGAAGTGACCCTTCTTGGACAAAATGTGTCCTGGTGAAGTATCAAATCACCAAAAACTAATAGATACCCATTTGAGGGCTCGGTGAGAGCTTTCGAATGGTGCAGACGGTTTGTCAAACGGGGCTACGGTATGGTCGCAGCAAACGAAAGAAGAAACAAGGGTTCTCTTTTAATAAGGCAGTTTTCCCCCCAAATTCACTCATTTGCTAGTGTTGCTGTGGTGAATGTAGAGAGAGAGAAGGCCCTAAATCTTGTGGCGAGCATAGCGGACAAACCGACCATTGGAATCGAGATCCGTCAGTTGCAGGTAAGAGGCCTAACCTTACTCTTTCATTTTGATGGATTGAAAGTTCAGTTTAGGGCCCAAAATATCAGTAACAGACCCTCCTTCATCTCTACGGCCGGGTCGCACTTTTTGGGCCAAAAAGTGCGACCTGGGAAGCAAGTTTCAGGGCAAAAACTGTGACCTGTCCCAGAATTGGGCAGAAAACTGCGACCTGGGAGATGAGGGGGTTTTAGTGCTGTTTTATGGCTGAGAGTTGGGTTTTTGTGTTTGGTTATGGTATTCCCGATCTGTATGCTGAAAAAAAATGATTTTTTTTTGCAGATATGGCAGATATACGGGTGAGATGGAGAGAGAGAGACATGGGTACATTACAGGTAGAGATCCAGGCAGATCAGGGGGTCTGTCGTGTGTTGGCCAGGTTTGGGGTTCTAAAGTTTTTGGAGAACCCTCTGATGAGAGCGGGAGAGCCGTTGTTGGCCCGGATTATCAGTTACTGGGATCCAGAGCATGAGGTCTTTGTAGTGCAGGGTCACAAGATCGAACTGAAAGTCCAGGATGTGTATTTTCTGATGGGTCTCCCGCCACTGGGGATGGTGGGAAACACGCAGCCAGTATTACCGCGGGGGCGGCATATCATGGATTTTGTGGAGCGACATTGTCGACTGGGTCTCCAAGTCAAGGGGACTTAGATACCGATCGGGGACCTAGAGAGATTAGAGACTCGTGCAGTGGCCGCAGTAGGGTTGTGTATCCTAGGCAACCAGGCGCTCCATCACATCACTGGGGGGCAGATGATGATTGTGGAGAGTGTGTTGAGTGGGACCTACTATGGGTGGGCCCAAATGATGCTGGTGTCGCTAAAGCGACAGTTGTCGCTCTGCAAGCGGCAAGTGAACCATGATTGCTCGTATGGGACTTTATTGTGCGCCTTCTTCTTTGAGAAGATCCCGACCTTGCGGCCTCGTATACAGCTTCCAGATGGGGGCCCGAGAGAGCCCAGGATGCGCCGGTGGGGGCGGCTACTGTGCAGAGGAGGAGGAGGGGCAGTCGGGCGAGTGTTTCGACCTGAGTTCTTTGCCCATTGGGATCAGATGTCGTTATACATAGACGACTATCCCTATAGTGGGATGAGTTATTGTGGGGATCCGGACCTACCACTTCCACCTGGTCGAGTATGGGGGCCCGATGGTAAGTGATAAGTAACTATTCTTGTATGGGCATGTTAAAGTTATTGAATAGTAGATATGGTACTGATTCATGTACTTTTGGTATGCAGATATAGCTCCGGTAAAACTGGCCAGATATATGGGACGCCCGGCAGCCTCTGGAGCTGCAGGGTCGAGTGGGTCGAGAGCAGCGCGCAATGAGGATGCGGCCTCCCTTCTGGAGGACATCCACCGTAGATGCGAGACATTGATGACCGGAGTTTCAGAGTGCAGGTGGCAAGACTTAGACGACTAGTACGTGGAGGCATGCATTGGTCTTCCCTCGGAATGGCGAGGTGTCATGCGGCGCATGGCGATGGCCAGTCAAGGCATACGTGATCTACGGGCTGCAGGGGCAGAGCCATTGGCACGGGATCCGCCAGATAGTGAGTAGGTGTGGGGCATGTGGTGCCCCCTAGTGTGTATGTAGGGGCAGGTGGTGCCCCCAGTTTTGAGTTTTTTGTAACATGCTATGGGCATGTCATATGTATCAGAGTAGGTGGACTCTAAACACATGTTTTGCGACACATATTATGGATATGCATCGTTTTTAATGATTATGAATGTTATTGTCTTGTATGAAATGCGTGTGATAAATTCCAATCTAGAACATGGTTTGCAATACTATCTACATAGTGATTTTGTTCTCGAGGTACATGGTTGAAAGTTATGGTTTCAAATTCATGTATCAAGAGTTTCACTCGTAAATATCGTCTAAACAGCACAGGGTTATGCACACGATAAACACCATTTAGTTGCATGAAAAGAAGTAGGGAATCCAAACGAACATGCAGATGGAGGATGCGATGAAAGAGGGCATCGGCTAAGAGACCACGCACTGCATCATATTCAGCCTGATCTCCGAAGACTTGCATTTCATGATAGAGGAAAGACAAGGAAGACAAGATTACATTGAATCTTGGTTCAATTCAGTCATTGGATTCCAATGCTCAATTATTCAATATCTTTTGACATCATCTAAATCAAGACAGTTGGCATCTCATATACAGGTACATATCAAAGAGTGTCTTTCAAACTTGCATATGAGTTTATCTATCATCTTGTTACAGACATGGTTCCATTGGAAGTACTCATATACTTGAACAAGATTTTCTTTTTCAAGTAGAGTAGGACATAAAAAAAAAAAAAAAGAAAAAAAAAAAAGAGTAGAAAAAAAATAAGTCCTATTGTGAAAACCAGCTTGCTGGCGCAATTGGACATGAGATTTGCTTGAAAACCAGGTAACTGGCGAGCAAGTTTCACAATAAAGTTCTGCAATTTCATGATGGTTTCAATCTTTCATGGTTCTTCAAATCATTCTTGGTTCTATGCTCGAGTTGGATGATGTGGAATTCCTTAAGGTCCACCTTCCAACAGATCTTGTCCCATCGACCTCAACACTTTATCTGGGATCAAGATTAGAGATTATTTGAAGTGCCTTGGAGCTTGCATTCATCAATGGCAAGCCTCCTCGTTGATAACAATGGGAATACAACAATGTCTCTTGATTGTCAAATCTTGCGGGCGACTCGACTTCGACACATTCATTCGTCCCTGTCAAGATGCACTGAGGTACCTTGACACTCATTTACATTATCGGTGAGTTGTCTCGCATTGGTTAACGATTTTCATTATTGATCGGTAATCCAATGATTTCTTCCCATGCTCGACTTCGACACATCTATTCGCATGGTAAGAATTGTACCATGAATGTTGGCTTTAATGAAGACTAATGGTTTTATGGAATCAACAACAACTTGCAGCAGTAAATTTTATTAGTTTCTTGTAGCAGCATGTTCATCTTTTTTTCAATTCAATAACAGCTGCGGAAAGTGGCAGTTTCTGCAGCCATTGCTGTAGCAGCCTGTTTTCGTCTTTTTGCAACTTTTTCCAGAAGGCAGTTTTGGCGCAACTTTTGCAAGAGACTGGAGCAGAAATAAAAAATTCTGAGCTTCTAGGTTTTCTCAGAATATGATAAATTGAGTAAGACGCGGACAGAATTTGGAAAAAAGCAATTTTTAAGGGCATTTCAGAAGGGTTTTTCAGGCAGATTTTCAATTTTCAGCGTTATGGACAGAATAGGACAGATTTGAGTGTTTTTGCACAGCAGCACCTTTTCTTCATCAAAATGAAATTCTGGAAGCATGTGGCAGTAGAGAAGGTAAAAATACACAGTTTCCCATTGGAATCACTCAATTTGGTCTTAAAATGAGTCCGTGGCGTACTTTTTTGTTGCAAAATTGGGCAAAATGAAGGGTGAAACAGGGCAGAAATTGATTTTGTCATAACTTTCAAACCGTGCATCCGTTGGTCCTGAAATTTTTATGGTAGATGCACTGAGGAAGGGTGAATAAACACAAAAAAAATTTCAGAAAATTTCAGTGTGTATTTTTCAAGAAATTGGCCACTTTCACCTACAGCCATTTCTCATTTTCCGGGAGATCCATGTAACCAATGGCAGAGATTTTTTCGTCGGAAGATGCATAATAATATTGGTAACAACCTCAGAAAATTTCAGGGAAGTCTGATGTAAAATTTGAGAGAAATTCCAAAATTCATTTCACTCTACAATTCCACTCCATCTCACTCCATTTTCACTCCATCTCACGCCATTTTCATTTCATTTCACAAGTCCATTCCACTTTCACTCCATCTCACGCCATTTTCATTTCATTTCACAAGTCCTATTCCACTTTCACTCCATTACATTTCACATCCATCTTCCATATTCATACTTCATTTCTTCTTACAGATTGCATGTTGCAGCCACATCTTAATCAGCAGTTCTGACATGATTGTACAGCCTACAAAGAGATGATGATTACAGGAAATTGAAGGATTCTGTTTTGAAGACCAATATGCTCAAAGAGGACCAAGGGAACAACATCAAGCACAACAATTAACAAGGTCAAAATTCTGAGGTAAATTGTGAAAATTATTTTAATAGCAAAAAGTCAAAACATGAAATAGATACAATGTGTATAATCATATGTTTCCTAAAACAACCTATCATTCGAATTGATTAACATATCTTGGCCATATCCCTTATCCAACATTCCAACCTACTATTCCACATCTCCTTAAGATTGTATCATTCACTTATTTCACCAAAAGTTCATCATAAATTCTTCATCAGATCCATAGCCACTTCATTTTCCCTTATAGCTTAATCACCTCCCTCCATTCACTTCCATTACACTTTGCAGCCAATCCATCTCTAAGTGCAGAAAGGTAATTCTAAGGGTGAAGCATCATTCTTCAACTAATCCATCTTCAGACACAGAGATACAGTTTCAAAATAAATCATTATACTCTGTAGTCAATCTAGCTTCAAGCATAGAAAAGTAATTCTGAAAGGAAGATAATCTGCACAAAGGAGGAATGTGGCTAATTGTCAGGACACAATCAGTTGAAGTCAAGTATTTGAAAGGATATCCACAAGTCAAGGAGCTACTACAATAAGAAGGGAGGCTAAATTTTATAGAGAAATTTGATGGCTTCCATAAGGAGATTATAAAATCTTTTGTCAAATCTTTTGATGGAGCAGAAGAAGAAAATATGACATGGTTATTGAAAATAAAATTGACACTCCACTACAAGAGGAAGATGAAGAACTAATTTCTGAAAAGAGATTAGGGCCAAAAGAATCAGAAAGAAAAAATTTGGATGTTTCAGAGTACATGGAATAAGTTTTGATGAAATTGCATGAGGACATGCAATAGTCTTGCAGTGGGGGTATGTTGAGCCTCAAATTTGTGCTTTCTTTCATTCCACTTTACCTCATTTCATCATTCTTTTATCACTTCATAAGCCTAAAATCAATGAAGAATGATTAGGATTTCTTAAAGGTTACATGCAATTGATTAACATATTGTATTTTCATGATTTTTGCTATTTTAACAATTTTCTGCAAAATAGCTACAGAATGCAGACATTCCGTAGCTGACCGGCGATTCTGCAGCTGTTTTACAGTTTGAGTATGTTCCAGGTGGCCTCTCAAGAAAAACCGCATATGGGCATATTCCACGTCATGTCTACATGGTTTGTTGCTCACCATGAAGGAAGAAACGAATTTTGTGTATGGTTTTGACATGTGGGAACATATTTAAGGAAGCAGACTTCTATTAGGACTGTCTCAGTCCAGATGTCCTTTTCTTTGTCACACAGCCACTTCAAGAGTCCTAATGCGATTCTGATAAGGAAAGACAATGATCCTGAATTGTTGCAAGTCTTGTTATGTGCATTTGTTATATAAACACTTGGGAAACCAAGAGCTAGGCTGGAGACTTCATTCCAGATTTTGCTTAGACTCTGTGTTACATTTCTGAAAACGCAGAGTGTTATGTTCAAGTTATTTCAGCTTTAATAAAGCAGACAAAGTTATTTTGAAGGCGTTGATTTAGTTTGGAGTTGGATGCTGTCAAGTGGTAGAGGGCCCCTGCCTCTTGCACGGATTTATTTTGCGTTAATTAGATAAGTTTTTCTAGCTGCCTTTACACTTTGCATTTGAATTAATACTTGTTTTTGTTAGCTACTGTAGTCGTTCTCATTCTAACTCTTCCACCAGAATATATTCTTCCAAAATACCTCTAATGATGAATGGGAATTGACTGTGATATTTTAGAAGTTTAATTGTGTTTTCATTTCGAACTGTGTGTTTTATGTCAATTTGCATTAGATAGTACAGCCAGACTTGTTTTCGTAATATGCAAATAGATTAGTTGCATTGTAGTTTAATACTCCGGAGATCAAAAAGCGCTTTAGTTCATTGTACTTCAAAGTTAGGATTATGGCATTTTAGTTTAATTTTGTTCACCATCTTTCCAGTTTGAATAATTGCATTTTAGCCCAGTTATGGTCACTGTGTTTTCAGTTTGATTAATTGAACTTTAGCTTAACTCTGTCATTTGTATTTCAAAATAGATTAATTGCATTCTCGTTCATGTTTTGCTTAATGTATAGCAAGTTTCACTAATTAGTTGAATGATAGTTCTGTTTTACTAGACTAAGGCTTCCATTATTTACAAAAACCACTCCTGTTATTAAACTCTTCCAACATATCACTATGCAGACAGGAATTGGTAATATCATTTCATGGCTTTGATTATTCTGCAGATTCTTCTAATTGTGCAACTAGCCTTTTCCTCAAAATTATCTCAAAAGACTTTAACTTTCAAATAAGGCTTAGTAATGACAATTTAGGTTGCAGAATAGATTAGTTTCAGGATCCTTGATTAATTTAGAGCAGAATTATTCACTGTGTTGCAGAACTAACTTTTCCAAATATGTCCAAACAAATATCTAGTCATGGATAAGATCTGTTTTGTGATATGGTAAATTGTTGTTTAGGAAAACCTCACTGCACTAAATTTATCCTTTGCTTGAAGTATTCCAACATGTCTCTAACAAATGAATTGGACTAAATTTGTGTTGTGAGTTACTGCCTAGTTTTGCATACCACACATGATTTAGAATTGTTTCTAGTGTGACCAACAATTGCTTTTCATCAACAATTAGTTCCTTCTCTTTTCAAAATAAAACCATAAAACCAAAAACATCAGAAAACACTAAACACAACGAAGTAGGAAGAGGTTACTTAGGCACATATAGTGCACCACACTTCAGCAGTTTACTGACCCTGGTTGACAATTAAATGAGCTCAATTTAGGAGACTAGATTGAGACCAAACATGCCCTGTTGCTGGTTAGCAGTGTTAGGGTCAACACCTTGAGGATTGGGTCCACGAGTACCAGGGGCAGATTGATTTGGATTTCCTCTCCGCCTTCTTTGAGAAGAAGGGGGATTAGTCATGCCCTGCTGTGCAAATACTTGCCCTGGAGGGGGCTAAAGGTGCTGTTGCTGGGGTTGAGGAGGCAAGGGAGGTGGAAGCGCATATGCTAGAGGAGCTGGCGCACCAGGCTGTGGATAAGGGTAATGGTTAGGTTGGGCAACATTGAGGTAAGCAAGAGGTTGGGCAAAAGGATGAGGCATGCCATATCCTGGATACATGCTACCGGGAGGGGGAAAGGTGCTAGAGGTGCTGGCCCCTCCTTGAGGGAGACCATAGCCTATAGGAGGTTGAGCATATGGATGAGAGAGGGCTCCAATGATACCGTCGACGGAATGAGATGCCCCCGGGGCATTAGCGCCGCTGGGCCTGGGGAGGTCAGGAAGGACAGTATAAACATAACCAGATTGAGCATAGATCAGGTCATATTTCAAGGCTATTTGGAGGGCGGCTTCTTCGGTTTGAGGAAAGTGGGAGGCGACATCTTTGCCGATAGGAGCTAAGAGGGTGCAAAGGAACCAGTCCATGTAAACCTGATCTTCTAAGGGGGGGGCTCGACATAAGCTCCGTCTTCTTCGCCATTCCTGGACATGGGTGGAAAGGCGGGTCGAAGAGGTCTGCTTGAAGGAAGTCAAGAGCTCCGTGCCAGTATCGTATCGGAGAGGGAGATGGAAATAAGATAAAAAGGCTTGGGCAAGGGTCGCAAAGGTGGTATGGGAAGAGGTGGCTTGGTCAACATACCATTTAGAATCTTTGCCGGTAAGCGTGCATTGGAACAACCAAAGACAGATGGAATCGTCGGTAATGGAATTGGAGGAACACCACATGTGGAAAGATCGGACATGATTGGTTGGATCTTCTCCAGCAAGGCCTTCGAACTTAGGGATGTCAGAGGGGAGCTTGGTTGGCATAGCAGGCCAACCAACATCGTGGCGGATAGGGTCATTGATCAACTGATTGAAATCGGGGAGGCTGAGGCCTGCGATATACTGCAGCAAGGGTATGGCCGAGGTAGTTCCTGTAGCGGTTCCGCTAGTAGTAGTTCCGACATTAGGGCCGGGAGCATCGCTAGCATTAGGCCCTGGACCAGACATGGTGAAGGTGACAGGGGGAGAACCAGAAGGAGAAGGAGAACCCAATGAATCAGAAGAGGAGTCGGAGTGCAAACTCGGAGGAGGACTGGCTCGATGATGGCGGGACGGAGCAGGTCGATCGACCAGAAACTGAGGGTGAAGGCCAAGAAGTCTCCGGGAAGTGCGCCTTGGGGGCTGATCTGAAAATGGAATGTACTTGTTTGAGGGTGCAAGGTATCCATTTCCCATAATTTCAAATTGAGCTATACACTCCAAGTGACCTCTGAAAATGTGAGAACAAACTATTTCCTATACAGAGATGGACTGTAGGGGCATTCACCGGATGTTTCACCTTTCTAGGAAAGGATGAATCCGGAGGCTACCTGGCCCTCTACAGACTCTGCCTAAGGAAATAATATGTAAACACTTAGAAGTCTTTGGCATTCACATACTTGAAATTTGATGTCTTGCGGAATAAGACAAATAACTTTCTGCAGCTGAGTAGGTGATTATGTGTATATGAAAGTTATGTATATTTGCTGTTTAACAATTTATATCAGTTTTGTTTAGCATATCATCTTCAGCAAATAAAGACATCAAAATGATAAGCAGTTCACCCCCTTCTCTGGGCTACATCTGCTGGACCAAGCCTCTCAAACTAGGTTTGTCCTCTTGTATTAAAAATGCTACAAAGGCTAATACAAGAATAAGAATGTCTCGAAAGACAGATCTGACTGTAAATACAGAATCAGAAGATAGGAATTAGCTAAACATGCTCTTTCCCAAACACTAAACAGTGAAATTTGTACCTGCTACAGTACTTTTCCCCAATTGTCCCTAGTGGCCCTTTAGACTTGCATGGAGAATTTCGAGGTGAAGATGACCTCAATTGGTTCTGAAACCTCTGCCATTAGAATCAGAAGGTCGAAAATATCAGAAATAGCCTTTTGAATCACCAAAAATGGATGAACATAGCACCCAAACAGCTCCAACACTGAAATGGCCCTCTTGGCCCTGAAAGCTTCCCTGAAGCTAAACAGTGAGAAGAATTCCTCAAAAGGAAAAACGAGCTGTAGAAATGGATTCATAATTCTGAAAAACTTCAGGAATGACCTTCGTTCCACATAAACTGACTGCACAATTCCCAATGCAGCTCCCAAACTGATTTGGCCCTAGTGACTCATGGAACTTCCACGAAGCAAAATCACCTGCAAACGACCTCAGATGGCTGTGAAACCTGTGCCAATGTCTTCAGAAGGTCGAAGAGACCCAAAATCAAAAAAAAATTCGTCTTCAAAGGCCTCTCCTAGCAGAAGTTATGCCCAATTTACTGAACTGCCAGTTTGGGCTAAAAAATCTCCACTAAATATGGAGAACTGGAGATAAGGTAGACAAATAAGCAATAGGCGCCAAAATTGGGGCGGACTCCGCCAAATATGGCGCGCGGTTGGTTGGCAATAAATGTTAGGTTGAACGTTCATATGGGCGGAGGTTATATGCAACGGTTTGTATTTAAATATAACCGTTTAAAATGCCACCATAAACAACCCACATATAATACATCCAAAGTTTAAATATCCGCCACGAAAAGCGCGCCGAGCCTGGGGTAAGGTTCCGCCGGAGGATCATGTGGGAAGGGGGCTGGCCCTTCGGGGCTGGCCCCCTCGGGCCCCGCCCAAAACAGTTACCCGCCATAAATATAACCCCGTCCGCATATATAACAACAAACAAATGTGTGGCCCAACGGTAAGACGGATGGATGTTACTCCGGTGGTCACGGGTTCAAAACCTTCCGAGCCCGAAATAATTTTGAACGCCATTTCAACTTCGGTCTTGGGGCCCACGTGGCGGCCTCCGGGCTAGCCACGTGGCGCCTTTTGATTGGTCGCCAAGGGAATATTCCCCAGAATATTCTGCGGAATATTCCACGGAATATTCCCAGAATATTCTGTGGAATATTTTTTTTTTAATAAAATTTTTCCACAAAGTCCAATTTGGCATTTTTTTAATAGAAATGAAGAAATCTTCAAACTGGAATAACTTCTTCATACGGAGACCATTTTTCGAACCGTTCGCGGCGCCGGAATCAGGAAGACGAGCACTATCCAGTCGTTTAGGTTCCAACCAGTTCTGAGCACTTTCAATTTTGACCATTTTACGACACTTGGTCCTGAGCTCCTGATCACACCTCCCAAATGAGAAGGCTTTTGGTCCCCAAAAGCTTACTGAATCTGATCTGAACTGTACAACAATTGAGGAACAGAAATATCCTCTTCCAGTTAGCCAAAAGAGCATACTAATGCCCAAAAATGTCCTGCCTTGCTAACTGTCGTCATGGCGACTTTTTGCTGCATACGCCAAATACTTATCGAATCCCGACCAAGTTCTTTCGCCAGACAAATCTGAAATTGCAGGAACCAGCAATTGAAATTTGCTGAAATATGAGCTGAAATATTCCCCTGAATATGTGGACTTTCCAACTGTCACGAAGCCCATCCAAGGCACCTCCATTCCAGAAGAAGAGCTGCCTCCCAAATGAAAAGGCTTTTTACAAAGATGAAACACTTCATCATTTCTCCTGTTTACAATCTTGGAGATCAAATTAACTTTTCCCAAGTCAATAACATTACATGCATGGATAAAAACAAAGTAATCAACCCTTCAAGTTAATCACACATACATGTTTAAAATACAAGGAAATCATCATGATCCCTGTGCTCATGCATCTCATTATCATGCATGCAGTTTATCCTTCAACTTTCTCTTAAGTACAATCATAAGTACAAGATCCTCAATCACATGTACATGTACTTCCAAAGCTGAAATCAATATAACTTTCTCTACGATAGAGTGAGTCTCATACTCAGCTTTTCCATCCTGCAACTTGCATTCCTTAACAAAGAAAATGCATTCAATCAAAAGACATGCAACTTTAATTGGATAAGAATTCTAACCATTTCTTACCAATCCATTTCAAAGGTGATTCCTTTAACTGCACATCGATATCAGCATGTGTATCATCCTCACACATATCAATGATGGAAACTTCCTTCCCATTCTTTCCATACTCTTTCTCCCACTTCTTCAACTTTTGTGGAAGCATTGTTGGATTCAAAGTCCAACACCTTTCAACAGTATGTCCTTGCTTATGGAAATTGTCATTATAAAAATGAACAAAAGAGCTTCATGAAACTCAGCAAAACAACAAGTAGTTTATGTATCAATAGCACACTCAACACTGCTTAAGACACCTTTCAAGCTACACAATCAAGCTAGTGATGTCAGTCAAGCAAAACTGGTGCTCCGATACCATCTGATCTGAAAATGGAATGTACTTGTTTGAGGGTGCAAGGTATCCATTTCCCATAAGTTCAAATTGAGCTATACACTCCAAGTGACCTCTGAAAATGTGAGAACAAACTATTTCCTATACAGAGATGGACTGTAGGGGCATTCACCGGATGTTTCACCTTTCTAGGAAAGGATGAATCCGGAGGGTACCTGGCCCTCTACAGACTCTGCCTAAGGAAATAATATGTAAACACTTAGAAGTCTTTGACATTCACATACTTGAAATTTGATGTCTTGCGGAATAAGACAAATAACTTTGTGCAGCTGAGTAGGTGATTATGTGTATATGAAAGTTATGTATATTTGTTGTTTAACAATTTATATCAGTTTTGTTTAGCATATCATCTTCAGCAAATAAAGACATCAAAATGATAAGCAGTTCACCCCCTTCTCTGGGCTACATCTGCTAGACCAAGCCTCTCAAACTAGGCTTGTCCTCTTGTATTAAAAATGCTACAAAGGCTAATACAAGAATAAGAATGTCTCGAAAGATTTATCCACTGAATTATTAATCGAAGATAGGAATTAGCTAAATATGTTTCTTCCCAAACACTAAAATGCTGAAACTGTACCTTGTATAAGCATTTTCCCCAATTGTCCCCGGTGGCCCTTTAGACTGTGCATGGAGATATTCGAGGTGAAGATTCCATTGGTTCTGAAACCTCTGCCATTAGAATCAGAAGGTCGAAAATAGCAGAAATAGACTTCTGAATCACCAAAAATGGATGAACATAGCACCCAAACAGCTCCAACACTGAAATGGCCCTCGTGGCCCTGAAAGCTTCCCTGAAGCTAAACAGTGAGAAGAATTCCTCAAAAGGAAAAACGAGCTATAGAAATGGATTCAGAATGCTAAAAAACTTCAGGAATGACCTTCACCCATTACAACCGACCGCACAATTCTAATGCGGGGCCCCAACCGATTTGTCTCCATGATTCCTGGAACTTCCATGAAGAAAAATCACCTGCAAACGACCTCAGATGGCTGTGAAACCTATGCCAATGGCTTCAGAAGGTCGAAGAGACCCAAAATAAAAAAAAAATGCGTCTTCAAAGACCTCTCCTAGCAGAAGTTATGCCCACTTTACTGAACTGCCAGTTTGGGCTAAAAAATCTCCACTAAATGTGGAAAGACTGAAGATAACGCCACCAAAATAGCAAAGGGCGCCAAAATAGAACAACCGCCGAACTTATCCGCATGGTTAATGGGTTGGCAATTAATGCTAGGTTGAACGTTCATATGGGCGGATATTATATGCAACGGTTTGTATTTAAACATAACCGTTTAAAATGCCACCATAAATGCTTAATATAAAAACCAAAAACCAACCCACATATAATACATCCAAAGTTTAAATATCCGCCACGAAAAGCGCGCCGAGCCCAATGACTTCCACGGAGGGTCATGTGGCGATCATCTTTTCCTTTGGGGCTGGCCCCCCCGCTCCGCCCAAAACAAGCATTCGCCATAAATATAACCCCGTCCGCATATAAAACAACAAACAAATGTGTGGCCCAACGGTAAGACGGATGGATGTTACTCCGGTGGTCGTGGGTTCGAATCCTGCGAGCCCGAAATGAAATTTTGAACAAATGCGCCATTTTCAAATTCCACGTCGGGGCTCACGTGGCGGCCTCCGGGTTAGCCACGTGGCGCCTTTTGATTGGTCGCCAAGGGAATATTCCCCAGAATATTCTGCGGAATATTCCACGGAATATTCCCAGAATATTCTGTGGAATATTCTTTTTTTAATAAAATTTTTCCACAAAGTCCAATTTGCCCTTTTTTTAATGGAAATTGAGAAAACTTTGAAGCTGAATAACTTCTTCATACGGAGACCATTTTTCGAACCATTCGCGGCGCCGGAATCAGAAAGACGAGCTCTATCCGGTCGTTCAGGTTCCAACCAGTTCTGAGCACTTTCATTTTTGACCACTTTACAACACTTGGTCCTGAGCTCCTGATCAGGGGCGCAATGATGTCAACACAAACACGGCACAAGGGGAAGAAGAACGACCACAAGGGCAAGGAGGTGCAGAATCAAGTCGAAACAAGGGCAGATAGGTGCAATGTCAATTGATTTTAAATTCTTTGCCTGGCGGTGTAAACCAGGCTCTGCTTCGCTTAGGGTGAGTGTGTGGCGTGCATTAATTTTAATTTTTAAACCCTTTTTGTTTTGAGAGCAAGAGAAAAAGTGTGCTGCGTAACTGAAAATAAATCTGCAGAGAACAGTATATAATGCTGAAATAACAGAAAAATAACAGCTACTAGTGCATCGATTCAACCCAAGAAGGCGGGTCACTCAAAACTAATCTAAAAAAGAGCAAAAATCTAGTCAAAACACACTTAAAAAGAGGCCAATAGATCTAGGGTCAAAAGGGACAGGGATCTAAAGGATAATTTGTTGAAAAGAGGTGCAGATCACAGCCAAGAGGCAGAGGCAAGGTGGCTGGGAAAAAGGAGGAAATCAGCAAAAAGCAGAAGGGGCAAGGAGGAGGCCCTAAAAGTAGATCCAAAAAAATCTTCAAGAGGTGATTTGAGAGGTAGAAGAGCTGATTAAAAGGGATCTGAAAAGGAGGTAACAGATCTGGAAAAGGGGAGGCTGAAACTCTGAAAAAATAGACACCTGAAGCAGCTAAAACTCTTCCACCAAAAGTGGAGGGTACTGAAGCCCTAGGGGGCTAGGTTCCCACTTATATGAGCAAAACATATCAGGAACAGGTCAGAATGGGCTGAGACAGAGGCTGGAAAACCCTGACAAAAGCTTCAGAAAAAATGCAGAAAAACAGCTGAAAAATTGGCAGGTCGTAGGTTCTGACCTGTTTTCAGTGCAGGTCGTAGAAAATGGGCAGAAAAGTGCGACCTGGAGGTCCAGGTCGTAGTTTATGGGCTGAAAAGTGCAACCTGAAGCTCCAGGTGTCTCGGCGGCAGATTTCCGGAAAATTTGCCGTCTCAGTTGCGGCTGATGTCGCTTACCTACGCAATAGGGCCAGAAACACACGGAAGTTAGAAATTTTAATGTTTTAGGGTTTTATAGGAGAAAAACAACATGAAAATAGGAAAAACAAAAATCTGAAAAGAAACCCTAGGGTCTGAAGTAGCTGGATATGCAGGAATATGAAAAACGACAGCGGTCGTAATTTAAAACCCGTGTGGAGTCGCCATTTGTTAGTATGAATCCTTTGTCGAAGTGTACGAAAAAGGACCACTTTAGCTACGCATAACTAATAGCCCTAACAACAAAAGTGGCCGCCAATATCTTCAGATCTGTGGTTAGTTGAACATAAAAGAGCTGCAAAAACCAGATCTATGCATGGAAAGACATTAAGCAGAAAAAACAAGGGTTTGCTCCATATACCAATAGACAAGACAAGAACAATTTTTGAAAGAATTTTTTATATTAATTGGGCACCTGGGAGGAAAACAAGAAGGCGTATCCAATTCTCCTCAGTGGGATGGGTTCTTGGAAGTCCTCAGCACTTTAGATCTAAGATTTCTCTCTCTTGTTGGTGTAGAAAACCCACACAAAGAATAGAACTCAAAGGGAGCTCACACAACAAATAGTGGAAAAATGTGACCAAATGTATAGATCCAGAGTGATCTAATAGGCAACAAAAGGTGAAGAATGGTAGGAAAAACCCTCCTATTTATAACAAAATATTGGGTCATTCTAGATCTTGGTGCATGATTAAAATAATGTTAACCAAATATAGATCCACCTTTTATGGAATATTTTATTATATTTGTTGGAGGGAAAAAGTATTTGACTTGGGTCAAATCCCTTTATTTGTTAATAATAAATAAATAAATGATTTATTTATCTTTTTAAGGAAGTGGTTGAAGGATAATTAAATAAATAATGATTTATTTAATTATTTGTAGGTGATTTGGTCATATTTAACAAGGAATATTATCTAAATAAGATTTAAATAATTATTCCTAGAAAATAATAAGATAAATAAAGGTTTATCTAATTAATTTCTTTGTTTTTGGGTTAAAGATGACTAGGAATAATAATTAAATTATGGTTTAATTAATTATTCCATCAGGAAAATTAAACAAAATAGGTTTGTTTAATATTTCCTTTTGGGGTTTCCTGTTTAGACCATAAACAACCTAATAAATGTGGTTTATTAAGTTATTTTACATAGTGAAAGCAATTTTACTTAGGGTAAAATTGGGCTTACATGGTGTACTTGGGTCCATCTAATGATAATAGGTTAGATGACCAAAAAATGGTGTAACATTAGGGTTAAATGAAAGTTTGGATAGTTTGAGTTAATATTGAGTATTTTTCATCCAAGATGAAAATTTGATGTAAAGTCTGAAGTCAAAGAGTCGTAAGCTAAGTCAAAGGTCTGAATGTAGTTGGGTGCATGATTGGCAAAGCCCGACACCCAAATAATTTGGTCATTATAACACAAGCATTACTAAAGTGTTGTTTGCAGCAAAGTGAAGCAAGAGAGTTGCCCAAAGATGATTCTAAGACATAAAACCGAAAGAGGTCAAGTGCAGGAAGAGAGCTTGTATTTCTGAATGGAAAGTACGAAAGCTTGCTAAAAAAAGGATTCGAATGAAATCCACATGTGAACAGATGAAGTTCACAAAGGAGGAGAAGATGACTGTTGATAGTCATTTCAGAAGAACTAATGAAAACCACAGTAGAAGAAGGAAGAAGTAAAATTCCAAGTAAGTGGCATATGTAAGTAGTTAACTGATGAAGATTATGAGCAGGAGAAGGCTGAGATAATAGTTCACCTTGAATTGTTAATGGAATTGCTGTAGAGAAATGTGAAACACTAGACACATAGTTGGACCATGAGGAAGAAAGTGAAGTGGAAGAGACTACACACAAAGAGGGAAAAGCAGGTAAACATACAGTTGACAAAAGATCTGAGGAAGCTCGAGCAGATGATAAGTGTTCAGTCGAGGTGTGAAGAACTCAAAGAGGCTGAGTTGAAAATGGAAGTTTCCATTTGTGGCCCAGAACAGGGTGAAATTATGGGTGAAGAGATCAATGAGGAAGATCTCATGAACTATTGGAATAGTTCAAAAGAATCTAAAGATGTGTTTTTGAGAGAAGCAGATGAGGCTATGAAGCCTTGCATTTTTAAATCTCACATTTTATGTATGTTTGCAGGATGTGCAAAATATGGTGGACAGTCTGGTGAAACTGTCACAGAGAAGAACGAAACTCTTGAGGTGAAGTCTAATGGAGAATGCCTTTTAGAGGAGGAAGATATTGATTTGTTGCAACGGGAAGAAATCATAAATGAATTCTTGTTTGGGGTAAGAAAGCCAATTGAAGCTGTTATGGGGCAGGAGCATAATAGAAATGTCAAAGAGATATTCCAAGGAGGTAAACAAATGCATTTGTTTAATGAAATTTTTGATGGAGTTTTGCAGTGTGATGAAAAAGAAAACATGATAGCTCAGGAAGATTTCCAGAAGAAGAATGAATTTGGGAATGAAGATCGTGATGAAATGCTGGAAACATTTCACATGGAAATTGAGTTCTTGGAAAGATGGCTTAAGGACCCTGAGGGAGAAGTAAGGCTTGCAGAATCTGATCCAGAAGAGAATGTAGTTACTATGCATGATAGAGATGAAATGTTTTTAACATTTATAGAGTTGAATGAATGTTATAAATTTTTCAGATAATAATGTAACTGTAGGTACAGAAAATGACATTAATAGATATGATTTCGAAATCAGAGAAATTGAGCAGAAATTATCTGGAGTTGAGATGGAAGATCAGGGGCAGCAAGAAAATTATGTCCGTAGAGACATAAAGGAGACAGATATATTGGTCCAGCAGGATAAAGATGAAAGAAGCCATCAGTTCAAAACAGAATCTACTGAAATCCAGAAAGTTGATGATGGGAGATTGGTGCTTGAAGCATCAAAAGAGATCGAAAGTTCTTATCTTTTTAAAACTAATATTTTGTTGTTGAATGCAGGTACAACAATGGATGAGGAAATTGTTGCTATAAAAGCAATCAAATAATATAGTTGTAATCAAGAAGGAGTTCTTGATTATTCTTCATGGAAGAAAGTTGAGTATTCAACTCACTGGAGACGAAATAATTCGATAAAGAGGAATTAGTCCGAGGAATTGGTGAAAGAAAGTGTTGGAGAAGCCGATGGAATCTGATTGACCGAGTGAGTGATGAGTTAAAAAATCGAGTTGATACTTTGAAGGACCAGTGGAAAAACAGATTTTGGAATCCTGGAGGGAGCAAGTCATCAGGACTTGTGGCTGTCGCATTATTACAGAAAAGCAACGGACCTCATAGACAGGAGTCTATGGAAACTTCTCTACATGGGGAGTCCAATGCAGGTGCATCAAAGCTAAATTTTCATTATTCACTTATGTAATTAGGGGGGTGATGATTTTTTATTATTTTATTAATTATTTGCTCATTTTTAATAAATTAAGAGAGAAAATATAAATGTGAGGATTAATGTAAATATTCCTTAAATAATTAAGGATATGAGTGGAGTTGAATTAGGTAGTTAATCTAGGGATTAGGAATTCCATAAACGGGACTTAGGTGAGTCCAAAAAAAGGATAAATATAATTTAGATTTTAGTCGAGATTTGTGTGAAGGAATTTATGGAGTGGAATAAATTCATATTTATGTATAAATAGGAGGGTTGTGTGAGGAAGAAAAACAAGTGAGGAAGTGAGAAATACAGAGAGAGTGAGAAATGGGTTGAGAGTTTTTGTAAAGGGCCAAGAGTCGAAAGGCCAATTATTGTAATATTCGGCCAGATGTTTGAGTTTGTAAATTTTATTATGCTTATTATATATCAACATATATTTTTTTGTATGGCTCTCTTTTCTGTTATGCATATCTTGAGCTGCATCAAATGTTTTTTTTTAATGAATAATCAGAAGAGATTATTAATGGTGAAGGAAGCACACAAGTTTTTATATGCTAGGATCTATTTAACCCACTATCCTGGAATCAATAAGGCAACATCCTCAAGTCATGGAAATTTTCGGAAACCACCAATGGTTAGGTTTCTTCGAGCTTTTGAAAGGTTTTGATGAGGATATAGCTTGAGAGTTTGTAGTGTATTTGCAATACCACTCAGAAGAGAGAGCCACCATTGTGGTTAGGGGCCTAACCGTCACACTTTCACCTGAACTAATCAGAAAAGTCACCACTTTTCCCATAGGAGTTAAGTGGGTTAAAGAGAGGATGCCAAGGACTACAACCAAGAAAATATTATATCTACCCAGAGAATAATACATTGAGGACAAGAATGGAGTGAGGAGAGAAAGCCTTCCATACCCCTATGATGAAGTAGGCTTCCATATCATGAAATTAATTTCTTGTGAAGGTAGACTTAGTGTAGTTTATGGGTACCATTTCAGGTTTTTGAATGAGCTTAGGTTTCAAGGAGAACTCCCTCTAGAAAAAATATTGAGCATCCCTCATTTCCTCTTCAAATAAATAAGATACATGAGAAAAAAGGTGAGGGAAAGAAAATACAACCATTTGGCTCATCATGGCCTTATAAAATTGATAGTGAATGATGCTTTGATAATATTAAACCTCCCTGTATCTTGGTCCTAGTTCATAGACATGGATAGGGAAGCCTTCATAGCCACCGAAATATGACAAAACTCTGCCTCTAGTCTTAGAGAGAGGGAGGTAGAAGAAGACGAAGAGGAGGTAGAAGAAGAAGAGGAGGGGGTAGAAGAAGAAGAAAAGGAGGTTGAAGATGAGGAAGAAAAAGAAGGAATGGAGGTTGAAGCAGAAAACACAGAGACATTAGAAACAAAAAAATAAAAGTAGGAGGGGAAGAAGGAATAAAAGACAGAGGAGAAGAAAGGATTGGACCCTAAGGCTAGGCAGTGATACCTCCCCTCAGAACACCAACATGTCACTATAAATTACAGATCACTAAGTGGCTACTACCCTTGCCACTTTGAGAACACATGTGAAAACAAAGATGAAGAGGAAAACACCAATGTATTTCAGGACTAGGAAGAGTCAAAGGGTAAGGCAAGGGAAACCACAGACTCCAATGAAAAACCCTATTTCCATTGAGGAGTCACCCAAGAAAGATGATGAAATAAGGATAGAAGAAGGAAAGGTGCAAGAGGTCACCTCACCTGTGAGGACCCTTGTGACCTACATAATAAGACACTCAACAAGGTTAGCATCCCATGCACATCATACAACCCCCATAGACTCTCAAAGGACAAAAAAAAGGGAAAAAAAGGAATATAGGGTCTTCAGCAAGAAAAATAGATTTTGCTACAAGAAACTCTGTCTTTGCTACAGGAAACTCCAACAGACCTAGAATCAGAGAAAAATACCTTGGTTGAGGGAGAAAATTCAGCCATAGATGGGAAAGGGGTCAAAGAAGTTGAGGACAAGACAAAAGATGAAGGGAAAGATGAAAAAGGGGGGGAATAGAAAGATGACAAGGAGGAACCTAACTCACCAAAAAATGTCCTCAAAGATGTAGCATTAGTGCCAAACCCTAGCCCTCAACCCAATCTCAGCTCCTACTACACATTTATTGAAGGGGGAAGATTGATTCCTCAGAAGTTGATAGTGCCTTTATTCTATCAGTTGGAAGAGGAGAGGGCACACACTCATCATTGGATTAAAATTACTACAACCAAAGGTGTGCATGACATAGGGGTCATGGAGGAAAAAGTGACTAAGTTTGGAAGGGATTTTTCTGTTGCTAGGCTCAGAGAATCCATGTTGAAAAAGTAGGTTCAGAAGGCCCAAGCAGAAAATGTGGCATTGCAGGATAAGTTTCAATAAAAGGACAAAAAAATGGCCACCATGGAAGATTTGTGCATGGATTCCATCCAACATAGATACCCATCAGATTCTTATGTAGTCTACCTCAAGGAGTAGTGGATCCTATTTCAAATCAAAACACTAGCCTCTCATGGATCTTTAACTTTTTAGAACTGAAAAAAATTCATTGAATTTTGCAACCAGTCAAGTATGGTAGACAAGGAAAAAATGGAAAAATTCTACATGCACAATCTTGTGTTGACAGAATTGAACATTTGGGATGATAAACCTAGAATGGGAGACATGCAATTAATGGCATTAGAATATAGGATGGTTAATGAGAAAACCAGAGCACAAGAAGTAACAAGGGTCATGAGGATAGAAAACAAAGAACATATACACATTAGGGTAGAAATCAGCCCTAGGGGAGTCATCAACAACCATATCAATATAGAAAATGATCCTGCACTTGCAGAAAAGTACCTCAACACACAAGCTCAATCCATGGCTCACTTTGATGATGTTTATAGGTTTTTGGGAGATGAATGCATAATGGCTAGTCAAAGTAGATGGAATAGCCTCCCTCACAACCTTAGAAACATGGACTACCACACACTAGAGAGATTAAGAGGTGCCCTAGAAAGAGCACCACTATACTAGAGGGCCATCCAGGCCATCAAGATTCAGTGGCTTGGTTTGAAACTTAATCAACCCTTGCTACTGGGGCTGAGTGATGGAAAATACCAAGTTGAGAAGAATAAAGAATGGGAGGAAACATAAAATAATGATGGATTTCACCCTCCTGAAGGGACTCCCACAATTCTTCCTTGGGAATTCAGAGGGTCCATTAAAGTTTTCAAAGAAATGCAGGAGGACTAAGTTTCTCAGAGGATGAGCAACCATTTGGTAGAGGGTTGATGATGTGCTCAATCATAAGGTACATTTGGAGGGGTTAATTATCACCTTTTTCCCTTATTAAGTCTCTTTTTATCACATTTAATTGTATTATGGTCTTATGTTACTAGTGTAGATGGTGATTAAGGCTTGTCATACTTCGAATTCCTAACATGAGTTAAATGCAGGAAAATCACGAATATATTGCACTTTTGATGAAGATTTTGCAATTAAAGCTCCAATTAGGAAGCAAGGAGAGATTATAGGGGGATTTACCACCTCCTTAACTCCCAAAGGCAGCCAAGGGATCCTTTAGATTCCCTCCAAGAGCCTAGAATCAAAGGTATCCAAGAAAACTCAAGATCAGGTGCACCAAAGCTCCACTTCACTTGCAGTCAAAGTGGACACATCACCTACTTTTTAGGGAGTTGTTGTTAGCTACCCTCTAGGTTAAATAGCATTGAGCAAGAGCTCATTAGGATTCGAAATTTGAAGGAATATAATAGATTAAGCTCTTGTAATAGGTTTTTGATACTTTCATGTTTATGTAATGAGACTATTTTTTGTAATAGGATGAGTATTCAGATTGTGCTTCACTGACTTAGTTTCAAAGGGCTAGGCTTGTGGGTTAGCACCCAATCCATTGGCCTTATTCTCTCTTAGGTATTCATTCTTTACTTTTATGTCATTGTATCTAGTTTGCTTTATGAGTTTTTAGCTAGTTTGCTTACATTTCAATTCATTGTTTTTAGTTTGCTTCCATTTTTCTTTTGTTGTAGATTAAACTTGCTTACATGTTGGTAGAATAGTTTATAAGCTCCGAAAGATATGTTTCGAGCTTCCCTCTCTCATCTCTTTCATTAGAGCTTGAGGAGGGTGGACCTTCTCCACAAACCAAATTTGATTTTTAGTTTATGTTTTCTTGGAAAGTGTTGTAGTGTCATGAACATGTTTAGAATGTTGAGTTAGATCTTTTTTTGAATGCTAAAGTAGGTTTGCTTTCCAAATTCCACTCATATTTTCCATTTCCTTCATCATGAACGTCTCAATATTTGTTTCATGAACAGGTAGTTTTCCTATAGGTTCAATTAGCACAAAAAAGAAGGACTTCACCAACACCCTCAACTTCATTTCTCACCTCTCATCAACCTTCTATTCATCAAATCACCATCAACCATGTTTTTAGATTTTTCACCTTCACACCATGAGAAAACCCTAGAGGTGCAATACAAGCTTCTCCAAAGGTTCTGAGCTTGGCCAAGGGGTTGGCCACCTTCCACTCATCCAAACACACCTTCAATCCACCTTCCCTACGATTTTCTCCACCATTTTGGGCCTTAGATTTCCCTCAGACTATTTCCTGTAGCAATTCAAGACTTTCCTGTAGCATCACTTGTAGCAGCACCAATGGGCCCCTCCTTAAGCCCATAATTCACCATCCACCTCATCCATACCTGCCAAAACTACTAAGACACCTTTAGCCTTGCACCCATGAGTTCAAGCCCTTCCTAAATCACCTTAGCGCTTTCTCCTCCTAGCTGCAAAACATTACATTTACAAGCATAGTTAGGTCATGATTAGATGCATGATTAAAAGCATGATAGTTAGAACATGAAGTAGATAGAGTGTGTTTATCCATTTGGCCCAAAAACATGTGATTAGGTTATTCTTCTTTATGAAATTTCAATTCAACAATTCACTTCATGAAATATTCCTAGTTTGCTTTCATTTCTTGCCATAGCTTAATTTATAGATTTCTTTCATTGCAGAGTAGTTACATGTAATTTATTGTTGTAGAATATTCCTTTGATTGTTGATAGAGTAATGGCTTTGAATCATTTGTAGCCCTAGGTCTTAATTCAAAAGTGTGACAGAATTCATTTAGAAACCATAGAAATAACACCCTTTCGTAGAGCCCAGAAGAGGATGACATGAATAGAATGCATCTGCTATGTATATAGCACTGTCACCTCCAAGTTTGTACGAACCCCACATTTGCAAAGTACATTAGATTAGCCTCTGGTATTTTCATCACTCTTGGTGCAATACTAGGGCTCACCATTCTTGATCATTCTTCCATTCATCCCTTGCATTGGTTATCCATTCAGGTTTGATAATATAAATACCACCAAGCAACACTTCCACATCCTCATCCTTTCTTGAGAGTGCATCTGCAAAAACATTTTGCTTCCCTTTTTTGTATATGATTTAAAAGTCATAACCCAACATCTTTGTGACCCATTTTTATTGTTCTTCTGAAGATAATCTTTTTTCCAAAAATTATTTAAGACTATCATGATCTGTTTTTACCTTGAAGTCTCTTCTCATTAGGTAAGGTATCCATTTCTTTAGTGCATGTAGTATTGCCAACATTTCATTCTCATAAATAGTTTTATGTAAATACTTTCCTTTGATTGGATGAATTTCAAAAGCAATGGGTCTTCATTCTTGCATTAAAACTGCACCAATTCCATTTCTTGAGGCATCACACTCCACAATAAAGGTTTTTGTGAAGTTTTTCATATCTAAGGTCGATGTTTGGCACATTGCCTCTTAAAGATGTTCAAAGGCCTTAGCTGCTTATGGAGTCCAAGAAAATGAATCTTTATCCAGTAATTATGTTATAGGTGTCTACATTCTTCCATAATTATTAATAAATTTGCAATAATACCCTGTTAACTCTAGAACTCCTCTAAGATACTTTATGGTTGTGGGGATTTTCCATTCCTTAATGGATTTAATTTTGTTAGGGTATACCTTAACACCCTCATTATATGCAACATGACCCAAGTATTCCACATCATGTACTCCAAAGAAACATTTGGAGGTTTTTTCATATAATTGTTCTCCTCCAATATTTTGAGCACCATGTCAACATGTTGAACATGATTCTTCCAAGAATTACTATAGATTATTATAACATAAAAAAAATACTAACACAATTTTTCTAAGGAAGGGTTTGAAAATGGAATTCATCAAACCTTGAAATGTTGAAGGTGCATTGGTAAGGCCAAAAGGCATGACCAAAAATTCATAATGATCCTCATGAGTTCTGAATGTTGTTTTCAGAATGTATTCAGTCTTCATTCTAATTTGATGATATCTAGAATGAAGATCTAGTTTGGTGAAGTAAATTTCTCCATGTAATTCATTAATGAGAGGGATGGGAAATTTATCTTTAATAGTTAGATTTTTTGGATACTTATAATATGGACACATATTCCATGATCCATCTTTCTTGTGCACCAATAGTACTGGAGCAAACAAAGAACTTTGACTTGGTTGAATTATACCAGCCTTTAGCATTTCTGGAACCATATGTTCAATCTCACTCTTTTGGGAATAAGGATATATGTAAGGACTGACGTTTGGAGGAACATATCCTGGAATCAAATGAATAGCATGACCATGATCATGAATAGGTGGGAGTCATTTGGGAGTTTCAAAAACCTTGGACTAATTTTCCAAGACTTTTTGGAGATATGGAGAAATTGATGATTTTGATGTTTGAACATCTAGTGAGAATAATTGTGCAATTACACCTCGTTGTTATTTTTTTAGAATATTTTCCATGATATTAGATTTGATTATATTTCTTGATTTCCCTGCGATACCCCATAATTCAACTTCCTTTCCCTCCCAAAAAAATTTCAAGAAAATTTCTTGAAAAATACAAGTTATCGTCCCCAAAGATTGTAACCATTGGACTCCTAGTACAACATCAAAACCACCCATTGGAATGGAGAGCATTGGAATATTAAATACATATTCCCCCATGGTTAGCTTGATATTATGTCACTTTCCAAAGCAATTTATAGTTCCTTGATTTTCAGCCATCACTTGACACTCTAGTGTTGGGTATAGGAAGCAATTCAATTCCTTGGCTACCTTACAATGAATAAAATTATGGGTACTACCCGAATCAATCAACACTATTACATTTTTCTTCTTGATATGTCCGTCTATCTCAAGAGTTTTGGGAGTGGTAATTCCTGCAAATGCATTACAATATATGGTCAAATTCATTTATTCTTTCTCTAGGGTTGGTTCCTGGTGTATATCCTCTTCTTTTGAATTTTCCTGATCAATTTCTTCCTTCTCTTCACAATCTATGTAAAATGATTTCTTCTCATCACACTTATGGCCTTTAGTGTATTTTATATCATAAATATATCAAAGCCCTTTTGATCTTTTTTATTCCAATTGCTGTGGCTTAAACCTTGTAAGTTATGGAAGTATAGGAGTAGCAACACTTCCATGTTTATAGTTGTGAGTGGTAGGCTTCCTTGTCACCATAATTTTTCTTTCAATTTTTGTTTCCAACCTGGATGCCTTCTCCAATGAATCAGGTTCCCAAAGGCGAACCTCATGTTGGATGTTATCCTTTAAACTCCCTACGAAGACATCAATCATGTTTTCTTTTGGAATATCAGTTACACTTATATTAAATTTTTGGGTGTCCTCAATGTGCTCCACCATTGAACCCTTTTGTTTGAGATTTATCAATTGGCTAAAGAAGGTGTTGCTCTTTATATCCTCATAATGTGCTATCATTTCCTTCATAAAAATTTACCAAGTGATAATTTTTGTATGAGAGAAAAGCCATCGATACCATAAAAATGTATTGGGTTATAAATATGAAGTTGCAATGCGTACCTTTTGTGTGTTTTGCACATTATGGAGATCAAAATATTGCTCCATCTGTAGTATACATGTTACAAGATCCTTTCCATCAAAATTCCTCATATCAATATTCGGAATATGGTGGGTCTTAAATCCAATGTTAAATTCTAGGAAATCACGATTAACATTTATTTTGTTCTCGTCATGAGTTTCCTGTACTACCTTTTCACCATTAGGACTATTTTCTTGTAGCAACTTTGTCAAACCTTCCTTCAAACCTTCCATCTATTTCTTCAAATCTTCCATGTTTCCTTTCAGTTCTTCTTCTATACCTTCCATTCCATTATTCCAGCCACCCATGTCTAATATTAAACCACTCATGTCTCCTTTTAGTTTTTCTTTGGTTTCTCTTTGTGAGAGAAAAATTTGTTGCACTTAATCCCGTAATTTTGATATATCATGTTGCACTTCTTCATATTCATGTCTCATAGTAGAGTTTTCTGAGGGCTTAATGGGTGTGGAATTCCTTTGGGAGGAATTTTAGAACCCAATATTGATATCAATGCTTCAATTTTCCCTTGGAATCACTTCAAACTGATTTTTCAAAAAATATATATGCAATTAAAAAAATTACACACCTTTTTCTTGCTTTTGAGGAGCTCAATATTGAAAGTGATGTATCTCTGTGATTTCGGATCCCAAAGATTTTAACTTTGATCCTTTAGTAGCCCTCTAAGACTTCTTTCTAATTCTACATGTATGACCTAATTTGGATTCTTCAAGATAAATTTATGCCCAATCTCCCACAATGCCCTAATTATGGAATTATTCAGTAGAACAAACTTGTACATAGTGCCACATGTCACTGTTTTGACCTTAGGCTCTGCAATCGATAAAAAAGAAACTAAAGTCCATGATTTTAAACCACTTTTCCTATAATTCAAATACGATGTTTGAAACGAAAGTTATGACGATTTTCCTTCAGTCACCTATTTGAGATGAAATTTTGGAGCCTACAAAAACCGTAACTTCCTCAGATCATATCTCCAAAAATGTAGTGAACCAAGATCTGAAATTTTCACATGAGGTTCATCAAAATTTCCACTCCATGGGGTAAAAAATTCTTCTTCTGAATCCTTGTATAAAATAAAAAAATTATAATGAAAATTCCAAGATGACATGTTTGACGAAGAGAAACCCTATAACCCTAAGCTCTGATACAAAATGTTATGAAACCAACTTACAAAATAGAATAAAATATAGATCAACGACTTAGAAATCAGCCTCTTCGAGGGGGAAACCTACTTTAAATTACATAAATTAAAAATTCCTGGATGATACAAATGAAAAAACCTCTTTTCTATATATGAGAGTGTAAGGGGTCACAATATAATCCTATCCGACATAACAATAACAATATAAGGGGTCACAATATAATCCTATCCAAAATAACAATAACAATGTAAGGGCAGAAGAATAACAATAGTGGGATTCTATGGGGTACAATAATAACAATATGGGGATTACATGAGCACAACAATAAAAATAAGGGGACTACACTAAAAATAATAATAATGGGATACACTAGTATTATCGGGACCTAGCACTTTCCCTCAAGTCTTGTCACAATGGCAGAGGCTCTTCCTCTTGTGACTCAGAGGTTGGTAGAGGCTCTTCCTCTTGCATCTATGAGGTGTGATGAGGCAAGCGAGGGATGATGTCAGAGGTAAACTTCTTCTTGTAGCTTAGAGGTGGGTGGAGGCGGGCTCTAGCTAGGGCATTGGCAGAGGCTTTCCTCTTGCAACTCAGAAGTGGGAGAAGGCTTTCCTCTTGTAGCTTGAAGGTGGTAAGAGGCTTTCCTCTTACATCTCAGAGGTGGGCGGAGGCGACCTTGGAGGGAAAGGGCTCATGCCACAAATTAATAGGGATACAATTTGGATTTGTTTTAATTTTTTAGTTATATATATGGTTGTGTTTAATTTCTTTTTTTCTTTTTTAATTATATAATATTAAATTTAATGTAATATTAAATTTTTCATATTATAATATATATTAATATATCATGATACATATATATATATACACATATATATATATATACACACACACACACACACACACACACACATATATATATATATATATATATATATATATATATATATATATATATATATAGATATATATATATATACATATATATATATACACATATATCTACATATATATACACATATATATATATATGTATATATATATATATATATATATGTATATATATATATATGTATATATGTATATATATCTATATATCTCGTATATATATATATATATGTATGTATATATATATATATATACATATATATACACATATATACATTTATATATATATATATATATATATATATATATATATATATATATATATATATATATATATATATATATATATATATATATATATATATATATATACATGGAGGGAATAAAAAAGACATAGGGGTGGAGAGAGAAAGAAGGAGAGAAGGGTAAGTGAGAGAATGAGGGAGACATGAATAAGGATGTGGGGGAGAGAGAGAAGTAGAGAGGGAGGGATATAGTGATAGGGTTGGAGGGCAGAGAGAGAGAGAGAGAGAGAGAGAGATGGAGTTGGAGGGGGAGAGAGGGAGGGAAGAAGAAATACATAGAGAGAGAAAAGTGGAGAAAGCGAGTGAGGGAGTGATGAGGGAGATGGATATAAGAGAATATGTATGTTTGGGGGTCATATATATAGAGGTACAAAGAAGGAGAGATGGAGATAAGGGAGTAGATAAGGAGGGAGGTAGATAGTGATGGAGGTGGAGAGAAATGGGAGAGAGAAAGAGAGAAAGAGGGAGGTGGGAGAGAAAGGGAGATAGAGCAAGGAGGAGAGGGAAAGAGAGAGGGGTGGGGAGAAAGAGATGGAGTTGGATGGGGGGAGATAGGGTCAAGGTAAAAATAAAGACATAGAGAGAGAAAGGTGGAAACATAATTTAAGTAGTTGGTAGCAAGAAATAAATTTCAATTGATTATATTTATGTATGTCTATAAAGAAAGTATTAAGATAAAAATCTAATAATAAAAAATGGGTTTATGATTTTTTCCATCACATTTGGATAAGAAAATTTTAGTATCAAGTTTGAAGTTAGGGTGGAATTCCCAAGTTATGAATGTAGATATTAATCAATGCGTTAAAAAATAACTAAATTATAGTAAAGAGGCTACATTCTTCCTCATTTGGAAATTCATCATTGCACAAAAGCATGGAGATATATAAAATGAGGATAATTTCATATACATATAAAAATTAAATATTAGGTGGGGAAATGAATAGGGTAAAAGTTGAAAATTAAACCCTAGGTGGAGAAATGGCTAGGATAAATATTAAAGATCATTTGAAACCCAAATATATAATTGTTGATATCAGAGGGTGAAGTGTTTAAGAGGTATAGAAGGTGATGTGATATAAGAGAGTTGTGTGAGAGAGTTCCAAGTCATAAAGTGCATGTGTATTTGGGTGGACATGAATAGAAGAGTAAAAAGTAATTAACACCATGATGGAGTGAAACATGTTTGGAATAATTGTTTAAAATATGACAATAAAATAATAATAACTTAAAACATATTGTTCATTTTATCCACTTGGTGAAAACTCGTTTTAGAAAATAATAATAATTCAAAACATATTACTAACTTATACACTTTTCCAAACGATCCCATATTTGTATATGAGTCTTAAAACCCTCCCATAATGTCAATGCATGTATCTACTATAACCATTTCAAATTTCAATGCACACAAGCACAAAGTGAAAAAATTTCAAAGTTGGCCCCTTTCACATGTCACTATGTGTGGGGTCAATTAATTAAATCATAATTTCAACTAATTGGTAAATGTTAAGTGGTGGATTGGTACTTACGGGTAGGCTTGCAACAAGTAACAATAAACTTAACACCAAAAGCATAAGAGAGACATATAACAAACTATGTATGATTCATTGAGGCATCATTATTTTTCATATAAATTATGTTGATGATGATGATGAAAACGATGATGATGTCGATGATGTTGATGACAATGATGATGCTTATGAATATGATGATAATGTGGATGAAAAATATGATGACAACGATGATGATGATGATGTTGATGAAGATGAAAAATATGATGGTAATGATGAAAATTCAGTTCATGATAACGATGGTGACAAAGATGATGATGAAGGGTAAGAATTTTTCTCAAATGGAAGTTGGGTACAAAGTTTTGTCAAATGGAAATTGGGTACAGATTTTTCTCAACCTATAGACTATTAAGTACATTACAATCCTACAACTGGTAAATAGTAATCAATAATTTCATCTCCTTGAAATTTATATATGCTTTAATTTTGTAGTTTGATTGTTTAATTCTTTTTGTGATTCATATTTGAGTCTCAAAACCCTCCCATATCATCAATGAATACATCCAGTATAACCATGAAAATTTTTAGTGCATACATGCACAAACTGAAAAAATTTCAACATTGGCCCCATTCTCAAGTCATGGGCAGTCAAGGGCCCATCAATCAATCACAAAACAATTTTTAACAACCAAACATTAATTTAGTCAATTTTCTAAAAATAATTATGAGACACCCTTGTTGGAAATTTTGTCATGGGAAGTTGCATGGGCCGAAATTACTTCTTTTTTGCGGGTGCCCCTTGCCAAGATGGGCCGATCGACCAACTCGTTGCATGGGGGGCCCTGATAGGGGGGCGCCCTGGCATTCCCAGGATGCAATGGCCCCATGGGTGTCAGGCACCCTACCGTGCCCAACACGCGACACCCACATGGGTGTACGGGTGCCACTCCTTTGTGGAAGTGCACCTATGGCACAAGCATTCTCCCTACTATGCAAATTAGTGAACATAAATCCTTAGCTCATCATTGACAACAAAATATTATAATTTTTTAGTACCATGATGTATAATAAATCAATTATAAGCCAAATTTTAACACCAAAACATTAATTTGGTTAATTTTCTAAAATTCATTATGAGACCCCCTTGTGGGAACTTTGTTCATGGGAATTCATGGGCCAAAATTACTTCTTTCTTGCGGATGCCCCTTGCGAAGTTGGGTTGACCCACCAACTTGTCACATGGGTGCCCATAGTAGGTGGGTACCTAAGCGTTCCCAGCACATGATGCCCCCATGGGCATCGGTTGCCCTGGCATGCCCAACACACGACACCCCAATGGGTGCCCCACCTTTGTGCAAGCATAACTAGGGTGTGGGAATTCACTCTATTGTGAAAATTAGTGAACACAAATAATTATCTCAACAATGACAAAAAAATATTATAATTTTTATTACCATGCTGCATAATCAATTAATTATAAATCGAATTTTAACACTGAAATATTAATTTAGTTAATTTTATAAAAATCATTACGAGAGCCCATTGTGAGAACTCTATTCATGGGAAATCATGGGTTGAAATTATTTTTTTTGTGTACGATCCCCTTGTGAATTCAGGCTGACCTACCAACTCGTCACATGGGTGCCCCTACTAGGCGAGTGCCCTGGCATGCCCAGCACATGACGCCCCATGGACATTGGGCTCCCTGGCTTTCCCAACGGATGACGCCCCCATGGACATGGGGATCCCTGGCGTGCCCAGAAAGCGACACCCCCATGGGCTTCAAGCACCTTGGTGTGCCCAACACACGACACCCCCATGGCGCCAAGTGCCCTGCCTTTATCTTGCGAGTGTGCCCATGGTGCAGGCATTCGCCTTGCTATGCAAATTAGTGAACAAGAGTCATTAACAGATCAATGAAAAAAAAATATTATAGTTTGTTAGTACCATGCTACATAATCAATCAATTATAAACTGACTTTTAACACAAAAAAATTACTTTAGTCAATTTTCTAAAAATAATTATGAGACTCATTGGTGGGAACTATGTTCATGGGAAATTATGGGCCAACCTTACTTATTTTATGTGGGTGCGCCTTGCCAAGTCGATTCGACCCACCAACTCGTCGCATGGGCATCCCTATTGAGTATAATTCCTAGCGTTCCTAACTTGTGATGCCCCCAGGGGCGCTCGAGCACTCTGCCTTTTTGCGGGTGAGTCTAGGGTGCAGGCGTTTCCCCTGCTATGAAAATTAGTCAACACAAATCGTTATCTCCTTAATGATAACCCATTATTATCATTTGTTAGTACGTTCATGCTGCATAATAAATCAATTATAAACCAACTTTTAACACCTAAATATTAATTTAGTCAATTTTCTAAAAACAATTATGAGACATGCTGGTGGGAACTCAATTCATGGGAGTTCATGGGCCAACATTACTTCACATGTCTTTCTAACCATCATGTTTCTTGGTTCACCCGTCACCCAAATTTAATGATACATCTGATTAATGAACCATTAAAGTCAAAATTAGAAATTATGCTATAAATGTAAATGAGCTTCTCTTTGTTTCAAGAATAATATATTATATACTTAACAAGGCCAACCACGTGAAGGTGGAAGCTCATATTCCCCCCATCAAATCACTCTCAATTCCTCGATAGGAAATCTATCTACTATAATATATTTGAAAGAAGCATAGTAACATTCAAACATAAAAACTAGGAAAATAAAAATTTAAGGTGAACGAAAGAGAACAAACCAATTGAAAACATATAAATACATACCTCGTAATTTTCAACATTTTGATATCATTAATATTATTCCTCATCGATCTGATCATCTGTTTCATCCAATTCAAAATCCATGTACAAAGGATTCTCTATATCAAAATCAACATCATCATAATCATCATCGTCGTCTAGTATATCATCATCTAGAACATGCTCTTTTACATTTGGTTCTACCTCTTCAAGTTCTTCATCCGACACAATTAAAATATCAAATAATTCATCCAAATTAACATTGTCTCGGATTAAAATATATTCCTTGAACTTCTTTTACATCTTCGTCTGATATTGAATGAACCCCTTACTTCTCTACATCATCTTCTTCCGCTACATTATACTTTAGGGCCTTCCTCTGGGATCACATCTAACAAAATATGACCAAACCGCTTTACCTCGAATGTCTACATAAAATACCTATTCATATTGGCTTGGAATAACATATCGATCTGATCCTGCCTCAAGATTCCTTTTATCAACCATGGTAAATCCGTTAGCATGCTCAATAAAATTTCTATTAGGGTCACGTTTATGGATTTGTAGCTTAAACACATTGACATAAAACACAACTATTTTGAAGGATTCAAATTCACACTCAAGTATAGCATGAAAATTCTCATAGTATCGATTCTCAGAGAGTTTTGGATGTTTGTCACCTCTAGAGGAAACATTGATAACTTGAAATATTGCAGTTATCCCACTATCAATTTTTTTCTTATTTTCATCAAACCTTTTGATGTGAAATTTATAGTCATTACACGACATTTTGTTGTGGTGTTTCAACTGAAATACATCAAACACATAAAAAATGCATTGTCAATTGATAAGCATGCATATTTATACTTGAAATTTTTTAAAATTAAGAAAAAAACATGCCATATGCATCAATATAATTGTAAAAAAAATTAGTATGGGTGAATATTCTTGCCTAATAATAAATCAATCTCCCTTGTGTAATATTGGTATCTCCACTATGTTGAGCTTCTTTTACCAATGTAGACACACCATACCATGATAACCTATCATTATTAGCTTGTTTGCATCATTCAATCCATACCTTCATCCAATTATTGATTGTTTGCAAAGTATAAATGCATTGCATCCCACTCTTGACTAGTTGTATTAAAATAAAAAAATTCACATATATATAATTAGTTACCATGTTATACCTTCATAATAATGGATTATGTAGGAAGACTAAAAATTAAATAAGTACAATATACATAAAAAAAAAAAAAATTCAAATGTGTTATAAATCTCCACTATGTGTCTACTTACATCTCACTTTTCTCATTCTACGTTTCCCCAATAGGTACTCCCCTTAAAAATTTTCCATGTCGGAGTTGAAATCCCAAATGTAATAAAATACATTAATACTATTTCCCATTTCATCACTATATTGGCGAATATAAACCATGGTTTGATATAACATATATCCCTCTACCATAGAACCCTCAGGACATTCTCTTTGTCTACCCAAAGCCTTAAGTGATTTCAAGTGCCTCTCAACCATCCACATTGATCTTGTGTATACAATTCCACACTTTAAATCTCCTCAACTTGGTGTATAAGATAGTGTTATTGCGCATTGAAAAATGTCGGAGTGTAATATTCCCAATTAGCCCAAGCTAATGGGAATATACAATTTTGTCTCAACATTTTTTTTCATGAATAAAACTGTAAAGGAGGATCAATAAAACTCCTAATCAACAAAATAAATCAATTCCACATGTGAACATGGACAAATCTGGGCTATTTACATAAGCACACTTAGGTGTGAAAGAGACTGGAGCATTTGACCAAGTCAACCAGGACCAAATCAACAGCATTGTCTAGATACAGTGAATCTCCTAGAGGTACAGCGCAGTTTTAGTTGGAGGCTTCTCATGTGAATGAACTTAAATCATTGAGATGGTTTAGGGTTTGACAAGAATTTCATCCTATAAGAGGAAGAGGAGGACAACAGAAGAAGGTTGTTGATTGTGCATATTTATGAGTATATTGTCTGTTTAGACATATACCATTCTCTGCTGTTTAGTTGAGAATAGTGTTGCTTAGCACTTGGGTGTTCCTATGCGAGAATCCCACCTCTTCCATTGAGGATTTCTTGGAAGATTCTTGCTGATATCATCCACTATTAGGCATTTTTCCAAGCTCATATTCCAAAAACAACGCAAATCCTATTGAGGGTTTGGTTTTCCTTGCAAGGTGCAGCAAGTGGAGGCTAGATCTGCTCAGATCTACGCCATTTCAGGGCCTCTTTTCACTGGGAAAGTCTTCTATCCCATGGGAAAGAGAGTTATGAACCTTTGGAGCTGATATTTCATATCTTGGCATCAGGCCAACTCAGTGTTTCAAGCTACAACATAGTTTCCCTTCCAGGACTGCGTTATTTTCAAGGAGGAAATTGCAGGGTGTTTTGACCCACTTTTTGAGGAGAGATCTCTGGTGTTGGGGATTTTCCCTTCACTTTGGTGATCCATGGATTAGCTTTCTGATCCATGTTCTGTATATATCTGATCTACTTCTATTGTAAACATCTTCATAAATTTCTGAATAATATTGCAGATCTACTACTTTAATCTCAGATCTACTCTCTGTATTGCATGATTTGATCAAAACCTCAAGAGGATCTTGTAAAGGAACCTTTCTAGTGTACAGATCTAAAATGGATCTGATCTTTTGTACAGATATCTGCTCTAGATCTGGAGTGTAATATACAGTTGTTTCGGCTCTTATAAAAACATTTTAAAGCTATTTTGTAGTCAATACATGTGTTGCAACCCTCTTTCTTGAGGAGTTTCTTCTATTTTGTCTTCTACATTTTGTTGTATACTATAAGGGCATCATTATGGATCTAATTTTCTACTTTTTATATAAATTTTGATCCTTATTATTGGTCTCCTACTCATTCTCTCAAAACTGCGTTATTTCTAAAGCAGTTTGTTGCACATAGCTGCAGCCCTTCTCTTTGGATGTTTTCCAACTATACTAGGTGGTGGGAGGTCTGTTTACCTCACCTAGTTTGATTTGTTTTTTCTCTCCTTTTGGATCTAGACACTAGATCCACTAATCTAAGGGATCTAGGAGTTGCAAACTAATCTCAATGCACATATTTCTAAGGAGTGTGTTATTTTAACAGGCCTTGTTGTGTATTCCCATTTTGGGATACTACAGTGGTATCGGAGCTCCTTTCTTGGCACAGCCTGTGCTTTCATTGAAGAGACAAAGCCAATATGAACTAAAAAGAAGATGAGCCTCTTACTGAGAGAGAAAATATGTATCAGAATAGAAGCCAAAAGAAATTTGATTACACCAATGATGATCAAGACAAGGGTAAAGCCCCTAAAACTGGAAGTGATAAAGAAGGAGAAGATTTTGCAAGAACTCTTTTGGTAGCCATGCAAGATCTTGCTAGAGAGATCAAGGAGATGAGACTAGACAGGCTCAAGGAGTCTCTTAGGAGGTTTCATCTCGGTGAAAAATCTGGCATGTCTCACCACTAGAATGATCAACCAGTGAACCAGCCACAAGCTCCACAACGTTCTACTATGCCTACTTTATTGGCTGTGGAGAATGAAGGACGTCATGAGTAAGCATCCCTTGAAGACTATTTTGAAGAGTATGAGTCCCAGAATCAGAGATTCAAGGACCACCTGATTTTTCAAGAGTTTTGTCACCTTAAGGACAAAAGAAGACAAATGCATCAGTATAGAGATGGTGGATTCACTCATAATCATGATCAACATAAATCTATGGGAAGATTCTTTTTACCCAAGTTTGATGGTTCATCCACTAGTTCTGCCAAGGCATGGGTAGAAAAGCTGGATATCTATTTTTAGTTGAAAAAAGTCCCTAAGATGGAAGCCATCAAGATTGCAGCACTGCACTTTGAAGATGAAGCACACAACTGGTGGTTCCATGGGTTGTCCACATTGGGCAATGCCAATGTGACTGCCTATTCTGAATTTACTAGAAGACTGGTGGAGAGGTTTGATAGAAAGGATCCAGAAGCACATTTCATGAGCCTTGCAAAGTTGAAGCATTCAGGTAATGTAGAATCTTATATCTCTGAGTTTTTGAGATTATCTGTTACACCATTTTTTGGTCATCTAACCTATTATCATTAGATGGACCCAAGTACACCATGTAAGACCAATTTTACCCTAAGTAAAATTGCTTTCACTATGTAAAATAACTTGATAAAACACATTTATTAGGTCGCTTATGGTCTAAACAGAAAACCCCAAAAGGAAATATTAAACAAATCTATATTTGTTTGATTTTCCTCATGGAATAATTAATTAAATAATTTAATTATTATTCCTGGTTATATTTAACCCAAAACAAGGAAATTAATTAGATAAATCCTTATCTATCTTATTATTTTCTAAGAATAATGATTTAAATCTTATTTAAATAATATTCCTTGTTAAATATGACTAAATCATTTATAAATAATTAAATAAACCATTATTTATTTAATTATCATTCAACCACTTCCTTAAAATAATAAATAAATCATTTATTTATTTATTATTTACAAATAAAGGGATTTGACCCAAGTCAAAATACCTTTTCACTCCAACAAATATAATAAAATATTCCTAAAAGGTGGTTCTAGAATTTGATTAATAATATTTTATTCATGCACCAAGTCCTAGACTACCCTAATATTTTGTTATAAATAGAAGGGTTTTCCCATTCATTTGTCACCTTTCATTGCATATTAGATCACTCTAGATCTATACTCCTGGTCTGACTTTGAGCCATTATCATTGTCACATTCTCCATTATTTTCTTTGTGAGCTCCCTTTGAGTTCTATGTTTGTCTGGGTTTTCTACACCAACAAGAGAGAGAAATTTTAGATCTGAAATGCTGAGGACTTTCAAGAACCCATCCCATTGAGGAGAATTGGAAACACCTTTCTTGTTTTCCTCTTAGGTGCCCTTTAATATAAAAAATTCTTTCAAAAATATTGTTCTTGTCTTGTCTATTGGATGCATGGAGAAAAACTTCATTTTTATTGCTTAATGTCTTTTTATGCATAGATCTGGATTTGTCCAGCTTTGTTTGGATCAACTAACTGCAGATTTGAAGATATTGGCAGCCATAATTGATGTTAGGGATACTTTTTATGTGTAGCTAAAGTGGTCTTTTTCCGACAAAAGATTCATACTAACAATTGGCGACTCCACACAGGTTTTCTTTTGCGACCGCTGTCGTTTTATACATTCCTGCATATCCAGCTATTTCAGACCCTAGGGTTTCTCTTTAGTTCTTTGTTTTTTCCTATTTTTATGGTGTTTTTCACCTCAAAAACCCTGAAACATTAAAATTGTTAACTTCGTGTGTTTCTGGCCCTATTGCGCAGGTGACAAACATCAGCCGTAGCTGAGACGACAACTTTTTCTGAAATCTGCCGTCGAGAGACCCGGATCTGCAGGTCGCACTTATCAGCTCAAAACCTATGACTTGGCCTGGAGGACGCACTTTTCTGCCTCAAAACTGCAACCTGGACTGAAAACAGGTCAGAACCTACGACCTGCACTTTTTTCTGCACTTTTCCAACAATTTTTCTGGGTTTGTATGAAGCTTCTGTCAGGGTTTTCCAACCTCTTTCTCCGCCTGTTTAGACTTGTTTCTGATTTGTTTTACTCAACTAAGTGGGAATCTCTCCCCTTAAGGCTTTAGTACCCTCCACTTTTTGTGGAAGAGTTTTCGCTGTTTCAGACGTCTGAATTTTCAAAGTTTCAGCCTTCTTCTTTTCAAATCTGATACCTCATTTTCAGATCCCTTTTATATCATCTCTTCTCCCTTTCAAATCACCTCATATATTTTTGTTTGGGTTTCCTTCTAGGGCCACCTCATTGTCCCTTATACCTTTAGTTGATTTCCTCCTTTGTTGCAACAACCTTGCCTCTACCTTTTTGCTGTTTTCTGCACCTCTTTTTAGCAGATTTCTCCTTTAGATCCCTATCCCTCCTGACCTTAGATCTATTGGCCTCTTTTTAGTGTGTTTAGACTAGATTTTTTCCCTCTTTTAGACTAGTTTTGAGAGACCCGCCTTCTTGGGTTAGATCGATGCATTGATAGCGGTTAATTTTCTGTTATTTCAGCCTTATTTACTGTTCTCTGCAGATTTATTTTCAGTTACGCAGCACACTTTTTCTTTTACTCTCAAAACGTCTGGCTTTAAAAATTAAAATTAACACACGCCACACACTGACCCTAAGTGAAGAAGAGCCCGGTTAACACCGCTAGGCAAAGACTTTAAAATCAATTGACACTGCACCTCTCTGCCCTTGTTTCGACATCGTCGTCATTTGATTCTGCACCTCCCTGCCTTTGTTGGTCCTTCTTCTTCCCTTTATGCCGTCATCATTGCGCCTCCAAGGCGTTTATCCTAGAGACTTCTTGGCCTTCACCCTAAGTTTCTGGTTGGTCGACTTAATCCTTCTCGCCGTCGTCGAGTTAGTCCTCCCTCAAGTCCGCACTTCGACTCTTCTTCTGATTCTTTGGGTTCTCCCCCTACTTCTGGTTCTCCCCCTGTTACCTTCACCATGTCTAGTTCAGGGCCTAATGCTAGCAGCAACCCCGGTCCTACTGCTGGGTCTGTTACTAGCAGAACCATCACGGGAACTACCTCGACTGTCCCTTTGCTCCCTTATATGGCAGGCCTCAGTCTCCTCGATTTCAATTAGTTGCAAAACTTCATTTTTACTGCTTAATGTCTTTTTATGCATAGATCTGGATTTGTGCAGCTTTGTTTAGATCAACTAACTATAGATTTGAAGATATTGGCAGCCATAATTGATGTTAGGGCTATTTGTTATGTGTAGCTAAAGTGGTCTTTTTCCGACAAAATATTCATACTAACATTATCTGTTATGGTTCCTGATCTATCTGCAGCAAGGAGGGTGTACATGTTCATCGATGGCTTGGATGAACCTTTGCATGGGTTGGTTAAATAAACCAAGCCCATTACATTGCATGATGCCATTGAGAGGGCTAGAGACCTTCAAGATGCCTTGCCAAAATCAAAGGCAACCTTTCAGAACAAGCCCTCTTACCTTTCTAAAGGGAAGGAAGAGAAATTTTCTCCTTCCAAGGAGAGCTCATTCAAGAAGCCTCTTAATATTGAAGTCCGGAGGGAGCTAAGGAAGAAGAGGCTATGTTTCACTTGCCAAGAATCATGGGCACCTGGACATAGATGTGCTACTGGAAAGGAACACGACATAGAAGTTTTCTCAGATGTTGAGGAGGAAGAAGAAGATGATGAACCAAGGAGAGGTCACATCGCTAACAATGTCGAGGAAGATCCATCACCATCAGGAGATGGGAGTGGAGATTTTGCTCCTATTGGAGGAACTCTTGCATATTTGAGGGGAGTACCTAAGTACTTGACCCTAAGAGTTCATGGTTCAATCATGAATCATAGGGTATCTGTTCTTATTGACAGTGGGACCACCCACAACTTTATTGATGCTCATCTTGTGCAAAGGAGGGCCATACCCACTGATACCTTTGAGGGATTTTATGTTCTAGTACCAAGAGATACAAAAATGCAATGCATGCATTATGTCCCATCACTTTCAGTCACCGTGGGATCCTATACTTTGGTGGATCACTTATTTGTAGTTTACATACCAAACACCAATGTTATTTTGGGTGTTCAATGGCTGATTACATTGGGGAAAGTCACCACTGATTGGGAGGCTTTGCAAATGGAATGGGTGGACAAGAAGAGTGGTACACCTCAAATGATCATAGGCATGCATTCTAACCCCTCACCTAACACTTCCACATAGAAAATAGAGATGGATTTGCGCAGTGGAAGCAAGGACCTCACTGTCCCTTCTCTCATGTTCATGAGATTCTTGCAAGGGACACTCTCATTTAGTGGAAAACCACCAGGGTGGCCACCAGATTCAGTTTTAGTGGGAGATATCTCACTACTTGATGCTCCAAAATCAGATCTAGGAGGGAAGCGAGCATTAGGAGACACATCTACAGCGCTAGAAGGCTTAAGCAAGCACCAGAAGGAGGGAGATTTTCCTCTCTCATCATCCTCACCATCCTTCATTTCTGATTCTGTGCTTTTGGAGGAGGAAAAGGGGAGGTATGTCCTTCCTACTTGTACCTTTGGCATAATAAATGTCAAAGAAGAGATCAGCAACATGAAAGGCAATCCTATTGATGCATCATCAACACTATCCTTGTCGGGGAGTGTAGATCTATATTGGAAATCCCAGCTGTTGGTGGATTATTTCAAGGATCTCTACACTTGTATGATGCTTGATGACCAGGTGCATGAAGAGGGTTATCTAATCCATGAGGGAGTCATATATCATCACAATAGGATCTTCTTACCTAGAGCCTCCAAGCTCAAGGAGAGGATGCTACAAAGGGCCCTTAAGGAGTTCTGTTTCAGCCCTACTTATTCTATGAAGATCTACAACACTATCATGAGATGTTTTGAAAGGGAAGGCTTTGGAGGAGAGCTACATAAGCATTTTCTAGAATGAAAAAAATATGTGGAGTTGGGGCAGCCAAAGGACTCTATGAAAAAGTCATTTCAGTCATTTCTTCCTTCTCTTGGAAAGGGGGAAAAATTTGTGCACAATTCCATGTGTAGAAGAGACATTGAAGGTGAAGAATCTGATCATGTAATGCAAGCTTTATTTTTTGATTTGATGTATTCTTTCACCATGTTGTTGCAAGCCATGGCTCCAAAGAGGAGTGTTGTATCATATGAATCTCATGGCAAACTTTGGGCCACTACAATTTTTGACCTTGGCCACTCCCCTGTTATTCAAAGGGAGATTCCTTTTCATGATGGGTGCTTCCCAAAGGCACCAAACATATCTCACACTTTCAGCCATGGTGAGATAATTTGTGCAGCAAGTAAGTGGTGGGGAAACCACTTACTATAACTTGATCTGATGCAGGCAGGAGATGCACTGCTCTGGCACCCTATGTGGGACTTTGACCCACCCCCTCATGCTCAATTTTTTGTTTGTATATATGTAATTATGCTTCCATACCTGGATGATATAGTTGTACTTTTCATGGGATTGTATGGAGAGAGGATGGGCAGTTTGTATGTACCACATGGGATGGAAACTCTCTATGCACCTTATGCTACTTGCTTTAGAGAGAGTATCAGACCAAACATGTTTGTTTTTTTTGAGTTCTTAACTCCTTGTGGGATGGATTTTGTACATCTCATGATGATTTTGGAGGAACAGTTCATGGAGGCTTGGATTGGTGAACACTTGGCTCATGATGAAATCTTGATCTTTGATGGTGTCACCAATGAAGTAGGAGAAGTGTTTCAGCACTCACCCTATCAGTTGCTTGAGGAAAAGCAACATTTTGGAGGGGGGGAATGTAATAGTCCCAATTAGCCCAAGCTAATAGGAATATACAATTTTGTCTCAATATTTTGTTTCATGAATAAAACTGTAAAGGAGGATCAATAAAACTCCTAATCATCGAAATAAATCAATGCCACATGTGAACATGGAAAAATCTGGGCTATTTACATAAGCACACTTAGGTGTGAAAGAGACTGGAGCATTTGACCAAGTCAACAAGGACCAAATCAACAACGTTGTCTAGAAACAATGAATCTCCCAAAGGTACAACGTAGTTTTAGTTGGAGGCTTCTCATGTGAATGTAGCTGAATCATTGAGATGGTTTAGGGTTTGACAAGACTTTCATCCTATAAGAGGAAGAGGAGGACAGTAGAAGAAGGTTGTTGATTGTGCATATTTCTGAGTATATTGTCTGTTCATACATATACCATTCTCTGATGTTTATTTGAGAATAGTGTTGCTTAGCACTTGGGTGTTCCTATGCGAGAATCCCACCTCTTCCATTGAGGATTTCTTGGAAGAGTCTTGCTGATCTCATCCACTATCAGGCATTTGACCAAGCTCATCTTCCAACTACAATGCAGATCCTGTTGAGGGTTTGGTTTTCCTTGCAAGGTGCAGCAAGTGGAGGCTAGATCTGCTAAGATCTACACCATTTCAGGGCCTCTTTTCACTGGGAAAATATTCTATCCCATGGGAAAGAGAGTTCTGAACCTTTGGAGCTGATATTTCATATCTTGGCACCAAGCCAACTCAATGTTTCAAGCTACAACACAGTTTCCCTTCCAGGACTACATTATTTTCAAGGAGGAAATTGCAGGGTGTTTTGACCCACTTTTTGAGGAGAGATCTCTGGTGCTGGGGCTTTGCCCTTCACTTTGGTGATCCATGGATTAGCTTTATGATCCATGTTCTGTATATATCTAATCTACCTCTATTGTAAACATCTTCAAAAATTTCTGAATAATATTGCAGATCTACTACTTTAATCTCAGATCTACTCTCTGTATTGCATGATTTGATCAAAACCCCAAGGGGATCTTGTAAAGGAGCCTTTCTAGTGTACAGATTTGAAATGGATCTGATATTTTGTACACAGATATGCTCTAGATTTGGACTGTAATATACAGTTGTTGCAGCTCTTATAAAAACGTCGTTAAGCTATTTTGCAGTCAATACATGTGTTGCGGCCCTTTTTCTTGAGGAGTTTCTTATATTTTGTCTTCTACATTCTGTTGTATACTATAAGGGCATCATTATGGATCTGATTTGCTACTTTTATATAAAAGTTGATCCTTGTTATTGGTATCTTTCTCATTCTCTCAAAACTGCGTTATTTCTGAAGCAGTTTGTTGCACATAGCTGCAGCCCTTCTCTTTGGGTGTTTTCCAACTATACTAGGTGGTGGGAGGTCTATTTACCTCACCTAGTTTTATTTGTTTTTGCTCTCCTTTTGGATATAGACACTATATCCATTGATCCAAGGGATACATTAGCTTCAAATTCATCTTAGTGCACAGATTTCTAAGGATTGCGTTATTTTAGCAGGCTTTACTGTGTATTCCCATTTTGGGATACTACACGGAGGTAGATAACTTTTCATTTCACACATTATATGAGGAATTTTTTTTCTCCAATAATTTATATCTTCTTTATTGATTTCTTTAGATGAAAACCATCTACAAATGAAGTAAGAAAATCACAGGTTTCAACAAAAAAGTATGATATAGAAGACAATGACAAGAAAAACACATGCAGTCAAAAATATGTGACGTAGCAACTTATTGAACAATTTACACTGCACATAAATCTCCACTTACCTTATATATTTTCCAAGATCATATCTAACTTGTTTGATATTGTTGTCAAATTTTTTTGGGAGAGATAAAGGTAGGAAATACTGTAACAAAAATAATGATCAGTCATTATTTTTTCCCAAACTAGTAGAAAAAAACAGCAATTAACAATATGTTTCACCAATGTATAAACTATATATACCCACAAATAATTACTTTAATGAACGGATGTCAATCATTAGTTTTTACCCCACCTAATTCACCTTTCTTTGTTAGGATATTCTTTATGTTTGAACAAAATCCAGTTGGAAATTTATTTTGTCAATAACCTCTTTAACATGTTTGTTTTTTTGCTCATCTCCATCGCTATTTGAATGAATCACACTTCTGATGCATGGTCAACCTACTTAATGTCATTACAAATCTTAACAATTCTTTCTTTATCTCTCCTTCCATCTAATATTCAGCATAAGGTCTCTGTTACATTCTTCCTGATGTGCATTGTATCAAACAAATGAACAATTTGTAGGTGCTCATACTAGGGGAGTCTATTGAATTGCTCGAGATAACTTTTCATTATTCATGTAAGTTCCCTGCTATTAATGCCTTCATGATATACAACGTGAATCATAGTTGAGGATATTATAACAACAATATAACCTTCCAATTAGTACAGTGAAGAAAATTCCATAAAAAGATAAAATAATCAAAACATATCATGTATATTGATACATAGACAATTTGATCCATACCTTGAGAGACTCTATTATATTGCATCTTCCATGCATGAGGTGCAATTCTCCTTGGTATTAATCTAGTTTCTTCTTTCCCATTGAAAAGATGTTTTTCAGTACTCCAATACCTATGGTTCTTAGAAAGGAAGTGCCTATACTCATCAAACTATGGTTCTTAAGCTTCTGGAATGCTGAGATTTCATGTTAGGACCAAAAATTAGACAAGAAAATTTACTCTTTGTTTGAAGACCTGCATGAAATGGAATAATTTTTATATCAATTATTTTAAGTGTGTACAATGAAGGTCGAACTATTTAAAAAAAAAATACTTGAAATTAACTTCATAAAATTAAACACTATTAAAGTAAAAGGTCAAAAATACCACAAGAATGTGTTAGCCCTGGGGCATCGTGAATTTCCCATACAATAATTACATGGAATTAAAATTCCCTTTGTGCAGCTATTGGTCTAGAGATATCATAAATAGTGAGAACATTCATTAACTCCACTAACTCATTGATAAGAGGCTTGATATATAAATTCATAACTTTGACCTGTTACTTACCTAATTGATTGAACATACAATACATAATTACTAGATATATGGGTAAATACAAAAAATTATAAAACATAATTATAAGGAATAATTGAACATATATGAGTAAATTAATATATATATATATATATTAATTTACTCATATATGTTCAATTATTCCTTATAATTATGTTTTATAATTTTTTGTATTTACCCATATATCTAGTAATTATGTATTGTATGTTCAATCAATTAGGTAAGTAACAGGTCAAAGTTATGAATTTATATATCAAGCCTCTTATCAAAAAAAAAAAAAAAAAAAATATATATATATATATATATATATATACATATATATATATATATATAGGACATAAGTATGAAATAAACAAGACAAATGAGATGTTATTGTGCTAAAATTTTTTATTCTAAAAAAATTAATTCCTGGAATAGGTCAACATTATATGCTCCTTCTTTATTGACTTCCACAGAGGAATTTTATTGTTGATAACAAAAATGGGCCACACTGAGTAAGTAGATCTATCCTCTCCAAATGGATTAACATTTTTAGCTACTAATGTAAGCCTATGATTACGAGGTTCTCTTTTAAACTCTTGCCACTTTTCCTCTATATTCCTAAATGCAGATCCATCTGCAGGAATTCAAAGAACACCATATTCACTTCTATTCCTTTCATGGTAATCCATAATTTTTGCTACGCTTTTCCACTTGAACAATTTTCACAAACATGGAATTATGGGAATATAACGAAGAACCTTTCAAGGCACCTTTTTTGTTACTTTATCAGTTTGATATCTACTGTAATCACATTTTGGGCATTTTTATTTCAACACATGTTATTTATAGTAGATAAAATCATAATTAGGGAATGCATGAATAACTTGATACTCCATTCCAATATCTTTCATAACTAAATGTAAATATCAGTACGTACGGGGTAAAAAATTTGACAGTGGTAACAAAAATTCACTTAATATTCTACAACATAAAAAAATAGTATTGGTTAATTTAATAAACAATATTAATCATACATATTGCATCCAAACATTGTTACAAATTAATGAAATGTTGTAGATGAATGTAGTAACATTAAAAACAATGGAAAAAATAAATAAATAAGTATTTATCATGTATATAGTACTAAATGTTAGAAAATATATTACATACCTTAGGAGTTGTGTCACACATGTGTTTGAAAAACCATTCACCACCTTTAAGTTGACCAACAATAATACAACAAAGAGAAGAGATGTTTTTGAGCCTTCATAAAGAGGTTTAGTTTCCATCTCAAGTATTGGTAAATCAAAAGAATGATCATCATACTAGTTGTCATCGTCATCCATTCCAACATTATTAAATGTGTCTTGGATCAATATTTTTGTCCCATCTTCTTCAAATATGTTATAAAAATCATTATCTTCTTCTAAAGGATCATTAGTTTGATCCTCGATATTAATTTCTCCATGTTCTTGAATAGGCGCTTGTACTACAACTACCTCTTCCTCGTCGAGCAATGCCCTAGGGGGAAAATACTATAAAATTACAATCAATAAATTAATATTAGTATATATAGAAAATATTGAAATGTTGATATAACAATAGTTTACAAATATAATATATAAGGAAAAATAAGAAAACAAATATAAAGAGAAAGACAACAAATTAGATGAGACCGAGAAATAAAGACAACAAATCAAGGATGATGTTTGTGCAATTTATCAAGATATTTAAGAATATATTGAAAAAATATAAGAAAAGTGTTACTTTTTTTGACATGTAGGTCGAAGTGACTGATATATGTAGTCGCGGCCATAATTTAGAGAAATGGAAGTTAATTATTTCTCTTATGATGACATTATCTTGTGATGTATAGCTATTATTTTTTTTTCTTTCTTTTATCATCAAGAGTAATGCCACTAAACATATATAAAAGGACAAAATATGCAGGCACATGCCAAGGAAAAACCACACTCTTTGGGAAAACCTAGTCAAAATTATTCCTTCAATAGTTTCAATATGAGACAACCAAGACCCTTAGACTATAGGCTTCCTCCACCAAGTTATTCCTTCATTGTGTTAGCACTAATATCTTCTTTCATCGAGATCTCCCTTGCTTGCACTTGAACCTTCATCCTTCTTCCTTCATAAATTCAAATTTACGAGATCCATAGAGAGTGTCATTGTAGTATCATGTCACTGTGTCACTATCTTACTGTATGATCTTCTTTTCTTATTATATCATCGAGCCACTATCATAAATGTCACACCAAGCCACTATCATAGATAACACACCAAGACACTATCATAGATAACACACCAAGACACATTGCACTTGTCACTAAATTGCTGCACCAATATTATTTGACCGAACCTATGTCACACTATAAACTTTCACTTGAATTATCATCAAGCCATTGCACCACTTGTAATATTGCACTAGCACTGTGCCACTGTACCTATGTAAGTTCATTGAGCACTGTACCTAAGATCTAAACTAAATTGCAGAGAGGAATATGAAGTTCTAAGGTGAATAATGCGAAGAGACCATTTGGGTATATATAATGGTTGTCCATATTAATAAGCCGACATGTGGAACTTTAATAGTTGTGTCTCCAAATATTTGTAGGCTAACATGAAAAAACCAACTTGTAGTTTACTGTTTTGAGTCCAAATTGAGAAGGATGCTTGATGTCTTGAATTATTTTACTTTAGGGCTATCTTTGGAGTAGGTTATGTCAAGGATGTTCACCTTTGAAGGATATGACTTGATGGAGGAGCCTTTTGACCATCAACCTAATATTACATGATTTAAAAGCCCAAATAAGATTAATTTAAATCTGTAATGACTAACGTAGAAGTACACAATTGGGACCTTAAACTAAAATATGACCCAAGTGTGAAACCCATGCTTTAATAAGTCATTTAATAATAATAATAAATTGCTTTGGAAAATAAAATAATAATGAAGACTGAACCTAGTTACATTCTTCAAACCTCCCTCTTAACAAAGGAGGTATTCATATAAAAATAAGTACATGGAAGATCTCACTTTATCCATGAAGAATTTTAGGCACCACAATGCCATGGAATAGATTCCTGACTAGGGAAATCTATCCATTTGGTCTCTCTACAATTTAGGCACCGCAATGCCATGGAATAGATTCCTGAGCAGGGTGATCTATCCAAGTGGGACTAATATGGACTAAATATTTCAACCTCTATAAGTACCATCAGGCTTACTTACTAACCATCATCCCATGGAACTAGGTGCACATCCACTCGATGCAACCCTCCCTACCAGATATCAACACAATGTTGAAATTTGATGACTAAAAATTTTCCTGCAATCCCAACCCGGTTTTAATTTCACCTTATCACTCCCATTTAGTTAAATGCCCTTTCCCATAAACATAGATTTAACATATAGAATTATGGAAATGAAATTTTTAGATTAAAACACATGGGACTGTCAACACATGCTGAAAATAAATATGGACATAAACATACCAGCAACACATAAAAAAACACACACAGTTTTTTGGTCAGATTAGACCGATGCAAAACCCCTTCAATATTCTCCGGGGAAAACCTGTTAGAGAGCTCTTCAAATTTATTTATATTTCAAGTTCAATAAAAAACATTTTCAGACAAAACAAAACATCAAAGTACAACTTATCTCTTCAGCCCAAAAATCCTTGAAAATCGTGCCCACTTTTCCTCGATTTCCATGCCCACTTGAAGTTGAAAATATGCACAGTACAGATACAGACTATACTGTACAAATTCCATATGGAATGTACAGATTCTATATCATTGCATGGACAGTACGTTTTTTTTTTTCATTTTTTTTTCAAAAACTTCTCTCGAACTGCGTGCATCTCATAGCATTAAATGTTGTTCGTATTGTACCTTATGTTGTCTTCTTTGCCTTGATTTTTGTGCCCAGATTTGCCCAAAAATAACTCCTTCAGCTTGTTGCAACAAATTTCTCCTTCAAAACTTTTCTCCAACCCTCAACCTCCTTTCTCCAATTTTCTCATGAAGAATGAATGAATGAATGTAGTCCCCATTTTATTTTCCCCCTTTTGTTTCCCTAAATGACTTTTGGGAAACTCTAAGATATAATGGCTCAGATTCATTTAGATCAAGGGATGATAATAAATGTGCATTTAATTCTCACTTTCTATTTTTTAACTCACCCATTAAATAAAATTACCCACATTGTACTTTATGTTTAAAGTCACTTTTCACTTTATAATTTAACATTGACTTTACCACTTATAAAGTCACGTTCACTTTATAATTTAACATTGACTTTACCACTTATAAAGTCACTTTCACGTTATAAAGTCACACTTGGGAAAAGAATGATTTTGGACACTTTTCCCTAGGTAGAGACAAACCCATGAGAAACCACTTGTCCATGGTACATTAAAAATCAACACTCCCTCTTACCGAGGAAAGTGTTTCTCACCACACCAATATTGTCCCTGAAATGGAAATGCTCACCTCTTAGCAAGGACTTCATGAGAACATCAACCACCTAGTCATCTGTTGATATATACTCCAGCTTCATTGCCCCCTTCTAAATATATTCCCTGATGAAATGATATATGATTTCAATGTATTTTTCCCTATCGTGAAACACTGGATTATCCATGAGTTTAATGCAACTCTAATTATCATAGTGAATAATTGTCAGTCTCAACTCCTGATCAAATAGGCCATACAAAAACTTGCGAAGCCAAATGACCTCATAACTAGCCTGACTAGCGGCCATATACTCAACCTCAGAAAGGCTCAAAGCAGCCGAATTTTTTTTTCAACTGAACCACAACACAATTTTTGAACCCAATCCGAAGCCACAACCTAAAGTGATTTTCCTGTCAGAAGCACACCCTGCCTAATTTGAATCTGTGTAACTTTCCAACCTCACTCCATCTCCCCGCCTATATTCCAGACCATAATCAACATTCCCCTAAACATAGCGAATAATTTTCTTTGCAGCTACCTAGTGCACCCTCTTAGGCTCAACCATGAACTGGCTAAGTGTGTTCACTGTAACGCATATATCTGTCCTAGTGTTGACCAAATACATTAAGGACCCAATTAGATGCCTATACATGTGGGATCCACCAAAATAGAATCTGAAGCATGAAGCTTCTTCTAGTTGGTGATCATAGGTGTAGACATGGGTCTACAGTCTGCCATGTGAAATATTCTCAACACATCCACAACATACTGCCCCTACCCCAGAAAGATATGCCCCTCCTCCTGCCACACCTCAAGCCCAAAAAGTAATGCATCAGCCCAATGTCCTTCATCTCAAACTCCATAGCAAGATCCTCCTTGAAACCACTAATCAATCTCTCTACCCCAGTAATGAAAAAGTCATCAACATATAACACAAGAATGAGTGAATCTTCCCATACAACAACATAGTATAGGTTCGGTTCTGCATCAATCTTCGTGAAACCCATATGCTGCAAGTAAGTAACAATCCTAAAATACCAAGCTCTCGGAGCTTGCTTAATTCCATGGAGTGCTCACCTCAACTAACATACATGGGTCTCCCACCCAAGTACCTCAAAGCCCTGTGGTTGCTCAACATACGCCTCCTCCACTATAACTCCTTTCAAAAATGTGGTCTTCACATTCATCTGATGGATCTGCCAACCCATTTCTAAAGCAATAGAAATAAGGGTCGAGATAGAAGTGTACCAAGCTACAGGAGCAAAGGTCCCATCATAGTCAACTCCCTCTATATGTGAGAATCCTCTAGCCACAAACCTCGCCTTGAAATTCTCAATTATGCCATCCATAACATGCTTGATCTTATAGAGCCACCTATAAGTCACAACTCACTTGCCCTCAGCCCTATGCACCACCTCCCAAAATTTTTTATTTATGATAGAGGAATAATCCTCCACCATAGCCTCTCTCCATACTTCCTGGATGGCGGCCTCCTCATACCTAGTAGGCTTAGAGTCAACAATGCTGGTAGCCTTAGCTACATAACTACAAACCACTCGGGTTGCACACTCTGCCTGTTCACCCTATTTGAAGGACCAATGAACTCTACTTCTTTCAAGGTGTCTTGAAGCCACTTTGGCCTCCTCTTCCCTGAAGAATCTTCCCCATAGGGAACCTCATCCTCTGCCCCCTAGTCTAGTGAACCTGAAGGTTTCCCAACTAACGTTCGGGTGTCTGTACCAACACCACCTGTGCCTATGTTAGTTGAAGTTCCATGTGAACTATGTACCAGTGGACTCCCTAAAGAAGTGCTTGGTGAAATCGCCACTAGTGCCCCAAATTTCACCGAAATTTAATACCTCCTGTACCAGTCGATCCAGAACCCTGAGGTCTTGCTCCCAGTACCAGACCTCCCTTCTGACGAGAAGTCTATGACTCTCTCTCATCATACTCCCATGATCTCCGATATTCCCTCTCCACCTCAAACTTCACATCCCTCCTAATCACCACACTCTTCTTTTAAGGAATGAATATGTGATTGGCCTTCAAAGTCTTAATGTCACCAATAAAGATACCCTTCTCTGCCATGGGTTCCAGCTTTGTCCTTTGTTCCTTGGGGATGTAAGAATATGTGAGACATCCAATTATATGAATATGTCCTACATGAGGCTACTCTCCAGTGAAAACCTCCTCCAGAGTCATATTCCCAAATAATCTGTGAGTAATCCTATTATGAAGATAAACAATAGTATTGCAGACCTCAACCCACAAAAACAAAGGAAACCCTTGATCATGAATCATCGCTCTAGCAGCCCCAAAAATAGTTTTGTTCTTCCTTTCAGACACCCCATTCTGCTGGGGGTTGTAAGGAACCGTGAACTCTCTCTTAATTCCCTCATGTGCACAAAATTCAGAAAACCCAACATCGATGTACTCACCACCATTTTTTAACCTCAAGACTAAAATATTCCTACCTATATGATTTTCCACAAGAGCTTTGAACTCTTTAAAGTGACTGAAGACGTCACCCTTGGTCTTCAAGAAATATATCCAATTCCTCCTAGATTATTCATCAATTAATATAACATAATACTCATAACAAACCAAAGACACATGAAACATACGTCCACTAACATCAAAATGAATCAAGTCTAGTATAAATGTAGATCTTCTGTCACTCATTGGGAATTGTAACTTGGTGTACATGCCCAAAGCACACCCTCTGCAGACCTCATAATGCTCGACACTGAAATCAAGAACTCCAGTAGTGATATCCCTCAAAAATCTCAAATATCCATGATGCATATGCGCCATCCTCCGATGCCATAACTCGCCCAAGTCTCCACTGCTAGTGGTACTAGTGTGAGTGCTACCAGATGTGCTACTCACCAATGCTCCTGCCAAATAAAAACTGAACCTGTATATTTTCCCACAGCAGACTCTAATTACTTTGGTCTAAGTGATGGAATCTCCCCTGGGATGCATCATTACCTACCCTCCTAAGAAAGTGACATCAAACCCCTTCTCCTCCATAGCAGACACTGAAATCAAGTTCTTATTCATCCCCGCAACATAAAAAACGTCCATGACCTTGAAAGGAGGAAAATACTCACTCTCAAAGATCACAGTCCCCACCCCAACAACTCTCATAGTGTGGTCATATCCTAGTACAATCTCAATATCAAGTGCCCTTTCTACAAGCTCTGAAAATAACTCCCGTGCACCTGTCATATGGCAGGAAGCCCTGTTTTCTATGTACCACACATCATATGATGTACTCTATTATATGTAGAAGTAATAAATGAAAATTCCCTCTCAAACTATGAAGCAAACTGCTCCACCTCTGTTGAAGATGCAATACCCTCCTTCCCCTTTTTTTTCCTCTCAGGACACATAGCAACATAGTGCCCCATCTTCTAACATGCCAAACATTTGACTTTGGACATATCCATATATTTCTTCTTCTAATTCTCATTTCCCTTAGCCCCATTGGATGAGGCCCCTTTCTTGGACTTCCCTTTTTCCTCCCCCCTGGATGTCAAGGCTACATCCTCCTCATCTACTATCTTCACCCCACCACTACCAGTCTTTTGTATCTCATTTTGCACACAATCATCCCAGGTTTTTTCCCAATTGGGAAGATTCTCCCTAGAAGTAACAATATATCCAAAGATTTCCCAAGACTTAGGAAGTCCCGCTACAACTATCCTGACTAAATTTGTGGGTGCAACTGCCTCACCAGTAACAGTCAAATCATCACATACCTATTTGACCCTACCAAGATAATGAACTACACTTTCAGCCTTTGTTATCTTGATGTTCAATTTTTCTTTCAGTACCATATTCCTACTCTCATTGGTACTCTGATAGAGAGTGGTTAGATCTGTCCACATCTAACACGCATATGTGTTTCCTCTCACCTAAGGAACCACGTGATCCTTCAAACTATCCATCAAAATCATTTTTTCCTTTGCATTATTTTTTGTGACTTCAACAAGTTCATCTGCAGCAATAGGAGGTACAACCTCATGTTGCACTATGTCCCAAACTGAAACCTCCTCAAATACTTTCTAAATTCTTTCCTTCCTAACGACATAGTTGGATATCCCACCCAATCTATCCTCTATCCTTAAGAGAATGGCCATGTATGCTATCCAAAATTTACAAAACCAAGAAAATGGAGAAATTAACTTTCCAGCACACCTTGCTATCCCAAAATTTCAATCTGTGTGAAATTTCACCCTGCTATCCCAAAATATCACTTTGTTGTCCAATAATTCAGTTTGTTGTCCCAAACTACTTTCTTTTATTCAAACTGCAATTTTCATCCTGTAGCTCTGATACCATGTTGAAATTTGATGAATAAAAAGTTTCCTGCAATCCCAACCCAATTTTAATTTCACCTTATCACTCCCATTCAGTTAAATTCCCTTTCCCATAAACATACATTCAACATATAGAATTTTGGAAATGAAATTTTCAGATTCAAACATGTGGGACTATTAACACGTGATGGAAATAAATATGGACATAAACAGACAAGCAACACATAAAAAAATACACATAGATTTTTGGTCAACTTAGACCCAAGAAAAACCCCTTCAATCTTCTCCGAGGAAAACCTATTAGAGAGATATTCAAATTTATTTATCTTTCAAGTTCAGGAAAAATAAATTTTCAAACAAAACAAAACATCAAAGTACAACTTATCTCTTCAACCCAAAACTCCTTGAAAAATATGCACACTTTGCCTCAATTTTTGTGCCCACTTGAAGCTGAAAATATGTACGGTACGGATACGGATTGTATTATATGGATTCTGTACAGACTGTATGGATTTTTTTTTCAATATTTTGTTTTATTTTATTTTATTTTTCTCAAAAAATTCTCTCAAAATGTGTGAAACTCACAACATTAAATTTTGTTTGTACTGTACCTTCAGTTGTCTTCTATGCATTGATTTTTGTGCCCAGATTTTCCCAAAAATCACTCCTTCAGCTTGCTGCAACAAATTTATCCTTCAGAACTTTTATCCAACCCTAAACCTCCTTTCTCCAATCTGCTCATTAATAATGAATGAATGAATTCAATCTCCCTTTTCTTTTCCCCCTTTTGTTTTCCATAAATTACTTTTGGGCAACCCTAAGATCTAATGGCTCAGATTAATTTAGATCAAGGGACGAGAATAAATGTGCATTTAATTCTCACTTTCTATTTTTTAACTCACCCATTAAATAAAGTACCCACATTGTACTTTATTTCTAAAGTCACTTTTCACTTTATAATTTATCATTGACTTTACCACTTATAAAGTCACTTTCACTTCATAATTTAACATTGACTTTACCACTTATATAGTCACTTTCAGTTTATAATTTAACATTGACTTTACCACTTATATAGTCACTTTCAGTTTATAATTTAACATTGACTTTACCACTTATAAATTCACTTTCACTTAACAAAGTCGTACTTAGGAAAATAATTATTTTGGAAACTTTTCCCTAGGTAAAGACTAACCCATGGGAAACCACTTGTCCAAGGTACATTAAACATAAACAAACAAAGTGTCAACTCGATGCCTTTCCAGGTAATGCTTCATTCACAAAGCCCCATCACACCTTTATCCAATAGATCAAGGACAACCAATATCTCCCAATAAAATTTATTGGTAGCCAACATGTTGTTAAATCCTTCGAGAGACTCACCTGTGAAAACACAAACCCCAATCATCAATAATTTCAAATATATAATAAAAACAAATCTTGGGGTTTCGATGTTTCCCTTCAACTAATTCTAGTAGGAATATTAATATAATATTTGAAATAAAAGTCCTCATACACTTTTCTTTCCTACTTTTCATGTGGCAACATATATTTTTCATAATATATTCTCCAACCATGACTATGATTCTTACTCATGGTATTCAATAAGACTTACGACTATTAGTCCTGGTCTAGTGCATGCCACATGAAGTATAGAACCATAACCATTTCTTCTTTTATCCAGGCTCCCTCTTAATCTATGGAGATCAAATTCTATTCATGCTCCCTCTTAATGTAGGGATACTTAACTTCTTCTTTAGGTGTTGGATAAAATTTCATGGCTTCCATCCTTTTCATCATACTTATTAGATTCTCATCTTAATGATGTGCCTACACAACTTTAGATAGAAAGTACAACCAAAACTATAGAAGCATAAAGTTAGCCATATCAGAGTTAAAAAAGAATTTTCAACTTTATACATAGCATATACCCAGACAAGAGACATATATTCTTCAACATTTTTGCTAGGGAATTTTATCATAAACCATAGACTACTTCACAATGTCTTTCATTCTATCTAGGGGTTCAATGTTTCTTTCAAAGGTATAATATACCTTGCTACAATATTTAGTAAATCGTAGAACTAATATATATATATATATATATATATATATATATATATATATATATATATATATATAGATATAGATATAACATATCTAATAACCTTTAAAAAAATTCATGTTAGACTTTCCACTAGGGATTCATACAAATCCTAGAATTCATACAAAATATTCAATCAAGTTTAATCACAACTTAGACATTATCATGATCAACTTTCACTAGGGCTAGTTACAGAACCTAGATTTTCAATCAATTATCAAAACATATCATGATGAGCTTCTACTAGGGTTTGAGTTAAACCCTAAATTTTCCATCTATAAATTCTCAAGACACATTATATAGATTCAAATGAATTCATATAAACCCTAGACTTTTCAATTTTTATCCTAGAACTTTCAATTTTTTACTAAGGCTTGATTCTAAATCATATATTATTAGCACCATTAGTCATTAGGTTAACACACATATCTAGGAGATCACCATTATAAGCACATAATGTGTTAGTCAACATTAATACGTTAAACATATATTGTCCTATACCGGGATAGGGATTCAATCAAGAGAACATATACCTAAGGTTTTACTCCTAGGAATTTCCATAACAAGGATTTTACTTGTAGAGTTAACCAAAACCTAAGGTTTCAGTTCATTGTCAAAGCAAACCCTTATTATATCAGATTTCAGAGGTGCGATATTTCGATCAAAAACATTTTAACTCAAGAAAGTCTAGAGCTTCCATGATCATATCAAAATCCCAAACTGGACATTATCAATATTTTAATCATAATAACAATTTCTTCATAAATATCCCTAAATAGGTTTAGGGTTTCACACATTATAAACATACCCTTGGCCTTAGGATTTTCTAGAGAACCTCCTTAAGGTTATCTTTATATAAGAAATCATGGTGTATAAGATGGGTAGATTCATCAGATGATGAATCATCCCAAGCAAGAATATTTTAAGATTCAAGAGAGCTAAGCACAACAAATGTTAGTAGTGTAGATTGGATTTACCAAAGAGAATAAACAAATATTTATAATTAAAACATACCTCCGCTTCTCAACAAACCTTCTTGTGATGTTGTCCTTGAAATTTCTTGATCATTTAGCGAGGCTTTTCCTAGAAGTGTGAGTCATGGTCTACTATACCTACAATGCATACTTTCAAGCAAACATGGATAAGAAGAGTATAATTTGACCTTTCAAGTTAGATATTTTATGTAACTATGAGGGATGGAATTCAAGGATCAATCTAATTGACAAGAGGAGATTTATTTTATAACTATATTACTTTGTAGAACGAAGATCAAGATTCTAACATGTATGTTATCTAAAGATTACAAATTAGACTAGCTATATGCAATATTAGATATAAATCTAGAAATATACGTACCTTTTAGCTACATACCTTTGATTGGAATTGATGTAATACTTACTTGGTTCCCTTAACATTTCAAACTCTTATGTGGAGATGGCTTTGTCCTTGGGCACCGAGTGATATTGATATTTTACTATGAGATATTATCACGGTGATAGCATCCTAACATTGAGGTAATATATCCAAGTATCATGATTGAGACACCATCACGATTTATGACTGAAAATATGTAATAATCCAAATAGGAAAATCACAGTAATACAAAGCAATCAAAAAATAATGTCAGAATATCAAAACATCATTAATAGAACCAGAAATAGCTAAGCCATTTTATTAATAAGGATGTTCAATACAGGTACAATAGTGCTAAAAAATTATAGCACTCAAGCTAATAGAGATGGCTAGAATGACCCTCAAGTTCCCCCACTGAGAACACTGCGTAACTGCTGCTCTGCTAGAGACCCTCACTGCACTACCCCTGCTAGAAATGTTGGAAATGTTGTTGTTGGCTGAAAAGGAGTGCGTATATGAGGTTGTTCTAGTGCTTGGAAATTCCAAGTTTTGGAATCCAAACTCTATGATGAAAGCCCAAAAAAACCCAGAAAGTATTTATGGATTAGCAGACCCCAAAAAATCACCCTCCTAGGGCATGAAAATGCACTACTGCTGGGTATGCAGTGATATGAGCTGAATTGAAAAATAAAATGATGCAACAACACCTCCTTAGCTCAACTATTTAAGGGCTGAACCCCTCAGTAGATTCTAAGTGATAGTGCTATGAAATATTACCCTCCTCTAGATCCCTCCGTTGTTACATAGTGTAAGTCACTGGGTGACTGCGTTGCTCAAGAGAGCTACAAATGGCCAAATGCCAGAATACTAAAATTTTCTCAAAAGATAGAAGAACTCCTCTCCTGGGTGGGCACTCAAAGTCCCTCGAGGACAAGGTTGGGATTTCTTCCTGGCAACACCCTTGTGCTAAACAACATTATAGACTCAGCTCAACAACTCAAGCATGCTCCAGTCATAAACAACAAAAAATCAAATAACTCAGAATGCTCTCTTTGGCTACCCTCACCTATTTCTTATACTTGTGGAACCCTTACACCCCTAGGCCCACATCATAATTATGCTTCTCTCTTGGTCCATATCCTCCACCACTGTTGTGTTGTTCACATGATCTCTTGGCCCCCTCCATTACTGCATTGTTCCACTTTGATACTAGTGAAATGGTTTTGTTCTACATAAAGGGATTTACAGGTCCCTCTACCCTCTTATTCAACTACTTAGTCAAAGAAAGAAAAAATGAATATTCTAATTAGCTAAAATCTAATTAGGAATATTACATTCCTCCCCACCAAAATTTTTCTTGTCCTCAAGCAACTGCAAGGACGGATGCTGCAGAATCTTATCCCCCTCCCAAGTTGAATCCTCATTTGGAAGGTTCCTCCATATGATCAGATATTATTTGACTACTCTGCTCCTTAGATGCCTCTCCTGAGTATCCAAAATGGCCTATGGAAATAAGACCAAGTGCCCCTTATCATCAATATGTGGGAGTTCCCCAGTGGCAACTATCTGATGCCTAAGCTCATTTTTCAGGCATGAGACATGAAAAATGTTATGGATCATACTCCTATTTGGGAGCTCCAACTCATATGCTACCTCCCCCATACGTCAGATCACCCTATATGGCCCATAAAAATGGGGCTTGAGCTTCTGATCTCCCTTCTACTTCAGCATAGACTGCTTGTACAACTAAAGACAGAGGTGGAACAAATCATCTACCTCAAACTGGCTCTCTACGCGACCTCAATCTACATACAACATCTGTTGGTTCTGAGTTGTAGAAATATTGTCCTTAAGAGCACGGATTCTATCCTAACTCTCTTAGATCCAATCCTTGGCCTTGGAGGCCCTACTTGCTCCAAGCATCACATCAGTAAATGTTAAAGAATCATAACCATATAAAGCACAAAATGCAGACATACCAATCGACATATGAAATGTCGTGTTGTAGCAATATTCTTCAAGATGAATCTAGTGCAGCAATGCCTTCTGCTACCCTGAGACATAGTTGCACAAGTAGCCTTCCAGCCACTTGTTTACTATCTCTATCTACCCGCCCGTCTATGGGTGATAAATAGTACTGGGAATTAACTCGGTGCCCACTAAACAGAAAATATCCTACCAAAAGCCACCCATGAAATGATTGTCCTTGTCACTGACTATGGTCTTGGGGAGACCATGAAATCTGAAAACATCCCTGAAAAATAGCTCAACTACCTGTGAAGCAGTGTATCATGAAGATATGGCAAACAAATGAGCATACTTTGTCAACCAATCAACGACCACATAAATACATTCCTTGCCCTACACCATAAGTAACCCTGCGATAAATTCCATGGAAATTCTCTCCCACTTCCCTCTAGAATGGGAAGCAATTGTAACAACCCCGCGGGATGGCTAAAATCCCCTTTGTTCTTCTGGTAAAATTCAGACTCCCTAACATGTCGGAGTATGGCCTCCTTGAGGCCTCTCCATGAGAACCTCTCTCTAATGGCCCTATATGTTTTGGTGAACCCCTGATGGCTTGAGAGCAGTGAATCATGTGTTGCATGAAAAAATTCCTCCTTGAGCCGAGAGGCTCACGTCAAGAAGATATAGTTCCAGTAATAGATGACCTCGTCCATTACCTGATACCTGTCATCGGTCACCTGCCCATCCAATATCTTACATGCGAAGTGGTCCTTAGAATACTCTACTAACATTTGGGCCCTCCAATCTGTATCAATGCTCATGAAGGATAGTGTTTTTGGTCTTTGTGTTAAGGCATCCGCTACCAAATTGTTCTTCCCTTTGACATACTTGATGTCAAAGTCATATGCCTGAATTTTGTTGACCCACTTATGTTGCCTCTCCTGCAACTACTTCTGCTCAAGAAAAAAATGGAGGTTGTTGTGGTTAGTCCTCTCCTGAAACCTATTGCCCACCAAATATTGGCGGAACTTGGCCAATGCATGCATTATGGCCAACATCTCCTTGTCATATATAGAATACAACCTCTCATGTGGCAAGATATTTTGACTCTCAAAAGCTATAGGGTTACCTCCCTGAATCAACATTGCGCCAACTCCCTCTCCTAAAGCATCACATTCCAGCACAAAGGGCTACGTGAAATCTCGCAATGACAACACTGGACAACTGTCCATTACCTCCTTGAGCCTCTCAAAAGATCTCTGCAAAGTGACTATCCATCCAAAGTGTAAAATTCCCAAATGGGAAAAGAAAGAATATAGTGCATAAACATGGAAATAACAGTGTATAACATCACATCAATATATGAGACCAATATGGATCCTTTTCATTAATCATATCAGAAACAAACATGTACAAAATAATGGGACCAAAATCATACAACAAGAACCAACAAGCCTCCATTGAATAAACCCTCTCATAAATGAGGTACTGCTACTATATAGAATGCTAGAAAGCTACTACAGCGCAGTCATAAAGAGCATAGTTGCAACAGGAGATCATAAAATAATACAAAATGGCTAATATATGCCTCAAGAGATACAAAAAATGAAGATCTAGGCTCTATAATAACCTTCCAAGACAACCCAAGAGGGCTTCTAGAAAATACACCCAATAATACAATATGAGTTGCAACCCTAGGGCTGAAAGTATGCTACAACAAAATAACTGAAGATCTATGGCTGAAGCTGATATGGAAGTAAGTAGATCTCCTCCAATGGATTCTCTGGATGAAAGGCTAACCCCTCCACTAAATAAATCACTCCCCAAATCATCTACCGCAACTACCCCTACAACTCCTCCCTGGAATAACACAGATCCAGACTGATATTGTGCTATAGGGATAAAAAAAATTGTGGCTTGGTGCCATATATATCAATGATGCTCAAGGGCCTTCCTTAATAGCCTCCTAATGGAAGGAAACCTTCCTCCACTGAAATCTAGCTTAGAAATCACCCAAATCAACTCTCCACAACTTCTGCCCTGCAACACAACACAACCTCAACAGGAACTGCACTACACCATAAGATTGATGCTTTGGCCTGATGCCAGAATGTGTAAATATATTGCATATACTTCGCCTGAGTGGGAACTCGAAGTCCCCCGAGGATGAAGGTGGGATTCCCGCTCGGGAACACCTTGTGCTAAACAACACAACAATCTTAGCTAAACAAATAAAGAGATCAAACAAGTCTTAACAGACCATATCAAAACAATAATCTACAACATATCTTCTACGACTGCCATCCCCTTCCTTATATAAGTGGTGAGCTTCCTCACTCTTGGCCCCACTCATTCAAGTCACTATTTCCATGCATGGAGTCTCTCTCCAAAACTGTGATGTCCCACAATGAATGGCACTCCTCCATGACAACGTTGTTGGTTTACTCAAAGTTGACCTAGTCTATATGCTCCAGCCCATTTTCACATATAAGGGTGCTTTATCAAACCTCTAAAATTATCTCCTTTCACATTTGCAGTGATTTTATTCCTACTAAGGAGGTTTATGGGTCTCCATACCCTCTTATTCAACAAATTAAGAAGAAAAAACAAAAAATAATATTCCAACTAACTCATGGCTAATTGGAAATATTAAAGTCCTCCCCTCCCAAATTTTTCTTGTCCTCAAGCAACTGTAAACATGAGTGCTGCAACTCTTCTCCTCCTTCATTGGTGACACCCCCATGTGATAATCTCTCCTCATATACCAAGTTTCTCCCAATCAATCCCTCCATGAAATTATCCTCCCAAGTACTCATGAGATGCAAATGACTCATCTCTGTTACTATTAGATGGACCTATGTACACCATGTAAGACCAATTTTACCCTAAGTAAAATTGCTTTCACTATGAAAAATAACTTAGTAAACCACCTTTATTAAGTTGTTTATGGTCTAAATAGGAAACCCCATGAGGAAATATTAAATGCCACATTTGTTTGATTTTCCTCAAGGAATAATTAGTTAAACAACAATTTAATTAATATTCCTGGTCATATTTAACCTAAAACAAGAAAATTAATTAGATAAATTATTATTTATCTTATTATTTTCTAGGAATAATTATTTAAATAATATTCCTTGTTAAATTTGACTAAATCACTCATAAATAGTTAAATAAATCATTATTTCTTTAATTATTACTCAACCATATCCTCAAAATGATAAATGAATCATTTATTTATTTATTATTTACAAATAAAGGGATTTGACCCAAGTCAAATTCTTTTTCCCTCCAACAAATATAATAAAATATTCCATAAAAGTTGGATCTTGATTTGGTTAATAATATTTTAACTATGCACCAATATCTAGACTAAATCAATATTTTGTTATAAATAGAAGGGTTTTTTCATTCACTTACTACCTTTTGTTGCCTAAAGATCACCCTAGATCTATACTTTTGGTCTGACTTTGATCCACCATCATTGTCATATTTTTCAATCTTTTTGCTTGTGAGCTCCCTTTGAGTTCCATTTTTGTCTGGGTTTTCTACACCACCAAGAGAGAGGAATTTTAGATCTGAAGTGCTAAGGACTTACAAGAACCCATCCCATTGAGGATAAATGGTAACATCCTTCTATGTTTTCCTCTGAGGTGCCCTTAATATAAAATTCATTCAACATATTCTTTTCTTGTCTATTGGATGCATGGAGTAAATCTCGTTTTTATTTATTGCTTACTGTCTTTTAATGCATAGATCTAGTATTTTGCAGCATTTATCTTGATCACCTAATTGCATATATAAAGATATTGTCAGCCATCTTTGATGTTAGGGCTATTTGTTATGCACAGCTAAAGTGGTCTTTTTTCGTACACTTGCGATTAAGATTCATACTAACAACTGGCAACTCCACATGGGTTTACGATTACGACCGCTGTCGTTTTTCAGATACTTGCGTATACAACTACTTCAAACCCTAGGATTTCACTTCAGCTTATTAATTTTCTTTTCTTGATGTTGTTTTTAACCTATAAAACCCAAAAACATTAAAAATTCTAACTTCTGTGTGTTTTCGGGCCTATTGCGCAGCTGACAGACATCAACTGCAACTGAGACGACACGTTCTTCTAAAACCTGCTCCCAAGAGTGCCAGAAGTGCAGGTCACACTTTTTGGGCCAAAACCTGCGACCTGAACCTCCAGGGCACAGAAAACAGGCTTAAAACTGTGACCTCTGCAGAAATCAAGTCAGAAACTGCGACCTAGACTTATTGCGGGAGTTTTTCTAAAAGTTTTTTGGGTTTGTTTGGGCCTTTGTTCAGGGTTATCTAACCTCCGTCTCCACCTGTTTTAGACCTATACTTGTTTTGTTTTAATCAACTAAGTGGGAACCTAGCCCCCTAGGGCTTTAGTAACCTCCACATTTTTTGGAAGATTTTTAGCTGCTGCAAGTTGTCTGAAATTTTCAGAGTGTTCAGCCATTTTTCAGATCTGATACCTTACCTTCAGATCCACTTCAGATTGGTTATTTATCCATCCAAAACACCTCTTTTCAGTTTTTTTTTGGGTTTTCCTCTAGGGTCACCTCCGTTTCCCTCCAGGAGATAGCCTTTCGCCACCTCATTTACAACAATTTTTCCTCTGATTTTTTGTTGTTTGTTTGCACCTATTTCCAGCAGATCTGACCTTTAGATATTTGTCCCTCTCGACCTTATATCTCTTGGCTATTTTGGTTTGTTTTGACTAGTTTTTGCCCACCTATAGACTACTTGTTGAGAGGCCCGCCTCCTTGGGTTTAGATTATTGCATTATTAGCTATTTATTTTCTATTATTTCAGTTTTATATACTGTTATCTGCAAGTTTATTTACAGTTATACAACACACTTTTTCATTTTTTCTACAAACATCTGGGTTTAAAAATTAAAATTTACACACTTTACACACACACCCTAAGTGAATAAGAGCTTGGTTAACACCACCAAGAAAAGACTTTAACATTGAAATAAATTGAAATTGCACCTCTCTGCCCTTGTTTCGACATTGTAATCAGTTGATCTTGCACCTCTTCGCCCTTGTTGGTCCCTATTCCCTTTGTGTCATGTTTGTGCCATCATAATTGTGCCACCAAGGCATTTATCCTGGAGAATTCTTGGCCTTCATCCTCAGTTTCCGATAGGAACACTTACTCCTCCGCACAGGATTCGAGTTAGTCCTCCACCAAGTCCATACTCTAACTCCTCTTCTGGTTCATTGGGTTCTACTTCTGGTTTCACCCCCAGTTCTCCCCTTGTCACCTTCACCATGTCTGGTTCAAGACCTAATGCTAGTGGTAGCCTCGGCCCTAATGCTGGGAATACTACTAGTGGGACTGCAACAGGAACTACTCCGGCTGCTCCCTTGCTCCCATATATGGCAAGCCTTAGTCTTCCCGATTTTAACCAGTTTATCAATGACCCTATACACCATGAAGCTAGTTGGCCTTCTATACCGACCAAGCTCCCTTCTGACATCCCCAAGTTTGAAGGTATTGCTAGAGAAGATCCTACAAATCATGTTCGATCTTTCCACATGTGGTGTTCGTCTAACTCCATTACCGATGACTCTATCCGTCTTCGATTGTTCCAACATACACTTACAGGTGAAGCTTCTAAGTGGTATGTTAATCAGGCCTCATTATCTCATACCACCTTTTCAACTCTTGTTCAGGATTTTTTGTCTTATTTCCAGCTTCCCCTTCGTTATGAAACTGGTACCGAAATTTTGACTTCTTTACGTCAATCTTCTACGACCCACCTATCCGATCATGTCCAGGAATGGCGGAGAAGAAAGAGCCTATGTCGAGCCCCTACCTTCGAAGACCGTGTCTACATGTACTGGTTCCTTAGATCTCTCTTTCCTGCTATTAGAAAATATGTTGCATCTCATTTCCCTCAAACCGAAGAAGTTGCTCTCCAAATTGCGTTAAAATATGACCTGGTCTACGCTCAGTCGGGTTATGTTTATACCGTTCTACCTGATCTTCCTAGACCTAGTGGTGCCAATGCATCGAGGGCATCTCATGCTGCCAACAGTATCATTGGAGCTCTCTCTCATCCATACGCTTAGACTCCCATGGGCTATGGTTTTCCTTAGGGGGGGCCAGCACCTCCTACACTTTTCCCCCTCCCAGTAGCATGTATCTAGGATATGGCATGCCTCCTCCTTTTGCCCAACCTCCTATTTACCACAATGTTACCCAACCTCTTTATTATCTATATCCACAACTTGGTGCTTTAGCTCCTCTAGCATTAGCACCTCCCCCTCCCTTGCCTTCTCAACCCCCACAATAGCAGCCACCGCCCCCTCAGGGACAAATGTATGCACAACAGGGCGCGACTAATCCTCCTCCCTCCAAAAAGAAGAGGAAAGGCAATCAAAATCAATCTTCTCCTAGTAATCCTGGACCTAATCCTCAAAATAATGCACCTAACACTACTAACCAGCAACATGGCACTCAGCCCAAGCAGGACATGTCAGTTCGCATGAACAAGAATTGTTCTTGTTGTGGTGTTTATGGTCATTACACGCATGATTGTCCTCTTTTACCAAAGATGAAGCAGATGTGGGAGTCTTAAGAAACATTGCGAGGACATCAAGCCTCCCCTTCCGTCCCTCCCAGTGTTGTGCCTAGTCAGCCGACTGTGTTTACTAATCCTTTCCCTTAGCAAGGATTTGTGGCTACCCAACAACCTCTTCCATTTGGTACCTCCGATTACCAAATTCTCATGATGAATTCTGACCAACCTATAACCGTAGATATCAATCTTCAGATTCGGTCCCGTCAGTACAAGAAGCCTCCCACTACGTCTGTCCCCGAGCCACCTCCTTCAATCTTTATAGAGCCTCTTTCAACACCTAGTGGTCCCTTGCAGATCCCTCCGCCTAAGGTGGAGGTTCATACCAAGAACCCCAAGGGCCCACTACGCTGAAATGCTGGTTTTGGAAAAGTTGCCCATTCATATATCATAGTAGATGATTTGGCGCAATCTCCTATTGCCATCTCAATGTTGGAACTCCTCCAGTCCTGCCCTTCACAATGAAAATCTCTACTATCTGCCATGGGCATTGTAGATCCTGCCGATGATCATTTGATCGTCTTCAATGTTGACCGGTCAAAACATCCTCCTCTTCTTGCTTCCGTCGCCTTCCAAATCCCAGTCAAGATCCGGAACACCAACATTTCCCAATGTATCATTGATGAGGGGGCATCCACCTGTGTGATGTTCGCTTCGGTTTGGAAGCAACTCAGATCACCTAAGTTGGCTCCTTCCATGATCACTCTTCAAGCGTGGGATGGCCACACCTCCCATCCCATTGGCTTATTCCACAATTGTCCTATTACCCTTGTGAGCAAGAATGTTTGCATTGACGTAGAAGTCATTAATGCCCCTTTATATTACAACATTCTATAGGGTCGTAGCTACACCTATGCAATGTCTGTTGTCCCATCTGCAGTCCACTGCAAGATGTTTGTCCCTCATAACAGAAATATAGTCACCATTGACCAATTGACATATTACGAGTCGAAGTCTCAGACCTCCCCTGAGTCCATCATCTCTTCAGTGGCCAATAAGCAAACCGTCGATCCTTTGACCAGTGTCTCACCCGGAGTCTACAAAGACTCCTCTTTGCTTGGTACATTCCATGGTCTTCCTCTTCCTATCTCTGATCCCAGCTCATCGAATGTTTTCATGATGCAATTGTCTCGGGCTTCCCTCAAGCGGCTCGCTTTGGCTAGTCAACAGCCTTGCCCTTCACAGCCTACTCCTAGCCCTTCGATTCAGACTTCTAGACCTCCTCCTCTTGGCCCTTCACCTACAGCTGGTATCCATGAGCCTCTCTACCTTCCTCGAATGGTTCCTCCAGGCCTTAACCATCTTGCAGCTGTCCCGCCTGGCCATTACCCCTCCGGTCAGATACCGTTCCTAGCTCCCCCTCCTGGAGTGTTTTCGGTACCTATCATGGCCACCCTATCTCTCCCTAACTTGACCCTGGGGATTCCCGTCTGGTACCTTGATCCCCCAGCCGCTACCCCGCCTGGTCAACCAAAACCTTATCTTGCTTTAACCCCAGTTCAACCAGCCCCTATGATTTCTCCAGTTGCTACAGTGCCTCAACCACCTCAACAGGAACCTTCTCCTATTGCGACCAATTCGAGTAAGAAGGGAAAAGCTCGCAAGAGGGCATCAAAATACAAGGCTACCCCAACAAACCCTGCCCCTCCTCGGCCTCCAAAGCATACCATCCAGTTTGCTTTGTGTGATGTTGTCGGTCATGCCACCCATATTTTTCTGGAGTTGCCTCATCTCAAGCCCATGGTTAATGTCACGTTCCCTAAGTCTATGGTCCCGGAAACCTCTGTTCCTTCCTCGACTGTAGCCAGGAACCCCAAGATTATTCACACCAACCACCCTTGTGCTTTATGTGATCTCCATGGCCATTATACCTGTTGTGTCTCAATCTAGTCTCCTAAATTGAGCTCATTTAATTGTCAACCAGGGTCAGTAAACTGCTGAAGTGTGGTGCACCATATGTGCCTAAGTAACCTCTTCCTACTTCGTTGTGTTTAGTGTTTTGTGATGTTTTTGGTCTTTTGTGATGATTTATGATGTTTTTGGTCTTTTGGTGTTTTATGTTTGAAAAGGGAAGGAACTAATTGTTGATGAAAAGCAATTGTTGGTCACACTAGAAATAATTCTAAATCATGTGTGGTATGCAAAACTAGGCAGTAACTCACAACACAAATTTAGTCCAATTTATTTGTTAGAGGCATGTTGGAATACTTCAAGAAAAGGATAAATTTAGTGCAGTGAGGTTTTCCTAATCAACAATTTACCATATCACAAAACATATCTTATCCATGACTAGATATTTGTTTGAACATATTTGGAAAAGTTAGTTCTGCAACACAGTGAATAATTCTGCTCTAAATTAACCAAGGATCCTGAAACTAATCTATTCTGCAACCTAAATTGTCATTACTAAGCCTTATTCGAAAGTTAAAGCCTTTTGAGATAATTTTGAGGAAAAGGCTAGTTGCACAATTAGAAGAATCTGCAGAATAATCAAAGCCATGAAATGATATTACCAATTCCTATCTGCATAGTGATATGTTGGAAGAGTTTAATAACAGGAGTGGTTTTTGTAAATAATGGAAGCCTTAGTCTAGTAGAACAGAACTATCATTCAACTAATTAGTGAAACTTGGCTATACATTAAGAAAAACATGAACGAGAATGCAATTAATCTATTTTGAAATACAAATGACAGAGTTAAGCTAAAGTTCAATTAATCAAACTGAAAACACAGTGACCACAACTGGGCTAAAATGCAATTATTCAAACTGGAAAGATGGTGAGCAGAATTAAACTAAAATGCCATAATCATAACTTTGAAGTACAATGAACTAAAGCGCTTTTTGATCTCCGGAGTATTAAACCACAGTGCAACTAATCTATTGCATATTACGAAAACAAGTCTGGTTGTACTATCTAATGCAAATTGACATAAAACACACAGTTCGAAATGAAAACACAATTAAACTCCTAAAATATCACAGTCAATTCCCATTCATCATTAGAGGTATTTTGGAAGAATATCTTTTGGTGGAAGAGTTAGAATGAGAACGACTACAGTAGCTAACAAAAACAAGTATTAATTCAAATGCAAAGTGTAAAGGCAGCTAGAAAAACTTATCTAATTAACGCAAAATAAATCCGTGCAAGAGGCAGGGGCCCTCTACCACTTGACGGAATCCAACTCCAAACTAAATCAACGCCTTCAAAATAACTTTGTCTGCTTCATTAAAGCTGAAAGAACTTGAACATAACACTCTGCGTTTTCAGAAATGTAACACAGAGTCTAAGCAAAATCTGGAATGAAGTCTCTAGCCTAGCTCTTGGTTTCCCAAGTGTTTATATAACAAATTCACATAACAAGACTTTCAATAATTCAGGATCATTGTCTTTCCTTATCATAATCGCATTAGGACTCTTGAAGTGGCTGTGTGACAAAGAAAAGGACATCTGGACTGAGACAGTCCTAATAGAAGTCTGCTTCCTTAAATATGTTCCCACATGTCAAAACCATACACAGAATTCGTTTCTTCCTTCATGGTGAGCAACAAACCATGTAGACATGACGTGGAATATGCCCATATGCGGTTTTCCTTCAGACGACACCTGGAACCCACTCAAACTGTAAAACAGCTGCAGAATCGCCGGTCAGCTACGGAATGTCTGCATTCTGTAGCTATTTTGCAGAAAATTGTTATAATAGCAAAAATCATGAAAATACAATATGTTAATCAATTGCATGTAACCTTTAAGCAATCCTAATCATTCTTCATTGATTTTAGGCTTATGAAGTGATAAAATAATGATGAAATGAAGTGAAGGTTTGTAAAAGAGAAGGCAATTCTAAGGCTCAACATACCCCCACTGCAAGACTATTGCATGTCCTCATGCAATTTCATCAAAACGTATTCCATGTGCTTTGAAACCTCTGTTAGAACATCCAACCTTATCTTCTTGCTTCTTTTGGCCCTAATCTATTTTCTAATCTCTGTTAACTTTTCAGAAATTAGTTCTTCATCTTCCTCTTGTAGTAGAGTGTCAAGTTTATTTTCAATAACCATGTCAGATTTTCTTCTTCTGCTCCATCAAAAGATTTGGCAAAAGATTTTATAATCCCCTTATGGAAGCCATCAAATTTCCCTATAAAATTTAACATCCTTGACTTGTGGATATCCTTCAAAATACTTGACTTCCACTGATTTTGTCCTGACAATTAGCCACATTCCTCCTTTGTGCAGATTATCTTCCTTTCAGAATTACTTTGCTATGCTTGAAGCTAGATTGACTACAGAGTCTAATGCTTTGTTTTGAAACTGTATCTCTGTGTCTGAAGATGGATTAGTTGAAGAATGATGCTTCACCCTTAGAATTACCTTTCTGCACTTACAGATGGATTGGCTGCAAAGTGTAAATGGAAGTGAATGGATGGAGGTGATTAAGCTATAAGGGAAATGAAGTGGCTATGGATCTGATGGAGAATTTATGATGACATTATGGTGAAATAAGTGAATGATAAAATCTTAAGGAGATGTGGAGTAGTAGGTTGGAATGTTGGATAAGGGATATGGCTAATCAATTCGAATGATAGGTTGTTTAGGAAACACATGATTATACACATTGTATCTATTTCATGTTTTGACTTTTTGCTATTAAAATAATTTTCACAATTTACCTCAGAATTTTGACCTTGTTAATTGCTGTGCTTGATGCTGTTCCTTTGATCCTCTTTGAGCATATTGGTCTTCAAAACAGAATCCTTCAATTTCCTGTAATCATCATCTCTTTGTAGGCTGTACAATCATGTCAGAACTGCTGATTAAGATGTGGCTGCAACATGCAATCTGTAAGAAGAAATGAAATATGAATATGGAAGATGGATGTAAAATGTAATGGAGTGAAAGTGGAGTGGACTTGTGAAATGAAATGAAAATGGCGTGAGATGGAGTGAAAGTGGAATGGAACTTGTGAAGTGAAATGGAAATGGCATGAGATGGAGTGAAAATGGAGTGAGATGGAGTGGATTGTAGAATGAAATGAATTTTGGAATTTCTCCCAAATGGTACATCAGACTTCCCTGAAATTTTCTGAGGTTGTTACCAATATTATTATGCATCTTCTGACGAAAAATCTCTGCCATTGGTTGCACAGATCTCCCGGAAAATGAGAAATGGCTGTAGGTGAAAGTGGCCAATTTCTTGAAAAGTACATACTGAAATTTTCTGAAATTTTCTGTGTTTATTCACCCTACCTCAATGCATTTACCATAAAAATTTCAAGGCCAACGGATGCACGGTTTGAAAGTTATGATAAAATCAATTTCTGCCCTGTTTCACCCTTCATTTTGCCCAATTTTGCAACAAAAAAGTACGCCACAGACTCATTTTAAGGCCAAATTGAGTGATTCCAATGGGAAACTGTGTATTTTTACCTTCTCTACTGCCACATGCTTCCAGAATTTCATTTTGATGAAGAAAAGGTGCTGCTGTGCAAAAATACTCAAATCTGTCCTATTCTGTCCATAATGCTGAAAATTGAAAATCTGCCTGAAAAACCCTTCTGAAATGCCCTTAAAAATTGCTTTTTTTCAAATTATGTCCACGCTTTACTCAATTTATCATATTCTGAGAAAACCCAGAAGCTCAGAATTTTTTATTTCTGCTCCATTCGCTTGCAAAAGTTGCGCCAAAACTGCCTTCTGAAAAAAGTTGCAAAAAGACGAAAACAGGCTGCTACAGCAATGGCTGCAGAAATTGCCACTTTCCGCAGCTGTTATTGAATTGACAAAAATATGAACATGCTGCTACAAGAAACTAATAAAATTCACTGCTGCAAGTTGTTGTTGATTCCATAAAACCATTAGTCTTCATCAAAGCCAACATTCATGGTACAATTCTTACCATGCGAATAAATGTGTCGAAGTCGAGCATGGGAAGAAATCATTGGATTACCAATCAATAATGAAAATCGTTAACCAATGCGAGACAACTCACCGATAATGTAAATGAGTGTCAAGGTACCTCGGTGCATCTTGACAGGGACGAATGAATGTGTCGAAGTCGAGTCGCCTGCAAGATTTGACAATCAAGAGACATTGTTGTATTCCCATTGTTATCAACGAGGAGGCTTGCCATTGATGAATGCAAGCTCCAAGGCACTTCAAATAATATCTAATCTTGATCCCAGATAAAGTGTTGAGGTCGATGGGACAAGATCTGTTGGAAGGTGGACCTTAAGGAATTCCACATCATCCAACTCGAGCATAGAACCAAGAATGATTTGAAGAACCATGAAAGATTAAAACCATCATGAAATTGCAGAACTTATTGTGAACTTTGCGCGCCAGTTGCCTGGTTTTCAAACAAAGCTCATGTCCAATTGCGCCAGCAAGCTGGTTTTCACAATAGGACTTATTTTTCTCTTTTTTTCTTTTTTTCTTTTTTTCTTTTTTTTTTTCTCTCTTTTTTTTAATGTCCTACTCTACTTGAAAAAAGAAAATCTTGTTCAAGTATATGAGTACTTCCAATGGAACCATGTCTGTAACAAGATGATAGATAAACTCATATGCAGGTTTGAAAGACACTCTTTGATATGTACCTGTATATGAGATGCCAATTGTCTTGATTTAGATGATGTCAGAAGATATTGAATAATTGAGCATTGGAATCCAATGACTGAATTGAACCAAGATTCAATGTAATCTTGTCTTCCTTGTCTTTCCTCTATCATGAAATGCAAGTCTTCAGAGATATGATCTTCATTCATAGAATCTAGTGATAGGCATGCATGAGACTTTTCAATCTCTAGTTCCAATATCTCCTCTTTATCAATAGACATCCCTGATTCTTGGACCTTATCTGAGTCTTCTTCTGCTGGTTGTTGTTCTTCGATGACAGCTGGTGAATCATTTTGCAATACCTCAGATTTGTAAGTTGATTGAGGTGTTTTATTGTTGGGGATATGAAATGGTTGTGGAGGTAGTGGAGTGGGGAATCTTTGGGGTGTTTGTGTGGATGGTAACGGAAAAGATTGAATTGAGGTAAAATGAGGGTGATATTGATGTTGTAGTGGAGGTAAATGGTATGGATAACATTGATGATGATATTGAGGATAGAGAGGGAAAGATTGAGGAGAAAGTGGATTTCCTTTGTATGGCCTTTGCCAACTTTGTTGCCAAGATTGGTTTTGAGGTTGGAATTGAGATGGCCAAGGTTTCCAAAGTTGGTTTTGAGGTTGGGATTGAGATGGCCAAGGTTTCCAAAGTTGGTTTTCAGGTTGGGATTGAGATGGCCAAGATTGCCAAGGCAAGGGTGTTCTCCAATTACCTTGAGGTTGTTGTGCATAACCTTGAAACTGTGCATAAGGATATTGCATCATATTGGGTTGATGAGGCTGCCATAGCCCTCTTGGAGCTACATAACAAAGTTGCTCTTGTGCTTGATTTGCTCCATTATCCTTATGGTAAATTGCCTTCAACCCTGGTAATGATGGGCAATCTTCAGTAGTATGTGATCCTGCACAAATTTTACACATTTTAATGTTATCAAGTGGACATTCATACAAGGTATGTTTCTTTCTACATTTAGGGCAAAATATAAATGAAGCAACTTTTTGCTTGTTTTGCACTCTTAGCATGTTAGTTTGTTCATTTAAATTACCAAGAATGTTTATCAAATTGTTTGGTTCAGTTTGACTTACCAATCTTGATGTTGACTTACTTACTTTTGCCACAAATGGACCTTGAAGGGATCTTACACACTTTGCTTTTCCTCTTGATATGTTCTTGCATAGTTCACAAATTTCTTGAAATGACAATCGATAGACATCTCCTTTTCCCACAATACTAAGAAGATCAATCCATTCATCCTTTATAGCATTTAGTAGGAGAGTTTTTAATGCATCTGATCCTAAATTATGCAATTTAGATCTTTTGATATTATAAGTAAATCTCTCTACTAAATCTTCTAGGCTTTCATCCTCTTTTTGGTTCATCTTAAAGACTTCATTTCTAAGGTCATGGTGCATACAATAACCTTTATATTTTTCCAAAAATACTCTTTTCATATCATCCCATGTCCTTATAGAATTTTTTCCTAAACTCATGAACCATCTAAGAGCTCTATCCTTCAATGTTACCGGAAACAAATTCAATTTTTGCATGTGCAATGAGTAGCCATAAGATCTACAAATTATTTCAAATTCAAAAAGAAAGGTTTCCGGGTCTTCTGATCTCATACCTTTGAAGTTAGGAAGTATAGATGGATGGATGTTCTTCATTTGAATGTTGATATCAGTTTCTTGAATGGGAAATCCAAAAGGATCTTCCTCATTGTCATCATCTCCATCTATTTCTTCAACCTTTGTCACCTCTTCTTCTACCTGCAAAAATATGAATTCATGATGTGGATGTGTGGCTCTTACTGCACCACATGATATAGTGGGTGTGGTAGGTGATTGAAGTTTTTTTTTTTTTTTTTTTGTGGATGTAGGAAATCAGGATACCTAGTTACACTTCCCCGGCAACGGCGCCAAAATGTTTGGTCTCAATCTAGTCTCCTAAACTGAGCTCATTTAATTGTCAACCAGGGTTGGTAAACTGCTGAAGTGAAGTGCACCATATGTGCCTAAGTAACCTCTTCCTACTTCGTTGTGTTTAGTGTTTTTATGATGTTTTTGGGTTTTTATGGTTTTATGTTTGCAAGGGAAAGAACTAAATGTTGATGAAAAGCATTTGTTGGTCACACTAAAAACAATTCTAAATCATGTGTGGTATGCAAAACTAGACAGCAACTCACAATACAAATTTAGTCCAATTCATTTGTTAGAGACATGTTGGAATACTTCAAGAAAAGGATAAATTTAGTGCAGTGAGGTTTTCCTAAACAACAATTTACCATATCACAAAACAGATCTTATCCATGACTAGATATTTGTTTGGACATATTTGGAAAAGTTAGTTCTACAACACGGTGAATAATTCTGCTCTAAATTAATCAAGGATCCCGAAACTAATCTATTTTGCAACCTAAATTGTCATTACTAAGCCTTATTCGAAAGTTAAAGTCTTTTGAAATAATTTTGAGGAAAAGGCTAGTTGCACAATTAGAAGAATCTATAGAATAATCAAAGCCATGAAATGATAATACCAATTCCTGTCTGCATAGTGATATGTTGGAAGAGTTTAATAACAGGAGTGGTTTTTGTAAATAATGAAGGCCTTAGTCTAGTAGAACAGAACTATCATTCAACTAATTAGTGAAACTTGGCTATACATTAAGCAAAACATGAACGAGAATGCAATTAATCTATTTTGAAATACAAATGACAGAGTTAAGCTAAAGTTCAATTAATCAAACTGAAAACACAGTGACCATAACTGGGCTGAAATGCAATTATTCAGACTGGAAAGATGGTGAACAAAATTAAACTAAAATGCCATAATCCTAACTTTGAAGTACAATGAACTAAAGCACTTTTTGATCTCCGGAGTATTAAACTACAATGCAACTAATCTATTTGCATATTACGAAAACAAGTCTGGCTGTACTATCTAATGCAAATTGACATAAAACACACAGTTCGAAATGAAAACACAATTAAACTCCTAAAATATCACAGTGAATTCCCATTCATCATTAGAGGTATTTTGGAAGAATATCTTCTGGTGGAAGAGTTAGAATGAGAACGACTACAGTAGCTAACAAAAACAAGTATTAATTCAAATGCAAAGTGTAAAGGCAGCTAGAAAAACTTATCTAATTAACGCAAAATAAATCCGTGCAAGAGGCAGGGGCCCTCTACCACTTGACGGAATCCAACTCCAAACTAAATCAACGCCTTCAAAATAACTTTGTCTGCTTCATTAAAGCTGAAAGAACTTGAACATAACACTCTACGTTTTCAGAAATGTAACACAGAGTCTAAGCAAAATCTGGAATGAAGTCTCTACCTAGCTCTTGGTTTCCCAAGTGTTTATATAACAAATGCACATAACAAGACTTGCAACAATTCAGGATCATTGTCTTTCCTTATCAGAATCGCATTAGGACTCTTGAAGTGGTTGTGTGACAAAGAAAAGGACATCTGGACTGAGACAGTCCTAATAGAAGTCTGTTTCCTTAAATATGTTCCCACATGTCAAAACCATACACAGAATTCGTTTCTTCCTTCATGGTGAGCAACAAACCATGTAGACATGACGTGGAATATGCCCATATGCGGTTTTTCTTGAGAGGCCACCTGGAACATACTCAAACTGTAAAACAGCTGCAGAATCGCCGGTCAGCTACGGAATGTCTGCATTCTGTAGCTATTTTGCAAAAAATTGTTAAAATAGCAAAAATCATGAAAATACAATATGTTAATCAATTGCATGTAACCTTTAAGCAATCCTAATCATTCTTCATTGATTTTAGGCTTATGAAGTGATAAAATAATGATGAAATGAAGTGAAGGTTTGTAAAAGAGAAGGAAATTCTAAGGCTCAACAATACCCACCTCTGTCCCCACCTCGAGGACTTCCGCACCTCTCTAGTAGCAGTTCGCCAATTCGAGGTCAAGCGCAACGAGTCCACCGCTCCCTTATTTGTGTGTTTTGCTTCAGCAGAACCAGAGGACACATTGACTCCCATAGGCATTCCCCCTCTGGATGTCGAAATGATAGAGTCTTTGGCCACTGTCCACTACATGTCATCATTCATGAGATCCATAGTGGAAGCTCCCTCTGAGACTTCCCCTTCTGTTTCGCTCTACCTCCCTTCAGCGATCACCCTGGGTTCAACATCAGTGGATCCCTTATTTTCTTATTCTTCTATCACCACCCATGACGATGCACATGTGAACCTCTCTTCTCATGATGATGAGTCAGGTAGCTTCGCCGCGTCAGGTGGTCTTTCTTCCACCAGTCACCCCATCTTCTATTACGATGACGACATTATGGAAGTAGTCACCACCCCTGAATTTATCTATCCCCCCTTACATCGAACCCATGCATTCAAACCACATACACCTTGTGGCCATTACATTGACACCCAATGTTTGGGTAAGGGGGCACCCATATTCGAGAGACCAGGAGAAGCAATTCTCCACAACTCTCCAAGTGTACCTGGTCGTGTCGACTCTAGTACCATATTTATTCTTCCCCATTTAGAAGAACCTCTAGAGTCCCATATCACTTTAGATTACTCTAGGGATGACACCCCTCATCATTCCTTCATCTTACATCAACAACCCAGTCCCCTAGACATTGTTGTTGACCAACTTGTGGGTTTTATAGGAGAGCACCAGTTCAATATCTCCAAATCCTCTCTTTGGGATAGTGACACCATGTATGCCAACGTAGAAACTTAGTCCATTTTCTTCATATATGCAATACCAAAAGATATTGGTAATCCTCCATTCCCTTTCTTGAACTGCATAACCATAACGAAAATAAATGGCGCACCACATCATAAAAATATGTAGATTCCCCTTTTTCTAAATACATTTTGGCATGACCATAACATGCTTGGGGGCACCTATGCTCCTCAACCACAAAAAATCCCAGATCTCAGCCAAAAATAGCACTGAAACTCCTTTCTCTGTCAGGTCGCACTTTTCAAGTCATTTCCTGGGACAGGTCGCATTTTTCTACCCAGAACCTGCAACCCAGGTCGTAGAACAGACCCCAAAAAGTGCAACCTGGCCTGTTCGTGAGCTCTGGGTGCGTAAACTAAAATTTTGATTCCCTCAATTGAAAGAGTATGGTTGGGACTCTTACCTACAACTGACGGATCTCGATTCCATCGGTCGGTTTGTTCGCTACAATCTCCGCAAGATTTAGGGCCTTCTCTCCTCTCTACATTCACCAAATCTACACTTGCAAATGAGTGAATTTGGAGGGAAAATGCCTTATTAAAAGAGAAACCCTTGATTTTTCTTTTGCCTGCTGCGGCCAAAACGTAGCTCAGTTTGGCAGATCGTCTATACCGTTGAAGAGCTCTCACCAAGCCCTCAAATGGGTATCTGTTAGTTTTTTGTGATTTGATACTTCACCAGGACACATTTGTCCAAGAAGGGTCACTTCACCACTCCTCAAAATCGAATTTCTTCACCTACAACACTTGTACTTGGGGCACCACTTTGCCTTCATACTTATCCATGCTCATGTTTATTTTCTAAATGAGTAACCATCATGTACTCATGTTTTTATGGTCCCCATTGGACCTTTTCTGTGTGGTAGCATCATCGAGTCACCCTTGTTTAGAGCATCCGAGTTGAGTCATCATCACATTCATGGAGTCTATCCCGAGTCCCTTTATATCTCGTTATAGTCCACCATCCTTCATTTCTTGGTTCCTCTCTCGTGTCGCACATTATGGCCTTCAGTCCTACTGTCCCCTATCCCTCATGATATTGTGTCAGTCGCTGCCAAGTCATCCATGCCTTTTATGCTGTAACAAGGGAAGTTGTCTGTCTACTACACAGTAGCCCCCCATTTCATCATCATTCCTGGTGTCAGTCTGCCAGTCGCTCTACTATTTTCTCTCATGCCTTAGTTGAGGATCCCTTATTGCCTCACCTATGGTGGACCTCCTTCTGTCGGCATAAGATCATTCATTCCAGAAGATAGGTCTAGAGAGCGGTGTACCTTGGTTCCAACTTCCACTCTTGTTCGATGCCTCAGATCAGGAAAAGGGACTCCTTACAGCCCTTTGACTTGATTGTTTCTCAGCTCCAGCTCCTTTCAGCATGATTGAGATCCGTGTACTTGATGGTTCAGTGATGCAGTAGATGATACTGGCGATTCCCGGGTATGTGTGAAATATCTCAGCCCTCATGAGGGGGTGGCCCTACAAGTAGGCCCCCACATGCCCGGATGACCTCTTCATTATAGCCTTTGATGCAGCTCCATATATTTGATGATGTCGGCCTCATCCACTTGCAACGCCTTTTTGTTTGCATGTATCAGACAGATTTTCAGAGCCATTTCCTATTTACAGGGGCATTTGGGTTGTATTTGTATCTCATGTACCCAGATATTATTGTGTAAGTCCTGGCTGTTATCCTAGGCACAATATGTATGTGGGATTCATTATCCTTTTTTTACCTGCCTCATGTTTATTCTAGCATGCACTATATTGTTCAGTCCCTTGTTTAGTGGACACATTATTCTTTGTACTTTGTCTCGGTGGGCATAGGTATGCCTCCCCCGCTGCCTATAGCACAGGTACTCACTCATAAAAGAGACTTGTCACACCTATAAGTCTCACCTCCTCAGGGTCTAGTCCTTTAGCACTTTGGTCTACCTTATATTTCTCTTTCTTTGACTTCCCCTTTGGTGTCTAGTGATTGAGTTCTTACAACGTACTTCGGTCATTATACGATTAGCTCCTAATGCTCGCACGCTGGGGGAAAATCTATTACACCATTTTTTAGTCATCTAACCTGTTACTATTAGATGGACCTGAGTACACCATAAAATACCAATTTTACACTAAGTAAAATTGCTTTCACAATGAAAAATAACTCATTAAACCACCTGTATTAAGTTGTTTATTGTCTAAACAGGAAACCCCATGAGGAAATATTAAATAAATCCAAATTTGTTTGATTTTCCTCAAGGAATAAATAGCTAAAAAATAATTTAATTAATATTCCTGGTCATATTTAACCCAAAACAGGAAAATTAATTAGATAAATTATTATTTATCTTATTATTTTCTAGGAATAATTATTTAAACCTCATCTAAATAATATTCTTTGTTAAATTTGACTAAATCACTCATAAATAGTTAAATAAATCATTATTTATTTAATTATTACTCAACCATATCCTTAAAATGATAAATAAATCATTTATTTATTTATTATTTACAAATAATGGGATTTGACCCAAGTCAAATTATTTTTCCCTCCAACAAATATAATAAAATATTCCATAAAAGTTGGATCTTGATTTGGTTAATAATATTTTAATTATGCACCAATATTGTTAGTATGAATCTTTCGTCGTAAAAGATCACTTTAGCTACGCATAAAAAATAGCCCTAACATCGATTATGGCTACAAAATATCTTTAACTTTGTTGCATAAAGTTAGATCTGAGTACAAAAAGACATTAAGCAGATAAAGTATAAAATGGCTCCATGCATCCTATAGACAAGACAAGAACAATGTATTTAAAAAGAATCTTATATTATATTAAAGAATGGGGCACCTGAGAGGAAAACAAGAAAGGTGTTTTCCGTTCTCCTCAGTGGGATGGGTTCTTGGAAGTCCTCAATGTTTCAGATCTATGATTCCTCTCTCTTGCTAATGTGGAAAACCTAAACAAACATGGAACTCAATGGGAGCTCATAAAGTAAACAAAATGAAAAAAGGTGACCAAGAGTAGATCTAGTGTGATCTAATGCAATGGAGGTGACTAATGAATGGGGAAAACCCTCCTATTTATAACAAAATATTAGGGTTATCTAGAACTTGGTGCATGAATAAAATATTATTAATCAAATTCTAGAACAACCCTTTAGGAATATTTTATTATATTTGTTGGAGGGAAAAGGAGTTTTGACTTGGGTCAATTCCTTTATTTATAAATAACAAATAAATAAATGATTTATTTATTATTTTAAGGGAATGATGGGGATATAATTAAACAAATAATGGTTTATTTAATTATTTAAAAATGATTTAGTCAAATTTAACTAGGAATAATATTTAAATAGTGATTTAAATAACTTATTCTTAGGAAATAATCAAATATGACCGGGAAATATAGGTAAATGTTATTTTTCATGGTGAAAGCAATTTTACTTAGGGTAAGATTGGTCTTACATGGTGTACTTGGGTTCATCTAATAATAATAGGTTAGATGACCAAAAAAATGGTGTAACAAATATCTAGACTAACTAAATATTTTGTTATAAATAGAAGGGGTTTTCCATTCACTCACTACCTTTTTTTTCCTAAATATCACTCTGGATCTATACTTTTGGTCTGACTTTGATCCACCATCATTGTCATATTTTTCAATCTTTTTGCTTGTGAGCTCCCTTTGAGTTCCATTTTTGTCTTGGTTTTCTACACCATCAAGAGAGAGGAGTTGTAGGTAATTTTAGCTTCTTCTTCAAAGTATATATCTCTGCTTTAGCACTTTGTAGAAGCTTTTGCACTGCAGTCCTATCATTGGGGTCCACCCCAATCTTTACTATAATCTTCTTTAGTTCCTCATTCTGAATGGTTAAAGCCCTAGAGTTGGATTTTTCTAGCTTCAACTGTTTAATGACTTTCCCAAGCATATTCTCTTCTTTCATTGCCATTGCATTAGTCTTTTTCAAGTCATTTACAATCAATTGACCTGTCTGCATATGTAAGTTCATCTTATCCAACAATGGGATTTTCTTCACATCTACAGTTATATTTACAGTATTGAAATTACTAGAGGAACCAATTGAATTGTCAGTAGGATGTGTCAAGGCAATTTTGAATTGATATTTCTCAAGATCCATGGCAGTCAAAAGCCATTTTTGATTTGGAGAAATCTGATATTCAGCTTGGGCTTCCTGCTGGCTTTCATCTTCTGATTCCTTTCTGCAATTTGGGCAAACATTTGTTTGATCAGAGGTACTTGTTCATGAGAAGTCTCATGTCTTCTGGGTGAAGCAGGAACATTTTTTTCCTCTCCCAGCTGTAGAGAGTAACCAGGTTGATTATATGCATGTTCTTGATTAAACTTAGTCCTTTTCTCAACTTCTTTCTCCTCATCTTCTAAGTCAATTATTGTTTCTTTACTTCTTTTATTAGACTTTTCTGAAATGATAGGAGTCTGAATATTTGAACCTGTTGAACTCACTGCACCTCTACTAGTTATCTTTTCTAAATATGGTCTGCTTTCATGAATGAAAGTTCTCAATTATTTTATTGGAAATTACACTGTGTGGGTCATAAGCCCACCTTTCCCCTAGCAGCAAATTCATCTCATCTAGCATTTTAGTAACTTCTTCAAATGCCTGTCTCATATTAACAATGAAAGGACCTACAGTCATGGGTAGTTTAAACATATATCCCTTTTTCATGGGCACAAAGTGAACTTGATCAACATTCAAACTTTGTCGAATGAACTCCAAGGCAAATAGTCTCATGGGAACAAATACTGGAAGTCTATAAGGCTCAACACCTGCTCCATATAACCTAATTTCTGAATAATCCTCAAACACAAACCAATATTCAAACTTACAGTTTGCTCCTAAATGAAAGAATTCTTGAGCTCTGGGTAAAAACAAGGGGGAGAAACTCCATTCAAAATATTATATGCACTTGACATGAAATAACTAGCAAAATCAAATAGTCCATTTTCATTTTTTTCTCTCCTTACTATATCTGTCCAGAAAACTACATATTTCATAACATGCTACCAAAGATTCATCAGAGAATTGAACACATGACTTTGACTCAGGGTAACAAAGGGCTTGGCAGATTAATAGGGAAAACACTTGCAGAACATTCTCTCCCTGACAATTCATCACATAACATTTGCCAGGATACATAACAAAAACCATCCAGGATATCAATTCATGAAAAAGATGAATTTTAGGGATACATGCAGGTAGCAAACCAGACTTGGCCATGGTGGCATATACTGGAGAAGCTTTGTCGTTCAAGAGGACTTGTTGGTAAAATATAAGATGGAAAAGGGAACAATTAGTGTCTTGGATATCCCTCTCGATATCCATGAGAGGGATATGACTAGCAGAACTGGACAAAGATGAATGTTTGGCCATAATTCAAGACTATGACAACCAACGACTCGCAAGGTGGCTAAATTTTAATAGGGTGACAAAAAAATGAACATGATTCAGCACAAATTACTCTCAAACATTAACTTAATCCGAAATGACTTCAAGAAAAAGCAATTTTTTCTTAAATAGGTGGCGTGGCCTTTTAAATTAAATGCTGACATGACGTGCCAATGAACCGTTGAGTTCACCTGACATGGAGGACAGCTATGAAAAAATCAACGCCTTTCGTCACTGCGGGGGGTCTCGGGGTACGGAGAAATATTTTGGCTTATCCCCCCGCATTCAATCTCCACCACACATCTGTGTTTCTCCTGCAGTCAACCCAGTCAACTACAAAGGCACTCTTCTTTTTAATTAGTGCGCTAGTTGTGCCCGTGGGTTGAGTCCTTCGATCGGAGTACGAGCTTTCATCACATCTCGCTTGATATAATGATCGACCTTCAAGCTTTAAGTTGGGGAGCCACTTCATAAGGTTCAAAATGTCTAAAATTTTGATTTTAATACAACGAAAAGAAATATTTTTATGCCAAAGTATAAAGATTATAATACTTTAACATATTTTTGACAATTTTCTATTTTTATATTTTCAGAGTCGAAAAAAAAGGATATTGAAAATGATCCACAACATCTGGCTCCACCTAGGGATAGTGTTTTTTTTTGCCACGAAACACTAAGAACTTGCAGATCAGTGCCTTCACTTCAGGCATGGAGTCGAATGATGCTTGATGAAAAATATACAATGAGGAAAACCGAATATGTACAAATGATGAACCTGTTATCTTTAGTGGACGAAATAAGGTTTCAAATACTACCCGTTTACAGGTTGTTCTACTGCTTCCCCATCAAGATTTTCCAACATAAAAGTGTTATTTGATCTAACTTTAGTGATTTTATAAGGACCATACCATAGAGGATCAAATTTACCATGTTTTCCCTTCTCCTCTCTCCTGGTTTCCCACCTTAGTACCAGATCTCCATTTTGGAACATAATCTCCTTTGCCTTTCTGTCAAAAATGGACTTCATTTTCTCTTTATATGTGACCAAATTGTCTCTGACTTTATTTCTTCTTTCACTCAATTCTATTACCTTATTCAGCCTTCTTATCAATGCATTAGGTTCTTCTTGTGCTTATTGAAGAAAATAAATTATTGGTTTTGCTAATTGAGTGGGAAACAAAGCTTAAGTACCATATACTAACTCATAAGGGGACTTACTAGTGGATCTTCTAGTAGTCATTCTTATTGCCCAGAGAGAAAATATCAACTTTGAATCCCAATCCTTCTGGTTCTCGTTAATTGTTTTCTTCAGGATCTTGAGCAATGTCTTGTTTGATGACTCTGCTAATCCATTCCCTTGAGGATGATATGCTATGGAATGAGACAATATCACATTATAAGTTTGACAAAAATTTATATACCTAACTGAGTTGAATACCTGAGCATTTTCTTTGACAATTTTCACTGGACATCAAAACCTGCTAAAAATATTCTCTTCCAAAAACTTCATTACTACCAAATCATTTTCTTTCCTGGTAGGAATTGCCTCTACCCATTTTGTAAAATAATCAGTGGCAGTCAGAATCCACTTCAACTGCCCACTTGATGGTGGATTAATTTCCCCAATAAAATCTAATCCCCATTGCCTGAAGGGTTCTTCAATAAAAAAAGGAAGAAGAGGTAAAGGAGCTAACCTTTTCTTTTCTACAAACAATTGGCATTTCTGACAACTTCTAACAACTTTGCATACATCAGCAAATAAAGAAGGCCAGTAGAAACCTGATTTAAGAATATTATGAGTAGTTACTTTCCAACTGTAATGTCCTCCACACAAACATTCATGATACTCCTTGATTATTTCCATTGATTCTCCTTCCGTCAAACACAGCAATAAGACACTGGCAGGATCTTTCCAATATAATTTAGCATCAATAATAACATAAGGTTGAGCTTTAAGCTTTAAGGCTCTATATTTTGATCTATTGATTGAGGGAGGGTAGGATAAAAAACACAAATAGTGAATAATATCTTTATACTAGTCTGAGCAGAGAAATTTGTACTTGATTGCTGACTTTGTTTTAATCTGATTGGTCTCCTCAATCACTTCATCTAATGGTGCAAGCAAATTAATTCCCACAGTTTGGAAATTAGATTCTATTAGCAACTTAGCTAATCCCTGTCCTTTGACTAACTTAGTAGGCTTGATGTCCAAATCATATTCTTGGATTTTGGCAATCCATTTTCCTCTTTTTCCCTCTATATCACCCTAAATCAGCACATCTTTTACAACAGAATTGGGTACATATGCTACTATTTGAGAATGAAGTACATATGTCCTGAAAGCTTTCAATGAATTTACTAAGGCATATACCTGCTTCTCCAAGATGTTATATTTGAGCCCTGCATCTTTGAGGACTTTACTGAAAAATGCCACTGGCTGCTCCTTCTTCGTTCTTCTGTAACAACACAATAGCAATAGTGGAAGGTGATGAAAATGAGAAAATTTGAAAAGGTTTCAAATAATCTGGACTACTCAAAACTGGAGCTTCTTGAAGAGCCTCTTTAATTCTGGAAAAAGATTCTCTTGCATCTTTGTCCCATTTTACTTCAGCATTTTTCTTCAACATATCTGTTATTTTTCTGACAATCTCACCATAATTTGCAACAAATCTTCTCAAAAATTTGATTTTCCCTAAAAATATTTGAATATATTTCTTACTTCTAGGTAATGGAATTGTTTGTATAGCCTCAACCCTTGCTGGATCAATTTTCACACCTTGGTTTGAAACTATATGTCCCAACAAATTACCTTCCTCTAGAGTAAACAGGGATTTCTTAGGATTCAATGATAACCCAAATTTTTTGCATTTCAAGAAAGCCTTCTGTAGGTGCTCCAAATGTTCATCATCAGACCCTGAAAAAATAGTCACATCATCTAAATATATGACTACAAATTTGTCACCTACAAAAGCTATATCCATTTCCCTCTGGAAAGTAGCTCCTGCGTTCATGAGACCAAATGGCATCTTGGCATACATGAATGTTCCCCAGGGTGTAGTGAAAGTTGTTTTCTTCTGATCCTCTTTCTCAACTGCTACTTGGTTGTATCCAGAAAAACCATCGACCATGGATAACCTATAAGCTCTGGTTACTTTCTACAGGACATAGTCCATCTTTGGAAAAGGATAATTATCCTTCAAGGAGGCTCTGTTCAGATTTCTGAAATCTACACACACTCTTATCTCTCCATTTTTCTTCCTGAATGGAACTAGATTTGAAACCCACTCTGAGTACCTGAGCGGAACTATGATTTTTTCTTGCAAAATTTTCTTCACCTATTTCTCAATAGGGGCTAATAACAGTGGATTAATCTATCTGATTTTCTGCTTGTGTGGCTTAACCCCATCCTTCAGTGGTATTTTATGTTGAATAATATCTAAATCATAAGTCTTCAAATATTCATATGACCATGCAAACACATCTATGAACTTTTTAAAAAGATCTGCATACCTTTATTTATAATCTTTAGGAACTCCTTTGAACAACTTGACTATTTTGGGCTCCTTCTGAGTTCCTAAATTACAATCCTCCATCTCTCCATCCTGAGATGCCTTCTTCTAATTCACTGCTACATTGTTAGCATCAAACAATCTTTCAAGAGGGACTAGGCCTCTGGGAAATGTATTATCTTTCAATTGAATTATTTTCTGGTCACAAATTGTCCTGCTTCAGGTTTCTAGGCACATCAATTTGATCAGCTTGATCACTTTCTTGATCAATTTGATTGTCCTCAAAATTTCCAATCATTGTTAAAAATTGATTAATCTTCTCATCATCTTCAAAAACCTTCCAGTGCTTTACATTATCAGGGATTGAAGGCCCATGTCTGATTTCAATTTCATATCTCAGTATTGGATTAATAGGTGGCTTAAATGTGATGGCTGCAACTGCCAATGAGTCTTCCATTCTATTTTCTTCTCTTGGAATAAATTGAAGATTAAAGGCTTCAAAATAATTTTCAATTATATCCCATGCCTCATTTCTATAGGATCTCAATCTGGGATGCTTAGTCTGACACCAATTATTAATCTGTCCTATTACTAACTCAGAATCACCAAAAATGAAAACCAATTGTATTCCCATTTGTTTAGCTGTTTGCAAGCTAAAAATAAATGCTTCATACTCTGCCACATTATTAGTTGATTCAAATTCTAGTTTGAAGGAAAAAGGTAAAATATTACCTTCAGGAGATATAAAGATGAACCCGGCTCCTGTACCTTCTTTAGAATATTCTCCATCAAAATAACACTTCCAAATTTTATTTGAATGCAGCTCCTTATGTCCACTTGCTAAAGAGAGATTCTTTTGTGAGTCTTCAACAAATTCTGCATCTTCATGCAGCATAAAACAAGAGAGATCCTCCTTCTCTTGACCATAAATGGGAGAATTACCTGCCTCTTTCTTGGTGGTAGTTTTCATGAATCTGGTTTCTATATATAACCTCCTTTCTTCTCCATTGAAAATAGGGATGATGGCATATGTGAAATTGAACTTTAAAACACCTCCAAGCTTTGCTCCCTAGGATCTAGACAACAACATACCAAATCTAGCAGGAATATCTGCAACTACTACGTCCATCATGATACCCTTGCCTAGAATTTGGGCCAAGGAAACAACCATATCTTTGATAAGACCTACACACTTCACTCTCTTTGAATCAAAGGAACAAAGGTCTCTATATGATTTAGTGATTTGTAAATTTAGCTCTTTCATCATAGATAATGGCATAAGATTATGTGATGCACCAAAATCAAGCATACAATTATGTAGAATGAAATCATGAAAAAGTACTGATATATAAAAAGGAGGAATAGAAGATTCTACCTCTTCAACATGAGAGCCGAAAATAACCACTGGTTTCTCTTCTTGCAAATTCACAATATCCCCACCTCATCAGACTGAGAGATATTAATAAACTCTGCAATTTCTTTCTTATAACCAGGTGTTTTAGCTAACTCAAGAAGAGGTACTTGAATTTTAACCTTTTCTTACTCTTTAGACAAACTGAAAGTTTGGTTTTCTTTAATCAACTTTTCAGGTTCTTCTTGATTTCTGTTTGAGCTTGCATGTTGGTCAGGAACAGTAACAATCTTCTCCAAAATATTTGAGTCATTAGACTTGTTTTGGGAAGCCTCAGCTAGCTACTTCTCTTTTTCTTTTACTGGATTCATGGGCTGCTTCCCCTTTTCTGATTGTTTTATTGAATTTTTATGGTGTGGAGTTTCCATTGGAGAAGGGTCTGACTCTGATTATTTTTCTTCGTCATAATGAGTTCTCAACCTCTTCTTAGGTCTCAATTCATACTTTTTATGCAATTTAGCTTGCATAAAATCATTAAATTGTTTGCAATAGTCATCCATCCCTTCCTGATCAAATGAAATATCAACTTCTTTACACTCTTCTTCACATTATCTTTCACATTCTTCTTCTGCACCACCTTCCATGTAGATGGAAGAAATTTGCTCTTCATCTTCTTTCTGATCATCATCAGCAGACTAGGAAGGTGCTGCTTCTATGTATAAGCGTGCTTGAACTTGATCCTGATCTCTTCTTTCCCTCTGCAAAATCTGCAGGGGTTGCTTTCTGAATTGGGGATTAAAAACCCCTCTGTTTTGTTGTGTAGGTTTCTTGTTATCCAATTCCAACTTTACTAATTTGTTTGACAAATTAGAATGAACTTGGTCATGTCATCAATCCTTTGATCTTGAATTGACTCTTCCTTAGCTTTACCTTTATCTTGAACTAACTGCTTTTCTTGAGCTTTTCTAGCAGCAGTCATATTTGCTTCAATCTCCAACGCATCCGTTTGGATTTGTTCAAGAGTAGGGGACCTTCTTTCTCTCAAAGTAAAACTAAAATCTAATACAAATGCCCCAGAAAAAATAACTCTTGCTCCAATGGGAGGAGGTTTCATTTCTGCAGGCAAACTGTTGTACAATTTATTGAATCTTTTAATAAAATCACTCATATTTTCATCATGTTTTTTCTTAATAGCATTAAATTCTGTCAAAGAATAACCATGGTCTCTCTTTTCACCCCATCTTTGGATGAATTGTCTTTCTAACCCATCCCAATCATTAATTAAACCATTTGGCAACCCTTTAAACCATTTTCTTGCCTCTCCATTTAGGGACTACAAAAAAAGTCTCATTACTACATCTAGCTATTCAACATTGAAATTTTCAGCAAAAGTGCAAAACAAAGGCAAGTTTTTTTCTGCAGTTATTTCATATTCACCAGTAAACCTAGGAATCAACTTAAGATATTCTTGAGGCATTGCATTCATTGGCTGAGGAATATTTAATGGGGCATATATGTTCATCAATAAAGCAGGGGCTGCCATGTTTATGCCCTGATTGACTGCTCCTTGAGTAGTGGGAATCTGTGTACCAGTTTTAGGTGTGGGTGAATGGGGTGAAACAACTGATAGAGGAAGGGGTTGATAAACTAAAGCAAAAGAACTAACAACTGTATTAGGCTAAGTTTCTATAAATGTGAAAGATACAGATTCAAAAGACTGCTCTTCTAACCTTGGTTCTTGGAAGTGAATGGATGAAGACAAGGATTCTTGTTCCGAGAAAGTGAGTTTCCAGGAAATATCCTTGGATGAAAGAGTATGAGAACTGCTGCAAGGTGTAGGCAATGTGGCATTAGGTGTAGAAAGGGTTTTTGACTTCTGGCTCTTTTTAGAAACCAACTTTTCTAGATTTGAAAGGGTAGGAACCTTTTTCTGAGAGGTATCAGACCTCGTATGTGGCCTCTTATAAGCTAGAATTAGAAAATGAAAAACAAATTTTAATATTTCCTCCTCTCTGAACAACCAAAGGAAATACAAATAAAACCTAGGGAAAAGACTTCGTTTCTTCGTTCCATGACAACGGCGCCAAAAAATGTTGTACCTTTAGAGACAATCCCTTAGCCGTGATAAGGAATTAGTGCTTAAGCCATTTATATGATTATGTCACAAAATTATTTGTCTTTGTTTAATGACCCTCAAGTATTTATCATTAAACCCTCAAATATCAAATATAATGAACATCTCACAATGTTATCTTTTTCTTATGTTGAATGAAATGACCATAAGAAAATGAAAGAAGGAAGTCCAAACTGATATGCTGTTACACATAATATATCATTTCAAACCCCAGAAGAGTTATATGAAAGAAACAATTAAAACGAAGGAGCACCAACTAAGGATTTTAACTCTTGCTTACATAGGTAAAAAGAGACCTGATGCTCATTACTTCATTTTATTCAAAGATAGAAAAAACAGAACGAAAACTTGAACACAAATCAACATAAACATATTCCAGAAACTTGCTTCTCATTCATTAATCTTTGAAAACTTTGAGTACAAAAATTATATTCTAAAGGTCCAAAACTCGGAACCTTCCTTCCTATGAATTATTACATTAAATACAATAAAAAGTAGTTCGAAACTGCTATAACTGATCCTAACTACCTCAACTCCTGAGGATTTTTGAAGACTATCTTTTACATACTCCCAAAAAGTCTTATTACATTTACATCATCTCTGAAAGATTATAATAACATAAAAATTAACACCCTAATCTATATGCTGAATGTGAATAGCTGATGATGCTATACATTTCCCAGATCAGCTTCTGATTTGTCTTTCTTCGAAATTGAAGTATCCTTTGGCAAGTCTATTGTCCAGGCTCTGCACTTCTTCCATATCTCTACTCTTGTCCTAGGTGAGTGTATCATATTGTGATACTCTAACCTGAAAGCAGTAATTCGATTGTAAGTTGGTTTTTCTGTAAATAGAGTTTTTACCAGCCATAGAAGCTGAAAATGTCCCTGAAGAAAGTTGATCATCGTTGCCCCCTTGAGTACCTGAGTCTTTTCATGTGTATTATCAACTTTGCTTTTTGTTAATACCAGTAATTTTTCAAAAGAATCCCATGACAATAGACCTCCTCCTATTTCCCAGCATGAAGGTAAACCTGCTCTTGTTAATTTTTCCAATGATTTATCAAACTGACTTACTCCTTCTTTGATTTCAATCAACCTCTTTTTTGTGGCTTTCCTGTAATCATTCTTGACAATCATCTTATTAATATCTACTACGAAAAGATTTTATCCTTAATCTCATTTTCCTCCAATTCTTGGTCTGTTTTGGAATTAATGAAATCAATGAATATTTTTGCCCAAATAGCCCTATTGATTGTATTATGTTTATCTACCATTACCTGTTCTTCAAATTCTTTGATAAGACTCCTTTCTTTTGCAACCACCATCAAGAAGTCCCAAATTGACTTCATTTTAGAAATGATATCATTCCAAATGATATCGTTTTCCTGTATTAAAGATATGTTTCCTTTCAATTTCTCTTTAAGGCTTTTAATCTCAGCATTGGCATTCTGACTGTCCATTTTATATTTACTAGCTTCATTTTCTGTAGCTTGAATAATCTTCGATGCAGTCTCTAGATCTGCTTGAGCCTTCTTTTTATCTCTTTCCACCATCTGCAATTCAGTATTAAACTGAGCAATATGTGCTTGATGATCTTCGTTACTTGAAGGGGAAAAAAAGTACAAGTATGACTATCAGTATGATTTTGTAGTGATATTGCAGTTTGTTTTATTTTGGAGATTTCCTCCTCCTCTCGCATCAGTTGTTGTAGCAACTTTTCTTTCTCATTCTCTACCTCTGCAACCTCTACAGCCATTGAATGCTCCCTTGTAGGTAATTTTAGCTTCTTCTTCAAAGTAGATATATCTGCTTCAGCACTTTGTAGAAGCTTCTGCACTGCAGTGCTATCATTGGGGTCCACCCCAATCTTTACTATGATCTTCTTTAGTTCCTCATTCTAAATGGTTAAAGCCCTAGAGTTGGATTTTTGTAACTTCAACTGTTTAATGACTTTCCCAAGAATATTCTCTGCTTTCATTTCTATTTCATTAGTATTTTTCAGGTCATTTACAATCAATTGACTTGTCTGCATATGTAAGTTCATCTTATCCAACAATGGGATTTTCTTCACATCTACAGTTATATTTATAGTATTGAAATTACTAGAGGAACCAATTGACATGTCAATAGGATGTGTCAAGGCAATTCTGAATTTATCTTTCTCAAGATCCATGGCAGTCAAAAGCCTTGTTTGATCTCGAAAAATCTGATATTCACCTTGGGCTTCCATGCTAGCTTTCATCTTTTGATTCCTTTCTGCAATTTGGGCAAACATCTATTTGATCAGAGGTACTTGTTCATGAGAAGTCTCGTGTCTTCTAGGTGAAGAAGAAACATTTTGTTCCTCTCCCAGCTGTAGAGAGTAACCAGGTTGATTATATGCATGTTCTTGATTAAACTTAGTCCTTTTCTCAACTCCTTGCTCCTCATCTTCGAAGTCAATTACTGTTTCTTTACTTCTTTTATTAGACTTTTCTGAAATGATAGGAGTCTGAATATTTTAACCTGTTAAACTCACTACACCTCTGCTAGCTATATTTTCGAAATCTGGCCTGCTTTCATGAATGAAAGCTGAATACCCGTTCTCAATTCTTCTATTGGAAATTACACTGTGTGGGTCATAAGCCCAGCTTTCCCCTACCAGCAAATGCATCTCTGTAGCATTTTAGTAACTTCTTCAAATGCCTATCTCATATTAACAATGAAAGGACCTACAGTCATGGGTAGTTTAAACATATGTCCCTTTTTCATGGGCACAAAGTGAACTTGATCAACATTCATACTTTTTCAAATGAACTCCAAGGCAAATAGCCTCATGGGAACAAATACTGGAAGTCTATAAGGCTCAACACCTGCTCCATATATCCTAATTTCTGAATAATCCTCAAACACAAACCAATCTCCAAACTTACATTTTGCTCCTAAATGCAAGAATTCTTGAGCTTAGGGTAAAAAACAAGGGGGAGAAACTCCATTCAAAATCTTATATGCACTTGACATTAAATAACTGGAAAAATCAAATATTCCATTTTCATTTTTCTCTCTCCTTACTATATCTGTCCAAAAAACTACAGATTTCTTCTTCTTATTCATGTCCATGATATTCAGACCTAGATGCATAAATTCCTCCACATTTTGATACAATAACAAGTAAATGATTAATGAAGGAAATTTAAAAGAACCCGTTAATGATAGACTCTTAAGCTATGAAATTACTGCTTCCTGCCAATAGGATGGAATGTCCAGCACCATTCCTGGCTTAATCATCATGGAAAACATCCCTAAAATCATTTTATCCACCATACTGTCATCATCTTTGCCCAAAATTTTAGCAATGCTGCTCAGTACTGGTTGAATCTCAGTATCAAAAACCTCCATGGGAAAATCCTTGCTGTTAGGATGAAATTGTTGTGTGTTGGGCTTTAGAAAATAAACAAGTTGATTGAAGTCTTCACCTGCAATATTATCATAACATGCTACCAAAGATTCATCATAGAATTGAACACATGATTCTGACTCAGGGTAACAAAGGGCTTGGCAGATTAACAGAGCAGACACTTGCAGAACATTCTCTCGCTAAAAATTAATCACATAACATTTTCCAAGATACATAACAGAAACCATCCAGGATATCAATTCAGGAAAAAGATGAGTTTTAGGGATACATGCAGACAACAAACCAGACTTGGCCATGGAGGCATATACTGGATAAGCTTTTTCATTCAAGAGGACTTGTTGGTAAAATGGAAGATGGACCAGGGAAAAATTAGTGTCTTGGATATCCCTCTCGGTATCCATGAGAGGGATATGACTAGCAGAACCGGACAAAGATGAATGTTTGGCCATAATTCAAGACTACGCCAACCAACAACTCGCAAGGTGGCTAAATTTTAACAAGGTGGCGGAAAAATTAATAGGACGCAACACAAATTACTCTCAAACATTAACTTAATCCAAAATGACTTCGAGAAAATGAAAATTTTTCTTAAATAGGTGGCGCAACCTTTTAAATTAAATGCTGACATGACGCGCCAACGAACCATTGAGTTCACTTGACGTGGAGGACAACTATGAACAACTCAGCGCCTTTCGTCACTGTGGGGGGTATCGAGGTACAGAGAAATATTTTGGCTTGTCCCCCTGCATTCAATCTCCACCGCACATCTGTGTTTCTCCCGCAGTCAACCTAGTCAACTGCGGAGGCACTCTTCTTTTTAATTAGTGCGCTAGTTGTGCCCGCGGGTTGAGTCCTTCAATCGAGTACGAGCTTTCATCACATCCAACTTGATATAATGATCGACCTTTAAGATTTAAGTCGGGGACCTACTTCATAAGGTTCAAAATGTCTAAAATTTTGATTTTAATACAATGAAAAAAAATATTTTATGCCAAAGTATAAAGATTATAATACTTTAACATATTTTTGACAATTTTCTATTTTTATATTTTCAGAGTCGAAAATAAAAGGATATTGTAAATAATCCACAACAGTATCAATCATGGTTTTCCCAATGTTCTCCCTGAAACATGAAGCACAAGAAATATGGAGAATATCTCTCCCAAAGGGCTTGTTCAATCCTTGCATCCTCCCTCCATTCATTCCCATAATAATAATAAGGACATCATCAATGTATGGGATCAAAACCAAGGACAGATAAACTTCCATATGCAATAATGGAGGTGGATCATAGTACCACATGTGGAACCAGTGAATTGTATCTCTTGACTCCCTCAGATAATGATATGTTAAGTGGTTTCCCCACCACTTACTCGCTGCCATAGCCTTCTAACATGCTTTGAGAAGGTGAGCAATGTTTGGTGTCTTTGGAGCACACCCTGAATGATATGTCATCTCTCTATATCCTCCTAGGGAGTGGCCATGATAAACACTATTTATGGCCCCAAGTTGGCCATGAAGTTTATAAGGAATAATTCTCCCATTTTGAGCAATGACCTGCACATGTATGGTAAAGGAATGAAAATACTCATTAATTAAATCATTATGCACAAAAACATGATCCTTACCATATACTTTTCTCACACTAATGGAGTGGCTCATACATATATCCCCTATTATTCCCAAAGAGGAAAGAGGTGGTTGTGATAACTCCATCAAAGAGTTATGTATCTCCTTCATCTCCACATGGTCCATGCATCTCTTCAAATGCTGATATATATCCTCTTCAAGCCTTCCCAAGTGTATCCCTCCATGATGGTATGGTATGCCCTCATGGAATAAGTGTGGCTGAAGAGAAAATATTCATGTGTTGCATGTAGTAACTTCTCCTTGACCTTGGATGCTCTAGATAATAATATCCTACTATGATAGTAGGTGACCCCATCTCTTACTAAATATCACTCCTCTAATAGTTGGTCATCAAGTATCATGCAAGTAAAAAGATCCTTGGAATAATCCACCAACAGTTGGGATTTCTAATAAGGATCTATCCTCCATAGTGACAACGTTGATGATCTATCATATAAATCATATGTCCTATGGCTGCCCCCTTCTTTGACATCTCCTATGCCAAATTCACATACTAAAAGGTTGATATCCTCCCTCTGCTGCTCCTTTCTCAGCACAAGATGTGAGGTGAGAGTGGGTAATGATGATGTTGGGATAATGTCTCCCTCCTCCTTGTGTCTACCCAAGACTCTCAGCATTGTACCATGACCTCCCAATGTTCCCACTCCTCCTGGATCTATGAGTGGTGCAACATGTTGTGATACATTTCTCACCAACTCCTTATTAGGCGGCCTCCCAGGTGGTTTTCCACAAAACAGTAATGTATCATGGGCCAAATTCATGTGCATAATAGATGGGACTGTTAGGTCCTTGCTTCCACTGTGCAAATCCAACTCTATTTTCTGTGTGGAATTTGTTTGTGAGGGATATGTGTGCATGCCCCTAATCATCTGATTTTTCCCACTCTTTCTGTCCACCCATTTCATATGCAAAGTCTCCCAATCTGTGGTGACCTTCCCCAAATTAATCAACCAATGCACACCCAATATCACATTTGTGTCAGGTATGTAAACCACAAAGAAGTAATCAGTCAATGTGTATGTCCCCATGGTGACAGATAAATATGGAACATAATGCATGCACTGCATAGTTCTAACTCCCGGGACCAAAACATAAAATCCCTCAAAATCATCAGTGGGTATTTCCCTCCTCTGCACTAGTTTGGCATCAATAAAGTTGTGGGTAGCCCCACTGTCAATCAAAATTGAAACCCTCTGATCCAAAATGGAACCTCGAACCCTCAAGGTCAAGTACTTGGGTACTCCTCTCAATGATGCAAGGGCTCCTCCAATTGGAGCAAATGCTCCATTCCCACCTCCTAGTGGTGATGGATCCTCTCTTGCTATCCCAACACTGTGACCTCCTTCTGGTTCTTCTTCTTCTTCCTCCTCATCTTCTAAAAATACCTCTATATAGTGTGTCTTCCCTACTGCACATCTATGTCTAGGTGCCCATGATTCTTGGCATGTGAAGCAAAGCTTCCTTCTCCTCAAATATCTTCGGACATCATCGCTAAGAGGTAATTTGTTTTGGCTCTCCTTTGAAACAGGAGCCTTCTCATCTTTTCCTTTGGATGCAAAAGTGGTCTTCTGTTGAAATGTTTCATTTTCTTTTGGCAAGCCATCTTGTAGATCTCCGGCCCTTTCAATGGCATCTTGAAGGGTAGTGGGCTTGGTAGATTTAACCAACCCATGAAGAGGTTCTGCTAGCCCACCAGTAAACATATAGACCCTCCTTGCTGCAGTTAAATCAGGAACCATAACATAAAGTTTTAGAAATTCAGAAATAAAAGTTTCTGGATTAGCTGATTGTTTAAGCTTAGCTAGCCCCATGAAAGGTGCCTCTGGGTCTCTTCGATCAAACCTCTCCACCAACTTCCTTGTGAACTTTGAATATGCATTTACATTGGCATGACCCAATTTAGAAAGACCATGGAACCAACAATCATGTGCTTCACCCTCAAGGTGAAACACTGCTATTTTGATGGACTCCATCTCCGATACTTGGTTCAGCTAGAAGTAGATGTCTAGCTTCTCTACCCATGATTTGGTAGTGAATTTTGATGACCCATCAAAGTTGGGTAAGAAAATTATGCCCATAGTCTGGTGTAGATCATGATTCAGTATGAATCCTCCTCCTCTATTGTAATTTTGGGGTCTCCTATTGTCCTTGATCTGACAGAATTCTTGAAAAATCAAATGATCCTTGAATCTTTGAGATTGAGACTTATACTCCAGAAAATAGTCTTCAAGAGTTTCTTGTTCTTGAAACCCTCCATTTCCCACTGTTAAAAATGTAGGAATTGTAGAGCATTGGGAAACCTGCTGCTTCACTGGTTGATCATTCCAGTGATGAGAAATGTTGGAGCCTTCACCATGTTGAAAACCTTTAGGGGATTCTTTGTGTCTATCCATCCTCATCTCCTTTATTTCTCTTGCAATGTTTTGCATATTTCAAATAAGAAGCTTAGGAAACTCCTTCTCCTCATCTTCTCCTGATAAAGGGGTTTTACCCTTGTCTTCTTTATCATATGTATAATTGTACTTCCAGTTTCTTCTGAGATACCTCTTCTCTCTATCTATGAGAGGATCTCCTTCTTCTGATGGCATATTGGCTTAAGATGCACAGGCTAAGCCAAGATTATGCTATGATACCACTGTAATATTCCCAAATGGGAAAAGCAGGAATATAGTGCATAAACATGGAAATAGCAGTGTATAACATCACATTAAGATATGAGACCAATATGGAGCCTTTTCATTAAGCATATCAACAGAAAACATGTACAAAATAATGGGGCCCAAATCATACAACAAGAACCAAGAAGTCTCCAATGAATAAACCCTCTCATAAATGAGGTACCGCTACTATAGGGAATGCCCCAAAGCTGTTATAGTGCAGTCATAAAGGGGTTATCTATAATAGGATATCATACAATAATAAAAAATGGTTGATATATCCCTCAACAGATACATAAAATGAATATCTAGGCTCTATAACAACCTTCCTAGACAACCCAAGAGGACTTCTGGAAAATACACCCAATAATACAATATGAGTTGCAACCCTGGGGCTGAAAATATGCTGCAAAAAAATTAATGAAGAGTTATGGCTAAAACTGATATGGAAGTAAGTATATCTCCTCTAATGGATTTTCCGGATGAAAGGCTGGCCCCTCCACTGAAGAAATCACTCCCCAAATCATCTACTGCAACTACCCCTACAACTCCTCCTTGGAATAACACAGATCCAAATTGATACTGCATTATAGGGGATAAAAACACTATGGCCTAGTGAAAAATATATCAATGATGCTCAAGGGCCTTCTTTACTAGCCTCCTAATGGAAGGAAACCTTCCTCCACTGAAATCTAGCTCAGAAATCACCCTAATCAACTCTCCACAACTTCTGCCCTGCAACACAACACAACCTCAATCAAAACTACGTTGTAACATAATACTGAATCTTTGGCCTAATGCCGGAATGTGGAAATATAGTGCATAGACTTCTCCTGAGTGGGCACTCGAAGTCCCTCGAGGATGAAGGTGGGATTCCCGCTCAGGAATACTCTGTGTTAAACAACACTATAGTCTTAGCTAAACAGTTGAAGAGAGAAAACAAGTCTTAACAGACCATATAAAAATAATAATCTACAACATATCTTCTATGGCTGCCATCCCCTTCCTTATATAAGTAGTGAGCTTCCTCACCCTTGGCCCCACTCATTAAAGCCACTACTTCCATGCATGGATTCTCCCTCCAAAACTGTGTTGTCCCACAATGAATACCACTCATCCATGACAACGTTGTCCCACAATGAATACCATTCCTCCATGACAACGTTGTTGATTTGATCAAAGTTGACCCAATCTATATGCTCCATACCCTTTTCACACATAAGGGTGCTTTATCAAACCACTAAAATGATCTCCTTTCACATTATCAATGATTTTATTCCTACTAAGGAGATTTATGGGTCTACATACCCTCTTATTTAGCAAATTAAGAAGAAAAAACAAAAAATGATTTTCCAACTAGCTCATGGCTAATTGGGAATATTAAAGAAAGGCTCCTCTCTTGATGAGATCCATGAGTGGTGCTACTAGCTATGAAAACCCCTTGAAAAACTTCCTATAGTATGTTCAAATTCCTACAAAGCCCCGAAGTTATGTCACAATCCTTGGCACCGACCAATCTCGAATGGCCCGAGTCTTCTCCTCATGGACCCTTACTCCATCTACCCCATTGATATGCCCTAGGTAGAGCATATATGTAAGTCAAAATTCACACTTGGAGAGTTTGGCATAAAAATGTTGCTCCTCCAAAATGCGTAATACTGCCTCAATATGTTGCAGGTGCTCCTCCAAAGTGCAGTTGTAAAGGAGGATGTCGTCAAAGAACACCAGCAAAAAATTTCTCATATGACCACAAAAGATGTGGTTCATACAAGACTGAAAAGTGGCTGGAGTATTGGTTAGTCCAAAGGGCATCACCAAGAACTCAAAGTGGCCATAGTATAATCTGAATGCGGTTTTCGGGACATCCTGGTCCCTCACCTTGATCTGATGGTACCGCAACCTCAGATCGATTTTGGAAAAGAACTTCGATCCCCGCAACTCATCCATCAGCTCATCAATCCTGGTAATGGGGTATCTTTTCATCATTTTTTTCTTATTCAGAGCCCTATAATCAATGCACATTCGTAAAGTGTCATCCTTATTTTTCGCCAACACCACAGAAGAAGCAAATGGGATAGTGTTGGGTCAGTTGTGTCCTAGTGCTAAGAGCTCTTTGATGTCTCTTTTGATATCATTCCTATAGGACTTAGGGTGCCTATAGGGTGTGATGATCATGGCTTGTTTCCGTTGTTCTAAGTCAATAGTGTGCTCGAATCCTCGGTCCGGTGGTCGCCTCGGTGGTATGTCCCCAAATACTGAAGGGTAGCGGTCTAATATTGACTGCACATTGGGGCGTACAGACTACCTTGTGACCCCCACCTTTGAAACACGTAGTTTTACTACCCAATCTATGTTCCCCTTCCAAAAATCTGCCTCCATCCAATGTGTCGAGACTATCTAGGGTGGATATGTGTGCATCCCTCTGATCAACCGACGCTTCCCTCTCTTCTTATCCGTCCACTCCATATCCATTTCTCCCAATTGGTAGTGGCTTTTCCCAGCATAATCAATCACTGTACACCCAATATTACATTTGTGTCTAGGATGTCTACCACAAATAAATGGTTCGTCACCGTATAGTTCCCCATGGTTACAACTAATTCTAGAACATACCTCAAAAACTGCATAGTTCTGGAACTTGGGACTAATATAGAGAATCCATAAAAACTTTCGTTTGGTATGCCCCTCCTTTGTACTATTTGAGTATCAATGAAATTATGTGTGGCTCTGTTGTCCACCAATACTGTAACACTCTATCCTTGGACTGTGCCACAGACTCTCAATGTCAAATACTTGGTAACCCATCGTAAAGATGCAAGGACTCCTCCAGTAGGTGAAAATTCTCCTACCCTAGCTGGTGGTGGTGGTTGAGGTGGGTGATATCCCTCTAGTGCATCAGCATCTGCAACCCCTTCCAACTCCTCATATGCTCCTTCTTCTCCCTCACTATCGGAGAAGACCTAAATGTAGTGTGCCTTTCCTGTGGCACACCGATGGCCCAGTGCCCATGGCTCTTGGAAAGTGAAGCATAACTTTCTCTACCTCAAATCCCTCTAGGTATCATCATTCAAAGGTCCACAACCGTGGTTCCCCTTTGGAGGTGGAATACTCATGTCTTTCCCCTTCGGCTGAAATGCCACTTTCTGGGGAAATGAAGCTCTTGCTCTAAGCAAGGAATCCTGTAAATCTCGAGCCCTCCCAAGTGTGTCCTCAAGTGTAGCTGGTCTAGTGGATATGACTAATCCACATAGAGGCTTTGCCAATACATAAAAAAACATATACACTCTCTTGGCCATGGAAAGAGCTTGAACCATCACCGATAACTTCAAGGACTTAGAGATATAAGTCTTCGGGTGTCCTGTCTGCTTGAGTTTGGCTAACTCAACGAAATTCTCCTATGTGTCTCTTCAGTCAAATCTCTCTACCAGCCTCTTGGAAAACTCTGCATATGCAGTCACCCCTACATGGCCCAATGTGGACATCTCATGGAACCACCAGTCATGAGCTTCCCCTTCAAGGTGCAACGCTGCCACCTTGATGGCTTCTACCTCTACCATTTGATTGAGATGGAAATAGATGTCTAAGTTCTCCACTCAAGATTTTTCCGTACTCTTGGAAGACCCATCAAAAGTAGGCAGAAAAATTCTACCCACAATACACTGCAGGTCATTGTACTGCGTAAACCCTCCTCCTCTATTGCAACTGCGAGGTCTTCGATTATCCGTAATCTGGAAAAAATCCTGGAAGGTGAAATGATTTCGAAAATCCTGGGTATGGGATTGGCACTCTGTGAAATAATCACCCACATCCTCTTGCTCCTATGGTCCTCCTGCTACCGCACCCATTGCTAAGAAGGTGAGCATGGTGAAACTGTGTGATACTTGTGGTACCATTGGTTGCTCTACCCAATGATGAGAAGTCCATGATCCTTCCCCATTGTGGAATCCCTGCGGGATTTCCCTCTGTCTGTCAGTCCTCATTTCTTTAATCTATTTAGCTAGCTCCTGCACTGATTTGATGAGGATATTTCCAAACTCCTTCCCATCATATTCTTTTTCCATTAGAGCTTTCCCTCTATCCACTTATATTGGAACGCAGTCCCCTTCACTAGATGTGATCTCAATTCTGCATTCTCTATCTTTGTACCTCCTTGTTCGATCCATGATGTATTTTCCATCTTTAGATGTCATATACTGGTTGCTCCATAGGCTGAGCCAAGTCTATGAGCTTTGATACCACTGTAATATTCCAAATATGAAAACGATAGTAATACAAAGCAATAAAACAATAGTCCCGAAATATTAAAACATCATGAATAGAACAAGAAATAGCTGAGCCATTTTATTAATAAGGAGTTGAAATACAAGTACAACAATGCTAAAAAATGATAGCACTCAATTCGACAAAGATGGCTAGAATGACCCTCAAGTTCCCCCACTGAGAACACTGTGTAACTGTTGCTCTAGTGGAGACCCTCACTGCACTGCCACTACTGTAAATGTTGGAAATGTTGTTTTTGTTTGAAAAGGAGTGGGTAGATGAGGTTGTTCTAGTGCTCGGAAAATACCAATATTTGGAATCCAAACTCTATGATGAAAACCCAGAAAAACCCAAAAAGGATTTCCGGATTAGTAGACCCCGGAAAATCACCCTCCCAGGGCATGAAAACGCACTGCTACTGGGTATGTATTGATATGAGCTAAATTGACAAATAAAATTCTACAACAACACCTCCGTAGCTCAATTATTGAAGGGTTGACCCCCTCACTAGATTCCAATCGACATTGCTATGAAATCTTACCCTCCTCTAGATCCCTCCATTGATGCAAATTGTAAGTCACTGGGTGTCTACGCTGCTCAAGAGAGTTGCAAATGGCCAAATGTCGGAATAATAAAATATGCTCACAAGATAGAAGAACTCCACTCTTGGGTGGGCACTTGAAGTCCCCCAAGGATGAGGTTAAAATTTCTGCCTAGAAACACCCTTATGCTAAACAACACTACAGACTTAGCTAAATAGCTCAAGTGTGCTCAAGTCATAAACAACAAGAAATCAAATAAATCAGAATTCTCTTTATGGCTGCCCTCACCTATTTCTTATACTTGTGGAACCCTCACACCCCTGGGCCCACATCATAACTGTGTTTCTCTCTTCGTCTATATCCTCCTCCACTACTGTGTTGTTCACATGATCTCTTGGTCCCCTCCACTACTGCGTTGTTCCACTTTCACACCAGTGAAGTGGTTTTATTCTACATAAAGAGATTTATGGGTCCCTCTACCTTCTTATTCAACTACTTAGTCAAAGAAATAAAAAATTAATATTCTAATTAGCTAAAAGCTAATTAGGAATATTACAAAATAGCACTATGTGTGATAACAGATATAAGTATATAACTGTCATAACCCAATATTATAGGGTCACTATGATCCAAGATTCGTCACAGGGATGGAACCAAGACTGTGGCTTTCATCATCTTCGAGTTGCATCATATTCAAACTATACTATATCAGAATTGCACCATATCCAAACTGTAATATAATAGTCTTGAAGAAGTTTGGATATTGCATATAATGATCTGATATTTTCCCGTTCTAATATCACCAAAAATATATATGTTATATTAATGTCAAGACAATATTACAATGGTGCCAAAACTCTACTGTAGTATATCACTGAGATTTTTCCGAGATATATGAACTGTGGTGCATCCAATTTCAAGTTGTAAGGTCTACCATCGAACTCTGTTAGCGTTAATACGAATTGTGAGATCATTGTGGTTTATGTTTTGTGACAATATTGTGGTATAAATCATCTCTCTCTCCTTGGAATATTGTGATATAAATCATCTCTCTCTCCTTCTCCAAGATTCTGTAATTGATGTAAGTGTGAGCACCTCATACTCATTCAAGATTATATTTATGACTGAGCTAGTTTACTGTGATTCATTAATACAGAAGTGTCCATGAACCTTTCACCGCCTTTGATCATGACCTAAGATCTGATACCATGTTAGAGAAATGGAGAGTAATTATTTCTCTTATGATGAAATTATCTTGTGATGTTTAGTTATTATTATTTGGTATTTCTTTAATCATCAAGAGTAATGCCAATAAAAAAAAGAAGATGACACAAGATGTAGGCACATGCCAGGGAAAAACCCCACTCTTTGGGGAAAACCCGGTCAAAATTCTTCCTTCAATAGTTTCAAGATGATATGACCAAGACCCTTAGACTATAGGCTTCCTCCATGAAGTCATTCCTTCATTTTGTTAGCACCAAGATATTCCTTCACCGAGATCTAGTCCCTTGCTTGCACTTCAAATTTCATCCTTATTCCTTCAAAAATTCAACTTTGTGAGATCCATAGAGAGTGTCATTGTAGTATCATGTCACTAAGTCATTGTATTACTGTCTGATATTCCTTTATTATTATAACTGAGACACTGCCATAAATTTCACACCGAGCCACTTTCATAGATAACACACCAAGCCACATTACACTTCTCACCAAATTTTTGCACTAGTGTGATTTGAAAGAACCTTTGTCACACTATAAAATTGCACTTGAATCAACATCGATCCATTGCACCACCTATAATATTGCACTAGCACCGAGCCACTCTACCTATGTAAGTTCACCGAGTATTGTACATGAGGTCTGAACCAAATTGCAGAGAGGAATCCGAAGTTTTGAGGTGAATAATGTGAAAATCCCAACTAGGTATATATAGTGGTTTTCCATATTAATAAGTCGACATGTGTTACTTTAATAGTTGTGTATCCAAATATATGTAGGCTGACATAAGAAGACCAACTTGTAGTTTATTGTTTTGAGGCTAACTTGAGAAGGTTTCTTGATGTCTTGAATTATTTTACTTGAGGCCTATCTTTGGAGTATATTATGTCAATGATTTTGACCTTTGAAGGATGTGACTTGATGGAGGAGCCTTTTTACCAACAACCTAAGATTACATGATTTAAAAGCCCAAATAAAATCAATTTAAATCTGTAATGACTAACCTAGAAGTCCACAATTGGGACCTTAAACTAAAATATTACCCAAGCATGAAACCCATGCTTTTATAAGTCATTTAATAATACTAATAAATTCTTTTGACAAATACAATAATAATGAAGACCGAACCTAGTTACATTCTTCAACACATAATAAAAAACATATTGATCTTATTTTTCATTCATCATTATAATGTTATATTCTTTCTTAATATCATATTTTACATAATATAATTTAAAAAGTTATTAATAATGCTCAATAAAAACACATTATTAACCTCTAAATACTTTAGGACCAAATTAACCCCCTAAAACCTTAACCCCATTCCCCTAAGCCCATAAACCCCTAACCCCTCAGCCCTTAACCCATAACCCCTAAACCCTTAAACATTAATACTGCCTTATCCATTAGCCCATAAAGTAACCAACCCATAACTCGACCTAACCCCTTAATCGAACCTAACGAAAATAATCAAATAATATTTCTAATCCACATCAAGATGACAACATAGTTCAAACACCTCCTAAAATAATATTATAAAATACAATTACAATAAAAAGATAATACAATTTACAATACAAAGACATACAATCTAAAATAAAATATACATATAAACATTTACAAAAAAAATTACAATAAAAAGACATATAATAAATAACTTACAAATGGATGATATTCATGTCCACCTTCAATGTGTCCATAGTCTCTACAATGTTTTTTAGCTGATTTGATTAGAATTCTCCTTGGCCTCATGCTATTACAATTTCTACAAGGGCAATAAAAATTTCCATCCTCACTTGAAGCCTTCGATGTCGATCCCTGCACATATCCTTGGTCTCCTTGAGGAATGTTATGTGCATTTTTTTGTCACCGTACTTTCAATGATGATTTTGTTCAAAATTTAACCTCAAAATAAGCCTACAACCCTTCAAAACAATCACAACTAATATATATATATATATATATATATATATATGTATATATATCATTTTAATATTTATTTTATATTTATTTTAATTAGTTAACGTAAAGTAGTCCCATAGACGTTGTCAACGCAAAAATCCATTAATGGTGGAATTGAACATTATGTAATGGTTATTTTCCGTTTGTCGGAAAATGGATAACACATTTTCATATTGGATAGATCATTAGATATATGACGGTAAAATAACGCACGCCGAATATTTGACAAAAGGAGGGATTATTGGTGAAAGCATAGAGCTGGTATACAATTTTTGGTGAAAGAGGGTACACCTAGGTGGAAAAAATAATAGCTCGATTGAGCCATTAAAGCTCAATATAACTCCTTGAGTGCTAAAAAATAGATCAATCGAGCTATTTGAAATTTGAAATCAAGCACTCAATTGAGCTCCTTGAGTGCTAAAAAAATAGCTCAATTGAGCCATTTTAAATTTTAAATCACACCCTCGATCGAGTGTTTAAGTGCTTGATCAAGCCTCCTGAATGCTAAAATCCACAGTTTCAGCGCCCTTTCTGTAAAATTTCCTACAACACCATTTTGTACCTTAGCATACTTAGGGATAAATTTTTCCTCTATCCAATGGCATATGAATTTTACATGTTCAAATTCATATGACATTTTTCATCTAATTTATTTTAAACATAATGCTTGAAATTGTTTTGAACTGTTTTAAAGAGGTTGAATAAAAAATCAATATCATAAAATATACACGATGATAATTTTTCAAAAAATACCACTATATTCGTTTACGAGTCCTCTTCAAAAAGGTTATTTTGGTTTTCAATTTATTTAAATAGTTGAAAAAAACCTTACGTGAACACATGTGTCTGCAAAATGCAATTGAAATATTACTTCACTGAATCACTTATTTCGAAAAATAATTAAAAATATATTTTTGGATAAAAAAATAATTTTTTAGTATGAAAAAATTAACTTTGTCTGTGTAGATCATGCTCACATATATATTTTTTTCAAATTACACATTTTATATAAATTTATGCTACATGAACACACACCTACCTCTTAAGATGCGTGGAAAATTGCAAGGACAAGAATTTCATTTAATGGAAAATTGACATATTATACGTCACTAAATACTTTTGCAAAAAATACCATTATGAATACAACATAATTCTCCACAAATTTTCTTTTCATTCCAAATAAAAATTTATCGTACTTATAATTTTGAGGGCTTCAATTCAATCAAAGAGGAAAAACTTGAAATTTCATCACCATATTTGGCCCATAAGTGTAACCCATCTCCATGCTTTCATCCTTATTGGAAACTATCAAATAATCAATGCGATGCGACAATCCATCAAATATTCGATCATTAAAGAACTCCCATCGAATATTCGATAAGCGTCGGGATTTTAGAAAATAAAATACATTTAACTTCCGACACTTTTTCTGATTTTATCCATTTCGCCATATTCTGCCATCATAATTTCTACCCAATTTTAGTAGTTCTACTTATCTCATGAATATATCACAAATAAGGGACCAATTTCAAGGGCTTGGAGAGGTTATTTCTGATTCATAAATGACTATTTTTTTATTAAATCATTTGCCACCTTATTGGACAATTTTGCAACTGGTATTTACTCAAAGAGTGATACTACTCTTTTTTATGAGTTATGGGATCAGTGTATCTTGGAAGTATCTAGAATAAAGGAAAAGGATGACACCGAATCAAATGTAAGGGTCCAAAAGGATACTATCCCAAGGATATTTAATATTGAAGGGAGCTCCATCTGTACCAGGCTATTTATGCAATTTGTTTTTCTTTTTATTAAGTAGAAAGTGGAGTAGCATGCAATATTGCATTCTCTATAAGGGTATTGATTTTGTAAAAGAATGACATTCTAGATAGAAGCATATGATAGTAGAGGAATTAGAGTCTACATAGCCAAGGTGATTTGAAAATTCATCTAGCTGTAAAAAAATGAGAAGATTGGACCATATTGCATATTATAGTTCATCAAAACTTTTTTCTAACAAAATGTTAGAGGTAGTCATTTTGCAAAGAACAATTATTACAAAATATTATTGTAAGAAGAATTATTCCATGGCTAGTATATATTCCATATAGTATGGAAACAGTACTCTTGAAGGATGATGGAATGCGGATGGTCAAATTGCAGAGACATAATTAAAGTATTTCTCCTTTTAGGAAAATAAATCTATCTTTGACAGGTATAAGAACCAAGCTCATTGAACAAAGGATGGATAGATGGTTACATTGAATAAAAAATATGCATATTTTAAGTAACTCTTCTCTATGATAGGATTCATATCTACAAAAATCTTGCAGAAAGAGTTTGTTATAAAGGTATTCTTGGTAAGCCTTCCATATAGTTTACATGATGCTTGAAAGAAGTTTGACGTGTTTTGGAATAACTACAAATCAATACTTTCTCACAAGAGAGCATGACATAAAAATACTAATATTGATCAACATTATGGCATTGTCTTCAAAAATAAAGTAAAATAGTTGATAATGGCAACTCCAAGGAAGAAGAAAAAACAACTTGCTATTCAGTTTGCTCCATGATAACTTTTGATTACAAAACATAGATAAATATCTTTGGTAAAATATGACTATGGAACATGGAGAATAATGTCGATATTAGAAGTAAGTATAATCCAAAGAGACCATCATAATGAGGTAATTAGGATATTAATGCTTTGGTATTGGTTATCTGGTTAACATATTGTTTTTCTACCTAGAGGGATATTGCAGAAATGCATAATGACAAATGAGGTAAGTTTAATTGTTAGTGATGAACTCAATTCGAAGAACATATGGATTAAGTGAATGGTTATGACAATCCTTGAAATCTTATTTAGTTAAGATGTTTACATAATAATCTTAAGAGGTAATTTTATATAAAGATAAACTGATGAAGATCACTTTCATGTTTATATGGAGTTATGGTTGGGCTCAATATAATGCCCTTGACTAAATAAAGTTGAGATGAAAGTTTGATGGCATGAACCCTATCACAATATTGAAGGAAGAAGATGGCTCCATAACATACAGGAAGAAACAAAGGCTCAATATAATGAGATACAAAAGAAAGAAAGAGCCATGCAACTATTATATCCATGAAGAGCTAGTAGTTGATACACTTATGAAGATAAGCTAGAAATTTTGTGGTCATGAATTACCAATTGAGAGGAAGTGAAAGAATCTCTTTTATAAAGAGTAATAAGGCTCACTAAATTATTAAGAAGGATCAAGGATCTATTCCTTTATTAGGTGGGAATGAGGATATCCTCCTTGTTTGAGAGGGAGTGATGATGGACATTATATTATCTTTCTATCATGTGTCATGCACTAGGCAAAGACTAACAACCATATGTCTAAGTGAAGGCCATGGTAGGGAGAATGGAGGATTGGATAATAATATAAGATTAATACTCCTTGAGGATAAAGAATCCAATATAGTAAGTATTCTTGTTAAGCGACACTCTTTGAGGATTACATAGGTATATAAGAAAAGAGTTGTCAAAGAGGACTGATATTATTTGAGGATTGGGAATCCAAGATAAGAATAGTTATAAAAGGACATATCTAGTGAACATCCGTATAGGGTATGTACCTTGAAGAGGTAGTGTGGTGTATCACATAAAACCTCACATCATTATGATCTAATATAAGAAGAGATTCTCAAGATTAAGGATTACTATGTTGACAATGTTGGTCACGATGTTGATGCTTAAAGATGGCTTACAAATCTAACTCTTCTTATGAGAACTCTTTAGTTTGAGAATATCCTTGTATGGGCTTTACAATTATGAATACCTCCCTAGTTAAGAGGGAGTGCTGGAAAATGTAACTAGTTTTTGTCTTTATAATTGTGATTGTACTCAATTCATTATGTATATCTTATGTTACAAGAAAAAGAAGAAAGAAAATATTATTTTTAAGCATGGGTTTCATGCTTCATTTTAATTGTCAAGAATGATTTTCATGCTCTTAGGGTTTATCATGTCAAAAAAATATTTATTTTTGAGTCAAGAGAGTTATTGTCAATTTTATAAGACCCTATTAGCCTAGATGTAACATGTAAAATATATTCTTTTGATTCTAGAAAGTCCTTGTGAGACTCCTAGCACAATTCGACCCTTCTAGTGACAAGTTGGCCTAGAAGAGGCTATTTGACCTCCAAAGATGAGTATATATAAAAGAAACTTCAACCTCTTTTATCATCTATTCAATCTCTCAAGAAAAAAGTTTGATTTAAGTCAAGGAACAAGAAGAAAGCCAAAGTGAAGTTCAAGGAAGCAAGAAGAAGTCAAGAAGATCTATTTTTTTGAGCTTTATTCTCACACGTGAGAAGGTTAGAGTTTCTGTAGCTACTAGAAGGCTGAGAATTTCATATCCAAGTGGCAGGAGGGTTGAATACTATGATTTGAGCTATTTTCACTCCCGTTGATTTTGGAGAATTTTACTTCATGGAAGGAACACTTATTAAAGGGTTGACACGTGTTAGAAAGAATGGTTTATGTTGTTCCAAGGGACCGAAGTTTCATATTTGAAGTAGAAGGCCAAAGTTATGAAGTGAAGTGGATTTGAAAAGGTTTGGCCTTTTTTGACATGGTAAAACTTTGAACTGTTTGGAAGAGATTCTTGGGGGGGTGACTTGGTGCTTGGAGGAGGGCTTGATATAGGGTTTTTGGCCTTGGTTTTCTCATTTGAAGCTCTATAAGGAGAGAATATATTCTTTCTAGGTTTTCCCCTTAGAAGTGTTTTACCCTGGATTGGAGCCTACTTCTTGTGTCTATTGTATTTATTATTTTTTCTCTTTATAGTTATTTGATGAAAATATGTAATAAAGAAACATAAGCAGATAACTAAAGTTCAAAAGAAATTATTAAGATTAAGGAGAATTTGTTTTAATAACTTCCCCACTGCATTCTCCAACAAGGAGAACAAGAATCCTAGGTAACTAGGAAGGAACGACCTTACAACACACCACCAACCCCCCCCCCCCCCGCCCTGCCCCCCAAATTTGGTATTATATGTTATACTTAATGATTAGATCTAAATGTGTTCTCATGTTCTAGATAGATCAATATTTTTTGCTAACAATTATCCATCTGAAGCTGTGATGTTTCATGTTTTATTGGTGATTTGTGTAAGATACATGAATTAACCATAGAAGAAGGATATCTAAAGATGGACCAAGTATTTCCATAGTTGATTTGATCAATAATCACACTAGCAAGAAAAGAGTGAAGGTATGCCAATTGCCCCACTCCTTTTTTCCATGAATATAAATTGAATGGTGTATAATATCTAGAGGAAACTTATACGTAGCGTAGCATCATTATTTGGTGGACCTAAGGGAAACATTTATGGGGTATCAACTCCTTTTCCAAGAGGACATTTTATACAAAAAACATGTTAGAGTGAATTATACTAAGGGATTATCAAGGTAAAATGGTGTGTTTATAAGGAAAATTTTAGCAGGATAAATTTCAGTCATGGGCTAATTTTCCATGTTTTTTCATGAAAAAAGATGTGTTCATTTTCCAAATTTTATTTTCCCAATAATATATAGAATAAAAAATATTCTACCTTGAAAATCATTAGAATTTTGTAAAAACTATATAAAAACTACAAAATTTTGAATAATGTTTACAAAAATATCACTAAACATTTTTAAATGACATTTTAAAAATTAGTAAGATTCACCAAGAATTCTACACTTTAACATTAGTATAGAACCTTAATTTTTTCACTATATATAAAAATATGTTGCACCTATAAATTCCTATGTTCTCTTTTGATTGGAGCTATTAAGTAAATGAATATAATTTTCTTTAGAAATTTTAATAACATGATAGAAAAATGTGAAATAAAAAGGGACTAATAATGTCACCAAAGAGAGAAGGGTGATCTCTCTCGCTACAAGCATATACTTATGAATTTCTTTAGCAATAATAACAAGATATGATGCAAAGTAACATGTTCCTACACAAGGGTTCTTAACATATAAGAAACCAATGAAACAAATGAAATTGAGATTGATTCAAATATAAGCATTGGATAAATCAATAAATAAATATACAATGAGAATATTTCGATATTAAGTTGAGCCTTATTTAAACAATAGAAGAAGTGAGATTTTCATGGTCATAGTTCAAGAAATGTGTTTAGCTTTCACACAATCAAAGAAACGTGTGATATATTTCTACCTACCAAACGCATGGGGCAAGACAGTTGTAATTGAGTGACATTTGTTGTCATGCATTTGGGACCATATTTCATCAATGAGGTTAAATATATGCATATCTAGCACATGATCATTTTCACAAAGCTTATCAAAGGGGAATCAATAATAATTCATTATATAAAGTAAAATCCACTATTTATTTCGTTTTAAAAAAGCCTTATTGATATGGACCAAACAAAAATTGTAATGTGGCTAATGCATGTTGATGAGATCCCAGGGAAAGGCATTGAAACTAGGTTGTCATGAGGTGATTGAGCTTATGAATTTTTATCTTCGTGTGTATATATGCCAAAATAACATAAAGCTCGTGACATTTGGCGTAGAAATCAAGTATCTTGCATGCATTTTCTAGATACGTAAGAAACTCAACCTAATTTATTTCTGACTAAATAATGTAATAGTGATGACTAATTTTAAAGTATGTTATAGTTTCCACCACTTTCTAATTATTCTATCTTTCTTAGTAGATCATTTTCAAGTTATTCATACTAATTCTAAATGGTTATATAGTTTGTAGGATAATTAATTTGTTCCAATATGTATTTATTTGGGCCTCCAACTAGATATAAAATTTATGTGCCAACAATGGAATGAATCTAGAATTTAATCTTAAACAAATTCCCCATTTGGATTTTCGACTAGATTTATGGATCTAAAACAATTTCTTCAATATTAAAGCTAGATATCAAGTTAGCGAGTGATGTAGAATGGAACCTCAACCACATGCTCAGTTTGGTTGGGTGGTCCCCACCAAAGCATTAATAATTTGGAATTTGATGTAGGTTGATTCGAAATAACTTTCGGAGATTCTAGTGTGTTAGTTTCTTTACATCCACATATCACACACTAAGGTGGGGAGACCTAAGTTGGATCCCACCCTTAGAGTTAGTGACCTAAAATCGAACTAACCTTGTAGAAGTTAATTAGTAATGACTATTCTTAAATCAACAATTTCAAATCCTAATGCCACCCAGCTATGGTAAAGAACTCACGTTTGTTTACAAGAGAGGATTCATTTCATTGGATTTGTATTAATGACCATGATCTATTCTTTTCTAAAATTAGATCAAAGAGAGAGGAAAATCAAGATTTATGGTGCCTAACTTCCCATTGGATCATCCTTCCTCTTCTGCATATATACTAGGTATGAACAGATAAGCATTGAGTTATTACTCTATTCTCTTCAATGAAATTCATTATTTCTAATTATTTGCATATCACATTTTCCATCGATTCTTTTATATCTTTGTTGAGTAATATATGAAAACTATAATAATCATATACTGAACAAATTCACAAAAAAATTATTGGTAGTATTCATTAAACAAATTGTGTATGCATATCTTACTATTATGAAAAAAAAAGAGTACCTATTTTCAAACTCTTTTTCTTTCTTCAAACCTCTAATTGTTCCAAGCACTAGCAAGTTCCTAAAAAAATCACACGAAGATTATTTTAATCCCAGGGTTAACCTTTCCAAATAATGAAAGATAAATATCTTCTTCATGGATTTTGTAAATAAAGAGAATAATTTTTTTTGCATGTTAGTTTTGCATGGCAATATATGAAAACCATCATAAATAATGATAATGAAAAAATTTATTTTAGACAATTATGAGAATATATATCTTGCTAATATACAATTATGAAAAACAATTATCATTCTTTCTTTAAATTTCCAATTGTGATAAGTATTTCCAAGCTCCACAAACCTTAATTAGTTCCTAGGAACACATATGAAAATTGTCTTGGTTCAATGATTAACCTCTCCAAATAATGAAAGATGAAGAGGTGATTTTATGTAAAGGGATTTTTTTTAATTCAAAAAACTTTTATTTTTGGCATATTAAGTTTTTTTTAGTATCCTAATTTAATGTTGCTAATTCATGGTCACTAAAATTCAAATTCAGATGGGAATTTAATGAATGGAAACTTGAAACCATGATGAGATGAATATTTGGATGGACTATACTTGTAGAAGAAAATCCAAATATTCAAAATTGTACTACTACAATTAAGACTAAGACTAGCAAAGGAAAAAAAATGGATTATGCAAATAATAAAAGCTATGAGTAGGAGTGGGAGGGAACAAAGTAACACCAGTTTATATAAGCATATATTATGGAAGAAGGTCCAAACTAGTAGGCACCCTATAGGATCAAGATTCTAAATTTACTCCAAGGTAGCATCCAAATGGACTAAGGAGTTGCTAAATAGGTACTTATCAGTTATTTCCCCCCATATGAAAATTATGCTTTGGGTTGAAATGGAAAAATTAAAAATTATGTTCCAAGATGAACTAACATACAAAAAAATTGTGAAGTGGTGTTTTTCCAATGGTATCACCTCTTAGAGTTCCATAAAGTATGGTAAATTAGTTCTTAAATTGCACAATGGTTTGCATGAAATACATGTTTCACATTTCTTTAAAGAAACTAATATCAAGGTTGATGGTGAAGGGATAAGGCTGACATCATCTTGGATTTGTAGCCACCAAATTGTAACATGGTCAACATGCAAGTTATATTTGTAATGTAGCCATAAAATTTTTACATGGCCACCATGTAAATAGCTACAATAAGACACCATAACATTGATAGCTACAATGTGTGGAAAACCCTTCCACATAGAAGAATGTATTAATCAACCTAGGTTCTCAGGTATACTAACATTGTTTATAAGCCCATGGTATCGAAAAGGAAACCTAACAAAAAATGTTAAATAACTAAGGTTAGCTTGGAGATATCATTAGTGTATCTCTAATTCTTATATTATAAATATTAAATTTAAAAATAAAAAAATTCATTAATAAATTAGAATTTCCTTGATATGAGTCCACATAAGACCTCAAATATTTTGATTAGACTATATGTGTTGTTATTATACTACCTATGCCACATTTTCTAACTAACCTGGTATATTTGTTATTATTATACTATTTATGCCATGTTTCATATTAACATACATGGTTTTTCTATGGAGTTATTACTCTGCCTTGCACATTCCATAAGCATATAAATTTATAATTGCTTGCTCTAGTCCCATTGAAGAACAACCTTCTCTGAATGTTCATGTTAGTCTATGTCATTAAAGAGAGAAATCCCGCCTAATTGAAACTTTTGACCGAGAAATGAAGAGATATTGGTCTACGTTACAAACTGCTAGTTGAGATATTCACTAATTCTAGAACTTGATGTTCTATAAACATGATTTACAAAACTAACGAGTGATCTCCAGGCACAATAATTTCAATAATAATTATCCTGCTATTGATGGTGTTGGATACCACCATCATATAAGGGGTCTCCCTAATGTGAAATCCTAATTAGACTTCACAGTTTTTGGAGTAGGAGCCCCATCTGGATTATTGGTCCGACCACCATAACTCAAAGGTTTATCTTGGTTTCAACAGATACCATAAGAGATTATATAAATAAACCTTGAATAAGGAAGTAATTTGACATTGTGAAGCACTAATTTCAATGTGTGAAAGGATACCTTCACAAGTGAGAGATAAAAAGTGAGGCTCTGGTATGAAGTAATAGTGTTAACCTATGAGAGACACATGAGAGCATAAAAAGTTTCGCTAGAAAAATAGTTCACAGAATGATTATCATGCAATGTATTCTTTTTGTCTTGGTCCATGATCTAATTCATGTCTTCACGATTGTTATTTTTTGTTCTTCTTCTCTGCAGGTGTTTATTTACGATTTCTCCTTGTTATATACTTGATAATATCCTTTTCATGTTTTGATAGTACTCCTATGAATGAATATCATTGATGGAAAGGAAAAATCAGTCTTAAAACATCTATTCTATCACTGCCTATCTCATGGAATGATCTGCTAATAATAGGTTTGTGAAAGGATTAAAAGAAGAAGGCTTGATTAGGAGGGCATAATCAAACTCATTAATTCTCATAAGAGGCCTTCAAGCTTAACTTGTGCACTCAAGCAAGAGAGAGATACCTCAAGGTGTAGTGATGCACTCCAAAGATACCAAGAAGTGAGGATTTGGGCCTTTAAGGTGTGCTCATGTGCTCAAATAGACTAAGAAGGCACAAGGGCACACTCTAAAAAAATGAAGGGATTGAGACTTCAATCCTTCTAGCCTTGAAGGTGTGCACATGCACTCATGAGGGCAAGGAGGGTGCAAGGGCGCATGCCAAAGAGACAAAGGCAAAACACTCAATCCTTCAGGGTGCTCTCATGTGCTCAAAGAGGGCGTAGTTCTTCGTGTTGAAGGATTGCACTCAAATGGAGGCTTTATGCTTTGTGATTGAGCGATGCACTCTAAATTAATAATGAATATTTTTGCTTCATGATTTCCCCATGCGCTCTAAGGCTTCATGCTTCATGAGTGTGACATAAGCTCAAGGAGGGCACATTTCTTCGAGTCGAAGTAGTGCACTCATAGTCCCAAAGTGCACTCGTTGTTCTTAAGTTATCTCAAGATCTCATAGAACACTTTTAAAAGTAATAAGGTCCTCTTTTTTCCAGAGTGCATTTTTTTAGAGGAGAGAAGGTCCTTGTTCTTCTAAATTGTTCTTTTTCACTAAGAATTTGAAGTGTTCTTTTTTGTTTTAAAGTGTGCTTCATTGCCTCAAAGTGTGCTTCATTGTTTTGAAGTGAGATTCGTTGTTTTGAAGTTAAGTTTGGCTTGGTGGGGCACATTTTTGTCCAATAGTGGATACTTGTTCTTCTGGAATGTGCTTTTCACCGAGGGAGGCAACATTAGTCTAGGTGACTTATCCTTAGAAAGTATTGATACACTATGAGAGGGAGGAGCCTTAAAAAAGACTTGGTGCATGAGTATGGGAGGAAAGATACGTAAATGAGGCACATGAATAGGTTGCATTTATCACCTAGTACGAGGATTAATTCCTTTAGAACTTGCATTGGGATGAAGGACCAAGAATAACTCTCACAATGGCTAGGTGTGGGACCAACATAGTAGGAGAAATAAATCCATCCTAAAAATCCTCAAACATAGGTCACACACATAAATTCCATAAATAAAAGCCAATGGAATACATACGAATCATGAAAAATATTCACACCTTAAAGCAACAACAAAGTGACACATATTTTTATGTGTGACTGTTGAAATGACATATTACAACACTTAGAACACAAGCTACGATAGACATGACGATTGTGGCCAAAAAGTGCCCTAAGTTGCAGGGATGTGTATAGCACATATTTTTATGATATGTAAGACCATCCAATGCATAAAAGTGTACAAGATATAACTTTGGTGATGTGAAAAGGTGTGACACATGTAAGAGTGAAAACTAAAAACACGACACCTGCAAAAGGAGGAAAACACAAATATGACACTTGAAAATGTGAATGACATTAAAATATACATATGTTAGAGAAAAAATAACATGAAAATGACACTTATTAAATTAAAATCAAGATAAAACAATAGTCGTGAATGTAAAAGTGACACTTGTTAAAGTGAAAATGTGAAAAACACGGCAGTTGAGAAAACTCACCAAAATGAAAGTACAAACAGAACAAAGTGAGGGGAATAAATAAAAGTGTGCATTGACTATCGACATGAATTGAAAATAACATAGGAACTATCTTGATGGATGGTGATATGCCTGTCCAAGCTTTCATAAAGGAATGGCATTCATGAACCCATCATAGACTGAGCATGTGTGTGCAAGTGACTTGAGATTTTGAAACGAGGAATAAGATTTAAATATTTTTGAAACCATAAAACGACCATGGAGTAACCATAGTGTTATCTTGAGGGGTCCTGACCCAGGTTTGAAATTTATGGATAAACCAACAAACCCTCTAACTACTAGCCCTTTAGGAAATGATCTACTTGCGCAGACGAAAGTATCACCCGAAGCAGTATGGGGTGGTGTTGGAACCAGGTTTCTTCACCCTGAGATAACGTAATGAAGTGGTCCTCAAAAAAACCCTAAGTGATCTTCTATAGATGTACACAAAAATTTATAACATAAACACAGAGAATGCACAATTATCAACAAAAAACTACGTAAATATTTTTCATTTTAGCGCATATAACATATCAGAACCAAATCTAGGTCATAATCAAAGTAAACTCTTAACAAATATATTAATCATCAATTAATCATGCATAATTATATCAGATAGCTCCATGCATGCATCAAAAATTAAACAGATAAATCGACTCATCAATGTATAAATAGTAAAAATAAACGGATAACACAAAGAGCTTCACCAAAACTCTTCTTTCTATTATCTTTCAGATCTGTCAAGACATCAACTATATTTCCAAAACCCTTTCAAACCCTTCCGCACATAGCTAGGAATAGGTCTCCATGCACACAACCACTAGGAGCCTTTCAACCAAACCCAAAACCCTTATAGACACAAATACTATCATAACATCAATACAAGTATCACTTCTTCAAACTAATTAGCTTATACAAACTCTATCTATTTATAATACGTCTAGCGTGCAGATACTATGGTCTAAAACCATGGTTTAAGGCCCACAATTTAAATTTAAGCTTAATTACATCCAAAATTGGGGCAAAAATCCCTTTGACTTCATTTGCGTAGCGCACACATACAAAAAATTGTCTTTGGAACTTGTGCCTCAGGGGACCCCGCTCCAACAAGCCCCCAGAACAAACATGTGACTCGTCCCCAGTCAGTGAGGCGTTGTCTCCTTGGTTTTAGCCTTAAGCGCCCTGACAAAAGTCTAGAGAGGGAGCACTAACTCGAGGCTCTGCGCTACTGCACCCTGTGCTTGCTGAACCATATTGTCTATAGTAAGCCTCTCAGCGGCCATCTCCATGTTACACTAAGTCTATTGAATAATCCTCATAATGTTATACAGCATCTGGGATAATTGCAGTGCTTCCTCTGCCCACAGTTGCATGCGTTCTTTGAGCACCTATTCTTTGCGGCGCAATTCTACAATCTCTACTTGGATTCTACAGCCTTCTTACAGATGAGAAATTCTGAGGACCAATGTAGGTGTGACTGTTCAAATCTCTTCAAACTTATGCTCCTTTTCATTGAGTGCATCGCGCAACTATTGTACGACCGGATTTTTCTGGACAGAGGTCAAAATGTCCATGGCCCCATTTAATGACTTGTCACACTGGGTGACCGCAATAGAAATGCTATCTTGGGTCTGCTTGAATTCTTTTGCCCTCTTTTAGTGAACCTTTGGCACCGTATCTGGCTACAATTTGGTTTGGAGGTCCGCGATCTGCTATTCATATTCTGTCTAAATTCTTTGAAACTCTTCTCACACTTCTTTGACTACAGTGTCCAATCCCTCTAACATCTTAACAGGCACAACTGTGGCCAAGATAGCTGGAATATCTTGCAACACCTGATTGATCTTTGGCTTGAGGGGTTCTGACCCAGGTTCATATTTTATGTATAAACCAACAAACCCTCCAACTACTGGCCCTTTTGCCAATGATCTTCTTGCGCAGACCAAAGTCTCACCTAAAGCAGTAGGGGGGGATGCTGGAACCAGGTTTCCACACCCTGGGAGAGAATTTAATGAATTGGTCCTTGGAAAAACACTATGTGATCTTATATAAATGTGCGCAACAGTTTAAAACGTAGAGAATGCACAATTATCAATAGAATAACATAGAAATATTGTTTTCTTTAGCGCAAATAATAGATCAAAACTAAATCTATATCTTAATCAAGGTAAGGAATTAAAAAATCTCTTAATCATCAATAATCATGCATAATCATATCAGACAACTTTACGCATTCATCAATAAGTAAATAGATATTGCAATATAATCAGAGCATAAACAGTAAACATAAATGCATAACACAGAGAGATTTGCCAAAAATGTTCTTTCTATTATCTTTCGGATTTGTCAATACATCAGCTGTCTTTCCAAAAACCCTTACAAACCCTTCCATGCACATAGCCAGTGGAGTCCACACACAGCCAAGACTAGGTCTCTACGCACACAGCTAACAAGAGCCTTTCAACCCAACTGCAAAACCCTTACAAACGCAAATGCTATCAGAACATCAATACAAGTATCACTTCTTAGCGCTACTTAGCTTAGAAAAACTCTATCTATTTATAATACGCCTAGCACACAGATACTATGGTCTCAAATCATTGTTTGAGGACCACAGTTTACATTTAAGCTTAATTACATACAAAATTGGGGCAAAAATCCCTTTTACTTCCTTTTCACAGCGCACACATACAAACTTACAAAAATTGTATTTGGAACTTGTGCCTCAGGGGACGTTGCTCCAAGAGGCCCCCAACACAAATATGTGACTCATCTCGCATCACTGAGGCACTGTATCCTTGTTTTTAACCTTTAGTGTCTCGACAAAAGTCTGGAGAGGGAACACTAGTTCGAGGCTTTACACTTTCTGAACCATATTTTCTATAGTAGGCCCCTCAACGGCCATCTCCACACTGCATTGAATCTAATGAATAATCTTCAGAGTGTTGTCTAGTGTTTGGGATAGTTGCAGTGCTTCCTTTTCCCACGGTTGCATGTGTTCTTTCAGCACCTGTTCCTTGCGGTGCAAGTCTACAATATATGTTTGGATTATGCGGCCTTCTTGCAAACGAGCAAGTCTCTGTGTGAGGACCAATGTAGGTGTTACGGTCTTAATCTCTTCAAACTTATGCTCCTTTTCATTGAGTGTGTTTCATAACTTCTACACAACTGAATCATTCTAGACAGAGGCCCAAATGTCCATGGCCTCATTCAATGACTTATCACACTGGGTGACTGCGACAATGATGTTATCCTTGGCCTACTTGATTTCTGCTACCCTCTTTGTGCAAACCTCTGGTGACATCTCTAGCTGCAATTTGGTTTGGAGGTCTGCGATCTGTTGCTCGTATTTTGTCCAAATTTTTTGAACCTCTTTGCGTGTTGCTTTAACTTCAGTAGTCAATCCCTCTAACTTCTCAGCAGGCACAGCTATGGCCAAGACAACTGGAATATCTCGGCACACCTGATTGATCTTTACCTCTAGCGCAATCCGCTAGGCCTCTTCATATCTGCATGCTACTTCAACATGTTGCTGTTTTTGGTGCATTTTTGTAGCCTTCTTCTGTGCATTTCTAGTATTTTTCTGCGTATTTTCCTCTTGAAATTGGAGATCACCTACAATCACTGAATCCATAAAACAAATTTTACATGCAGGAAACACTGAAAGGTTAACATGAATATCACTTGTACCCATAAACTTAATGCACTGGTTAACATCCATCTAGATTTCTGGCAAGGGGATGTGAATAAATTGAGTATCCCCTAATGCTGGCAAGGCAACATCCAATGGTTGTGCACTGGTCTAGCTCCCCTGGATCACATTCTCCTGGTTTTCTACAATGGGCACTTCCGATGCAGCATGGTCATCACCTGGTCTTGTGGTTGTCATTTGTTCTGAATAACATACCCTAAAATATCTCGGCGCAATGCACTGGGTCCAAACAAGATATAGATGCAGCAAATGCAATGCCAAACACAGAGCTCAGAGCATAAAAATCACTTAGAATGCAAAGGGAACTATTGTCACCCCATAGGTCATATTCATACTTGTGGCGCATCTACAACGACTCCTTGTGCATTAATGAGTTTCCATTACTGACAAAACGGTCCCAAATCTGGAAAAATCCCTTCATTAAATGCATCTTGGATGCTCCTAAAAATGGTAATAAATCTATCTTATCCAGTTTTACTATTCCAACGGCTAGTTTGTGACACTTCTATGCACCAGTCAATCCCCTACCACAGATATCGCACGCATGCCACACCTTACTACGCATATAATACATAGTTAAGGATAAACATATATAGACCATCCCCCCCAACACAGGCTTGTTGAATAGGTAATTCAAAACATATCGAGTTGTATCCTTCATATCCCTTAATAAATGCAAGCTTCTCTGGCATTCATCATCCCAATGGAATGTCACACCTCTTCTGAGTAATCTGGTCATGGTCGTCGTTATCAATTCATACTATGGAATGTAATTTCTGTAATATCCCATAAGGCTCATCATGGAGCGCACTTTTTTGATATTCGAGGGGATCGGGGGTCCTATGAGCGCACACGATTCCCTAACTTCCACTAGTGCCAATTGTCAGCAATGCATAGTCTCCCTTATTGGTGCATTAATAATTTCTGGGATCAATGCTTGACCAACTGTATCAAACCTCCTTTCAAAGCTAAAGGTAAGAAGAAAATTGTCTACCAATAGAGACCACTCATTCGTGCTTCTGTGCAGTTCTGTTTCCAAGTACCATTTAGTTGGCACCTTTCCCAATGTGTGAATAAACATATGAACCCATTCAGGTCTTGGCTCTACACCCCATACCTGATTCCACTTGGCCAAATGTCTGCACAAATCCTCTTTACCAGAATATAGATCCTCTGTTTTAATTGCTGGCCATTCAAACCGCAGCCTCATCATGTGCACACGTTCCCCCAAATATCCCATATTCTCCTTATGTGTTTCCCACCATCTTTTTGGAGTAGCGCGCAAGCCAAGATCCAAAGCATGGAATCTTTGTTCTACAGGTACAGTCCTTTCCAACTCTCCTAGGAACATGTTCACATCATTTGATCCATCATAGTGTGGGAAGTCACGTATATCATCTATTATATAACACAAAGCGCGGGTCACATGATTACAATGCAATGCAGACACCTCATGTAGTCGGTTCTGCAAATTCTCTAGTTTTTCATCAGAGACTGAGAAACAAGAACTATTTTTATCCCATTTAAGATTCCCATCTATTCCTCAAACAAAGTTAGCTTATAGATTTGATCAATCTCATACTCAATGCGCACTGGTTCAGTATAGCTTTGACCTTCTGAAGGATATAGAGGAATGATTACCCTAACTCCATTGCTCTCAAATTCCATTCTCCTTCACTTTAGATTGATAACACCATCCATGTCAATGGCCCAATCCAATCCTAACAGTGTAGGATAGGGATCAGTATCATCTACAATTTTTATGACTTCAAAGTCAACAACTTAACACATTCTATATTGACCACAAATTTTGACAATATCCCCAAAGGAATGATCTTCTGCCAAATAGCCATGCACAGTTGGATAGTAGACCATTCCAACTTTGGTTCTCCCATGCACCTCCATGTTTTCTTAGGTAGAACATTAGCATCTGATTCCAAATCTAGAATTACTTTGTCCATTTCATAAGCACCAATTTGCGCAGTCATATGCATCTCTCTACACGTTCTCTTCTTTTTCTTGTAAATCTTGTTGACTGCTCATTGTTGTACCATGGATTGTTCTTTCTCCATGCAATTATCTATTAATGCCTGCAAATTTTAAACAACCTTCTGATTATGCAACAACTTTATGCATGCTTGTAAAAAAGGCTTAATCTCCTCTTCTCCTCCTACTTCCTTCAGTGTTCTACCACTTGTTGAAGTATCTCCTTCTGCAAATTCTTTCCTTGCTTCAATAAAGGTTTCTTTTTCACGCTAAAGATTAAAGCCTTCTTTTTTTTCAGGTGCTTTTCGGATCCATACATCAGTGGTAGGTTTCTTTACCTTATCTTCATTGGTATTTATGCCACTCCTAGTAACTACATTTACACAAGCATCTTCTTCCTGATTTTCTGCGTGAACCATCATAATATTCTGCGTCGGGGTCTTCTTTTCCTGCATTTTAGTGATCAAGACAGGACAATCTTCTATAAAATGATCAAATTTTCTATAGTACTTGTAGGACTGTCATGTTTGGTTCGGAAAATCGCATGCATAATGATTGGCATCACCATAGTTATAGCAAATCACTTGTCCTCTTCCTCGACCACCTGATCCACCTCCTCAGCCTCTTCCTCTGCCTTGGAATCCTCTGCGTCGAGAAGCGGATGCTGGTGATGTCAGCTTAACTTGCATTTTATATATCTCTGCTTTATCCAACAACATATAATAGGTCTGACAATGCTTCTCATCATGCCCTAATGATGATGAGAACTTGCAAAATAACTACTTCAAGTCAGGCTGATATTTTCCAATCCTTGGGCAAGAATCTGTGTCATGTAGTCCGAAAATTTGACATATAGTGCACCATACAGGGTTCTTCAATGGACTAGGACCTCCAGCATTCAGATAGTTGTTGAAAACAAGACACTGGTCTTTATGATGCCCAAAATTTTTACATTTGATACACCACACCTTTACACAGATCTCCTTACCTTTGTCCTTGTGCATATTTTGAATTTCCAAATGAATTGCTTCTAGTTGACACTGAATATGTTGAGGTCCCAACACAATAGGTGTTGGGGTAGCTTCCAGTTTCATTGCGACTTCTACATCCTCATCTTGTATGGAAATATTTTACTGACCTAATGGTTGACGTAGATGCAGAAGCAACATAGAAATGAACCATTCTTTATGTTGAGTATCATCAATCACAAATCTACCATCTTTGATGGTGCACTTCAACCTTTGATCAACCTCCCATACAGATTCATTAGGTTCTTGACAGATATCCTTCATTTTTGTCACCAGATGCGTGTATGAATTATGTTTCTTAAACTGATCTTTTAGGGCTGCTTTAATTTCTTCCAGGGTAGCATTAGGGTTTTCTTGCACATACCTAATGTACCAGTCTAATGCGTGATCTTGGAATGCAGTAGCCAATTGCGATTTTTTAATATCAATATTGTTCACTTGCTGAGCTTTCCATATGGCCTCAGTCACAAACCAGAAGTGATCATTTTCCTCATTTCCAATGCCTCTGAAGTTAGGTAACTCATGGATGCAACCATATCTACTTCAAGGGGAGGTGGATGTGGAGATGGACTACGCGGTGGAGAAGTTGATCTATAATGTGAGCTTAGAAGTGGAGTGTATGGAGTGGTAAACCAATTCAGGGGCTTCTAGTATGACAAGCATTCTTCTTCAGAGTCAATTGAGCTATCAGTTTTAGGTTCGCTATCAGATCTAGGCTTTAGAGGGCTATAAAGGAATTTTTCAGAGTCTTCAAGGTAAATTCTTCCATTGCGCGTAACTAAACCTCTTTGATGCATTCAAGAAGTATGTTCGCATAGAAAACCTCGTTCAGACAATAGAATTTTAAGTAATAATTTCAATGAGTGCAGGAATTTAGCTCTAGGGCCTTTGAAAAACCTTCTTTTTGCTTTAGAATATGACACAAATTGGTCAACAGCAAATTCGGTCACAAATCTTCCCAAAAGGCGATCGATCTAATGATCTACCGTGCAAGTGATCTTATTATCAAATTTCTCTACTTTCTAGATCAATTCAAGAGTCCACTCAGTGATTACGTCATCTTTAATGCAATGATGGAATTTAGCTAAGCGTGATAACCACTCTTATAGTTCGTGTGCAAAGGAAAAAAAGAAAATTTCATGCACTTCTGTATAAATATACTTTTGTAACCACTGTTCATAAAAAATTTTAGTGCTTATATTCTCTTGCAATGCAAATTCAAGGATCTTTCTATCCAACGAGTCTTGTAATTTGTTGCGCGACGTATGCCACAACATCAAATCTCCCTCAAAATGATGATCTCGGTCCCGACAATAGAACCATTTTTTGGCTTGAGGGGTCCTAACACAGGTTCGGAGTTTATGGATAAACCAACAAACCCTCCAACTACTAGCCCTTTCAACAATAATCTTCTTGCGTAGACCAAAGTCTCACTCGAACCAGTATGGGGGGGTGCTAGAACCAAGTTTCTGCACCCTAAGAGAGAATTTAATGAAATGGTCCTCAGCAAAACCCTAAGTGGTATTCTATAGATGCGCGCAACATATTATAATAGAAACATAGAGAATGTGCAATTATCAACAGAAAACTATAGAACCAGATCTAGGTCTTAATCAAAGTAAATGCTTAACATATCTCTTAATCATCAATTAATCATGCATAATGATATCAGACATCTATATGCATGCATCAACAAGTTAATAGACAATGCGATCTCATCATATTATAAACAATAAACATAAATGTATAACACATATCTGTCAGATATGTCAATACATTAAATTTCTTTCCAAAACCATTTCAAACCCTTACAAACTCTTCTGCGCACACAGCCAGCAAATTCAACACACATCCAGGACTAGGTCTCCGCGCAAACAGCCAGCAGGAGCCTTTCAACCCAACCCAAAACCCTTATAGACACAAATACTATCAGAACATCAATACAAGTATCACTTATTCGAACTACTTAGCTTAGACAAACTCTATCTATTTGTAATACACCTAGTGTGCGGATACTATGGTCTCAAACCATGGTTTAAGAACCACAGTTTACATTTAAGCTTAATTACATACAAAATTGGGGAAAAAATCCCCTTTAATTCATTTTCACAACACGCACATACAAAAAGTATCTTTGGAACTTGTGCCTTAGGGGACCTCGCTCCAACACTTAGAACAACAGATCGTAAGATCCTCAATAGGCTCCAAAGTTCAAGTGTGAGAAAATTTTTGGAGGGTGTTGATCGCAACGAAAAAATCTGTATAATAAAGAGCTAATAATTCCTTTTGATTTTTATGTTTCACATTATCTATTGCAATCACACCACAAGTCTTTTGATTTTTTTTTACATTACTTATTACAATGACAATTTATTTTTGTATGAGAAGCAATTTCAAAGAATTGGGTTCAACCGGAACTAGGATAGGTTGCATGTCTTCTTACTCTCCATTTAAAAAGAAATTAGATGTGGAGAACATGAAATTTTAACTTTATATGCATAACTTTCCTTATTTATGAATAACAAAAATTGAAAACTATATCTTGTTGATATTGAGATTATTTCATGTTGGGTTTAAGAATTTGTGATAAAGGATATTTATACAAAAACCAATATCATGATTTATTTTCAATTGGGTCAGATAAGGTTTATAATATGCACATGCACTTGCAACTTGGAGTGGTTTCACACATGCTCTTGCAAATTGGAGTGGTTTCAACTATACACATTCTCTCTGCAACTTTGACATATGAAATGGCCCTTTTTTTTGAGAAATTTTCCATTTTCAACACTTCAATGTTAACACCCATTAGTTCACATATGTTTTGTATACAATACTCCATATGGATATGCTCCTTGTTTCCTAAGATTTATATTGAATGTTGGCCATGAAAATTTAATCTTTAGTTTGTATTTTCATATGAGGTACAAAGAATACATCTCAACGAACTTCCTTAGCAGTGAAACTTTTTAAATAATGTAGGCTTGATAATATTGAGGATCATACGATTATTTTAATAGCACAATATTTTCGAGCAAAACAATTACCACCTGAAAAATAGTGCATGATTGGAAAATAGTTATTTTCCTTGAGCATGACCAGGTTAACTCATTGGAAAAAATAAAAATAAATGAAGAAGAACATCTTGCAGATTTGGATTTGGTCTTTTCCTTTGTATTTTTTAAACTTTGGTATGTGGTTTTGCTTGTTACTAGATGTTGAAATGGTTTTGTTCATATTATTTTGTTCACATTTTCAATGATTTTTGCAAAAAATATAATGGTTATAGTTAGAGACTACAGATCAGCTAATGAGGATAAGAAAAATGTGTTGCAAAAAATTATGTTGATATTTGATGAAATCAAGAAATTAGCCCAACAATGTATCTGACTAGCATTTGTAGGAATCAAATAATCCAACACAAAAATTTTATCTCACCTAAGGGATGCAAAGTGTGACAATGCAAAGGTATTTCACTCGGATTACATGTCTCAGATGGGTTGGTGGAGCCTTTAGTTTTAAATGAAGAAAAATCAATAATTGGATCTCATTCCACTGTTGACTCACATCAACCTTCCATATAGGATCAAGAACTTCTCATAGGTAAGAAAATGAGAAGGAAAAGTCATAAAGTAGGTTAGGAAAGCCTTGAAAATATGCAAAACTCTATAATTCAGTCCGAAAGACAGTTCACAAGTGTTGTTCTTAAAAAAAATGGAAAATGGGGAGCACAAATATATGCAAATTATGAGAGAATATGGTTGAGCTCCTTTAACTCATAAAAATAAGTTATCTTGGCTTATGGCAGAGCTTCCATCTAGTTTTAAAAAAAAAAATGCCTCTTAAAACCTACCAAACAAACCAATACTCGAAACATAGTTATATTTTCAAAATTGCTTCATATATGAACGATTTGTTCAAATGGTCAAGAATCATTCCTATAATGAAAATCTAAACCAGATGAAGCACCTTCTCAAGTTAGAGAACAGGGTGAAGCTAATTTGCAACAGTTGGACAATTTACTTATAGGATCCTCCACAATGCATAAAGAACATCTATTTCAAAAAGAGTTGAGTGATAGTGGTATTGGTTCTGTAAATGGGTTGGTAGGTTATAATTGGTTTAGAATAATGTATTAATCAAAATATGCTCTCAAATATACTACAAATGTTTATAAGCTCATGGTATGGAATTGGCACTCTAGCATAAAATGTTAAATAACTAATGTTAGCTTGGAGATAACATTAGTGTATCTCTAATTATTGTATTATAAATACTAAATTTAAACATAACAATTTAATTCATTAATAAACTAGAATGTCCTTGATATGAGGCCAAATAAGACCTAAAATATTTTGATTGGTAAAAAATGTGTTCTAAGTATTTGATACATGAGAAAAAGTAATTAATGTAACATCACGTTAAAACTTAGGACTATATAGAAAATAAAAGTATGGAGTTGTGTGCAAATTCATTGAAAAGTGATGGAGTGGCTTCGAGAGTCTATTTGATTAGGAAAAAAGTACTAATAAGATGAAATTTGAAATTATTCAAAGGATCACAATTTTATATAAAAACGGATTCATGAATCAATTTGGTTCAGATCCAGAAATTTTTCACTCTCTCCTAAAGTCTCTCTTCATCTCCACTATTTTCTCAAAAAACTATAAATTAATCATTTTATATCCCTGAAATCCTATTATAACCAAATAATCTAAACTACATGGCTTGATCTCCACGCAGGGAGGATCAACTTGCGACTTTTCCGCTTTTTGCTCAAAATTTGACAACAAATAAACTACTCACATACATTTAAATTAACTAAAATTTAACTAACCACTTGTCTTCCAACCCTTTTTTAGCCACAACATGTGATCACACCATCACATTGCTGGCTAGGTCTAAATGCTCCTGCATCAGACTCCCTGAGTTGAAATTTTTCATGACCTCCTGGTCATGTATTTCTTCTGCTAAATCATCCAGAATCCCAAACTTTACTTTGTAACTTGTCACCTCTTTCATCATGATGATGCTCTATTTCTTCTATCATTGTTGCTTCAGTTCTTCCAGGTTTCCAAATATTATGTTGCTGTTGTCCTCTTTTCTCGCTGATGCAGATTCCTTTTGTTAATTTCTCTTCTTTGTTGGTTCTCTTCTTCTTTTTGCTGCTTCTTCTCTTGACTGATTTTTTTATCCATAATTTTTCACAAATTTTTCTTGGTTGAACTCCACTGACATCTAACTGTTGTAAATTATCCCTTACCACAAATATTATAAAATTTCTATCTAATTTCACTTTGCTTCTTTCATTTACAACCTGTTGGTTGTACTTTATAGCTTCTCCTTCACTATCATTAAAGAAAATATTTTCCTTTATATTATCAGGTTCACTTAATACCTTTTCCAGCAAACTAAATCTTCCCTCCTATTCAATAAGCATGTCATTTTCATATGGCTCCTCTTTCCTGTATAAAACAAAATTCCCATCATAATTATCAAATTTAAAATAAATATGGTTTTCAATCTCCACAGCTAATTCTGTCATCAAATCTTTATGCTATCCTTCTGCAAATTTTATGAAACTGTTAGCAAATTTTATTTCAGCACTTTTGTAGATTCAGAAGTGTATTCAGACACATAACTTTATTGATAATGAAAAAATATTACATAACAAATGCAAGAGTTTACAAACGTAAACTCTCACTACAATGAAATTAGGAAACTAACCTATTTATAAGATCTATGTTCTAACTTAATTTATTTATGGATCACTTGGAAAACCAACAAGTGTCCATTTACAATAAATGACCTTCCAACCATCCTACTAAATTTATTCCTATTTTAGAGCCTAGGAAATGACTCTATTCTAGAGTCCTATTTTTACTAACAAAATATTATTTCTAAGTATCTCTAATATTTATTAAATATTCTAATTTAATAAATATATTTATCCTAACTTTACATTATTTAATTTATGTATTTTGGATTTTTAATTGGTTTATGAAAGAGGCTAACATTCCCCCCTTCAAGGATAAATCCAAAATAATAATGAGGAACCATCTTCCAAGTTCTCAAGTTGATGCTGAAAAAATATTCAATCTGAAGAGACCATGAGTCAGTTGTATGTCTGATTCATCTGTAAATGTTGCTTGACAACTCCATCAAGTGCCAAGTTGCAAAAGGATCCATCTGTCTGTTGCATGAAATCGGCATCTCTTGTCCTCTGACAAAATTTTTTGAATGCCCACTGGCTGATGATGTCAAAAAACAACTCACTATTTCTTTTGTTGTGTTGAAATTTGTTCACTACTTCTTTGCATTCGACTGCCCACTAGCAAATTTGTTGATGATTCCCACTGGCTTCTTTTGCTGGTTTTGTCGAGACTTTCAGTCTGACAACCATTGTAAATTTCATTGACATTTTCCCCCTTTGTCAGCTGAAAGGAGAGACACTTATCTGGAAAGTTTTCCTGTACTGCCCCCCTTCAGGTCTAGGAGTTTTACACTGGTGTACTCCCCCATTCAACTGCATGAGAGTACCATCATATTTTCACTATTGGTTATACTATGTGTGATTGTAGTCGGTTGTAGAACTGAGATAATTTTTTGACTATGGATGACCATTTCCAAGGGTCGATCCATAAATAATGTATCTTCAATCTGGCTGATTTTTGTTGGTTGCGAAATTTCTCTGAAGAATGATTTTGTTTTCCACAATGGCGACAAGGATGGAGATAAAAACACTGATCTTCCATATGACCGGTTCTTTGACAATGAGAACATTTCATTTGGACTTCAACTTCAGGGTGCGTGCAATTCTGGTTGTCTACAACTTTAGGTTGCATGCATTGCTGGTTGTCTACAACTTTCTCAAAACCAGTTGAGGTGAGTTGTGCAAGAAATCCTGCACTGACGAACTTAATTGGCTTGGAATAATCTGGGATATGAAGGTTGGTGTCATTGTTGACATATCTTAAGCCTCTTCGATTCTTTTTATTTTGAATTTCTTCCCATGGCTTGATGGTGGGCTTGGAAGAAATTGGAACTGAAACAACTTCGACACTTGAAGTTGTTTGGATGAATGACTTATCATCTGGATGATTCAAAGACTTGAAAGTATCACTCTTTTCTTGCAATTCATTCCATTTAAGTTGTGACTCGAGTTGAAGAAACTCAATAGTTTCATGTGTTTGTTGTAGATGCCGTGAAAGATCAGCAAGAGTCTCTTTGCTGATTTGCACCATGTCTTCATCATTGGAGATGATCAAACTGTGAAGAATGTTTAACAGCTGAATATGTTGCACCATATGAACTTGCGCACTTGAAATCAAGCTCTCTTGTCGAAGATGTCGTGCTTTGAACTGTTTCACTTGATTTCGGTACTTGAATGACAGGCTCACTTACTATGTGGCTTGAATGGCACGCTTGCTTGATTTTTTGCTTATCGCGCTTGCTTAGAATACTTGTTATAATTGGAGAATTTTGTTGCTTAAACTCTGGAATTCATGCTCGCTTGATGATGATCGCGTTTGTTTAAGCGCTCACTTGACTTACTTTATGACTTCATGCTCACTTGAATGAATAGCCACGCTCGCTTGTTGTCGATCTCAACTTGCTTGATTGTTTTAACTTGTTTAGTTGCTTTGATGGTTACTACAATGAACTTCACTCTGGCTTGCTTGAAGGTTTGAACTTTGTACTGACTTGATGCAAATTTCTTGAATGAATACACACGCTTTCTTGTTAGAGTTAAAATAAAACTCGTGCATTCACTTGATTTTTCTTAAAGAAAGGGTGTTGAACAACGTCGAAAATGCACCCAAGAAAGCTTACAATGATTTTAATGATTCACTTAAAACAATGAAGTCACTTTTCCTCTTAAAAATTCATTAACAATGAATTTTTAATGATTCACTTAAAACAATGAATTTGAATAAAAGTTCTTAAATGGATTTGCAAGAACGCTGATGTAGAATTTGCTTTGAAATACTGGAGTTTTAATATTCATGAACTTGATTGTATTGAGTTGAAGTAGAATGTCGATGTTGAAAACTTTGATTATTTGTTATAGTGACACAATTGCACGTGTTGAGCTTAATTTTCTTGCCTTGCAGCTATTTCGTTACATGTGTTGTGCTTGCTGATATTGAAATTTATGTATGCGATATTAAATGAAATCATTGATGTGTCACAACTAGACACAAATCAAAAAGCAACAACATGAAGCCATAAAAACATGCGCCAAAAAAAACACACATGGTGTACCTAAGATCCCTTTATTCAATTTTGGGCGGATCTAGGACACTTGAACACCACAAATAATATGTCTTTATTGAGGATTGAGATCATCAACCTTTCATCTTTTACAATATCGGTATTGAAGCTTTCTCAAACACTGAGATTTTTACGCTCACAAATTTTGGAAACAAATGTCCTCAAAAACCGTGTGCACTGATCACTCACACCTTATCTCTCCAAATTACAACTTATTACCCCGAAGAAAATTATAAATTCACTTTATAAAAAGTGAATCAATTTTTCACTTTTCACTACACTGACTTATCACTCAAAAAAAACCACACTTTAAAACCTTATCACTCCATTACATAAAACCTTATCACTCCATTACATAAAATATACCCCAAATTACACCTTATTTCTCCATTAAAAAAATTTCACTGAATTCAGAAAATTTAACACACCTTATCTCTCCAATAAAATCACTTCAAAACTATTATTATCACTCCAGAGATTTGGAAGAGCAGGTGGTGATTGTCTCACAAGGAAGTTCAAAAATTATTTAAAACAACAGTTACAACCTTCTCTTCTAAAAAAATTAAATATAAATATGGCTTACATAAACCTCCAAATTAATTTCATACCAGCGGTTTGGCCTTGGGGCACAGATGTCATTTCTCGCTACATTGGATTTTCGGAGATTTAAGTCTGACAGCATCCTATCAGGTTGGCTCTGGAGCGGATTGATATTTTCGCAAACATGGGAGAGAGTACTGCAAACATTGTATCATTGAAGTCTCATATTGAGCAGCTTGAGCATGAACGTGGGGAGCTACAAAGAGATATTGAAAAATTGTGCATGCAACAATCAGGATCTAGCTATGTTGGTGTCATAGCACGGATACAAGCCCAAAGGATTGCTTGTTTGGAGCAGGAGATCGAAACATCAAAACAAAAACTAGCTGCTTCTGTGCAAAACAATAACAATCCTCAAGAGGAGCTTTCAGAAGTTTAACGTATCAAAAGTCAGCTTACCGATTTGCACAAATCAGAACTTGAGAATAATTATGAGGCAGAGCAACAAATTAAAATTCTTCCAAATTCAAGTAGCTGCTGCATTTTCTGAGAGGGACCGTGCCATAATGGAGGTTGAGAGGGCTTATCAAGAAGAAGATTCTATGTCGGATAAATTGAATGAGATTCAAAACAGGATGGAAGAAATTACAGTTGTAAGTTTATGCGAGCTACATTCAAAAACTACAGATCATGGCTATATATCCAACTATGTCAACATGTGACTTTGCAAACATGGATTCAGTTGTAGAACCAAAAACTCAATGCAAATCTTAAGATTGAATTCACTTCCCATAATCCAGCACGATTATAAATCCACAACGTAGCCGATAATATATATAATCAATACAATTGCAATGTGGTTGGAATGATATATAATTACAGAAAAAATGTATGCGTAGCTCTAAGTGGGAAACTAATGCAAATAAATGACTGTATATACCATTTTTAATGTATTAATTACTCGACATTCTTTGTAGAGCTATTCTGCGTGTGGAATTTTGACCTTTAACAGTCGACTTCAATGCGATATGTACATCACACCCTTTAACAATTTTATTCAATGCCATATGCACTTCAACACTCTTCAAAAATTGCGGAAAAATGATTGATGACTTAATTAACTGAAGATTCAAATCTGGAATTCGTTAAACAATACAATACTAGTCTTTGTTTGATCTAGTTGGTCTCTACGCAATCAGCAAACATGCATCATTCTACAGGAATTACTAGCGCAGAAAAAGACGAGCAACGTTGCTATGGCTGCTAGCAGAATTGCTCAGCTCCAGTTCTGCACGCGAATCTGTCGAGTTCTGCAGACTTGTAACTTGCAACTTTTCATTCAATCTCAAAACCACTACTCTACGTTCAATCTCAGCGATGGCTCATACGCTAGTTTAGTGGACCGATATGACACCACCGTAGTGTTTGAGACTGTATGGTGTGAGCACGGTAGTGCTACGACCAAACACAACTTTTGCCGATTCACAACAATGAAAGTTGCCACTCGATAGTCTTTCCATTGAATTCTATTGGCTGCAACTTAGTTTTCCATTCGGTAATCTGCACATCGAAACTTTTAATGCTGTAGTGGCAACACCACAATTCGTTCAATGCCATCCTTTAACAATCATACGCTGTATGCAGCATTACAGCTTCCTGACAATCAATCTCAACGCTGAAGTGGAAATCTTGTTTAATAACTTTTGATCCCTGGCTTATGGATCTAATACCACATGTATATTCATAAGTGTCCTCAGACACATAATTTTATTGATCATGAAAAGAGACTACATAACAAATTGCAGGAGTTTACAAACGTAAACTCTCACTACAATGAAATTAGGAAACTAACCTATTTATAAGCTCTATGTTCTAACTTAATTTAGTTATGGATCACTTGGAAAACCAACAAGTGTCCATTTACAATAAATGAACTTCTAACCATCCTACTAACTTTATTTCTATTTTAGAGCCTAGGAAACGACTCTATTCTAGAGTCCTATTTTTACTAACAAAATAATATTTCTAAGTATCTCTAATATTTATTAAATATTATAATTTAATAAATATATTTATCCTAACTTTAAATTATTTAATTTATGTATTTTGGATTTATAATTGGCTTATGAAAGAGTCTAACAACTTTCCTCTGCATTAGACAGTTTTCCTTGTCTTGACACAAGGCTATCATTCAACAATTCAATAGCTAGAATTTCTTGGAGCATATCATTGTGAAGTATCTTTTTATCTTATGTACTTATACCATTGTAACAAAATGTTGTTTCATTTTCATATATAACAGAAACAAAATTTGTTTTTCTAAAGCTTCTCCATGGTTTATAGACTCATCAATTTCAAAATCACAGAATTCCCGAACTTCTGTATCTGTCAACGTCATCATACATTCTCTCACAATTTCCATAATACTTCCATCTTTGTCCTCTACTGAATATGCTTCATTCTATTTATCATCACAAACTTTTATTTTCTTATCTTCAGCTTCTTTAATCATGACAACTTCCTTTCCAATACCATCATTCTCAAAATTATTAAATACATGTTCAAAATATCTTTTTGTTTCACCCATCTCTTCCAGTAATCTCACTTCTTCATCAACATGCATAAGCACCCTGTCCACTTGTTGTCCGTTATTTTTCGAACCTAAAATCATACACAACATATCAGTTTCAAAAATACAAGGCTCTTCATTTGAAGCCTCTATGATCAGATTTTCCTGCTTCTCTGAACTATTCTGATAGTTCACTAAGTTATTGAGAAATTATTCCTCAACATATCTAATTTCTTTTTCATCAAAGAATACTTCTGGGACTGTAGCTTCTTGACTATGCTTGGAAACTTCATCATAGGTTTGTAGAATACCTTTATGTTCTACACAATTTTCTCCATCACTCAGTTTATCCAAGTAAGATATTTCTATCTTTCTCTCTTCAATAACAAGACTTTGATCCTTCAAAATCTTTCTTAACTTAACTTCTTGAGCTGAGTTCTCTGTGTTAGCATCTCTTCACAAATTTGTAATGTATTTATTTTCTTTTCTCTATCCACTTTCCATTGATCTTCTATCCATGCTAAAATTCCTTCAAACATAATCCAATAAGTTTTTAATAAGATAATACACAACCATTCAACCATACCTTTTAATTTCCTCACCAATTGAAGTCTTGAAAATCTTTATGCATATCCTTTTGTGTTTTTCTTTCTTCTTCCTTTTTCATTTTTTCATGCTCAGGCTCAATTTCATTAAGTTTCATACCTGCAAATGCACATTCACACAAATAATTAATCCCAAAAATATAAGACTTTCTTGTCTGTCTAGATGCTACCAGCAGCTTTCTCTCATGTTGATCTGTATAGATCATATCTTCATCATTATTATCATTGTCTCTTTCCCCAAGGATAGTTCCTTTCTTTGGTTTACAAATAGATTCTCTTTTTCCATTCTCAAATATTCGGAATATTAATTTCTCAGCAAATAATTCCCTGACAAGCCACTTAACTCTTTTCCCCACATAAAATCCTTGTTTCGATTCCTCTCTAATTCCTTTCTATACTAGCTTCTTCAAATGACTAAGTTTTGTCTTCATCTCATCTATCTCTTTTTCAATTTCTTCCTTAATAATTCTTTTGAGTCCATCTTCTTTGACACTTTTCCCTCTCTGTCTATGAATTTCCTTTGTACCCCTGTTATGACTAACAATAGTCAAATTCATTTCTTCCTTTGGTGAAATTTCATTGTTCACTAGTGAGCTGCAACTAACCCTCCTTTCTTCTGTAACAAGTCTGTTACTTGTCACCCATACCAAATCATCCTTTTGGTATCTTTTCTTTTTCAGGTCCTCTCCACTAGAACCCATTCTTCTCCTTGAGCACTCCAGCTCAACTTCCAAAGATATTGACTGCTGCATCTTCAATTTCTTACTTCCATTTTCCTTTAGTAAATTCATTTACTATTGGGTACTGTCAACCTTCATTCATATGAGAGTTCTTCCTACTTCATATTCTTTAACATAGCTCATTTTCTATGACACTGATACAACTCATTCTACCTTTCAGCAATCTCATTGCTTCCATTGACCTGCACAATCTTACCTCGGGATACATTAAAGTACCTTTTCAAACCTGCCAATTTTCTTCAAATATATCTTAAAATTAATTCCCATTCCATCAATTAAATCTTTGCCAAATGATTCATCTGTCCACTATTTCATTTAAACTTCTTTATTCAAAATATTCCATAAAGTCAGCAACTATTTCCATCTTACTTTTCATAGTGGACACTTCAACTTTTAAGATCAACTAAGATTAAATCTGAAATTCAACTATATTTACAAATTCATGACAGGCACTACAAATTCCTTTTGATAACCTGTTTGTAAGAAAATCATGTCTTGCTTCTGCAAATTCCAAAATTTCAACCCTTGTAATGGCTCTCCTTTCAAATCTATTAACGTTGTTCCTTCAACCATCAATATAATTGTCTTCAACAATACTTTAAGCACTCCTCAATCATTCCCAGTCTTACACAAAATTCTTCAAATCATTTAAATTTCTTCTGTCATATTAAACCACTCTTATATTTGACTTTAAATTCAAAACCTTTTACTTCAATTTACCTTTTGAATCAAACCAATCATTCAATCAACTTACATGGAAATTTCATTTTCATGAAAGGAAAACATCTTCTCCTTTGAAATTTCAATCCCTTGTTGTTCTTCAGACATTCAAACAAATCTTTGTACATCATCAAAGATAAATATTCTTACCAAACCTTTGCCAAATGATTTACTATTTCTCCATTCTGATCTCAGTATCCACTGTGCTTCATGCTAATATCTCCAATGTCTTTCTGATCATTCCAAAGACTTTTCCCTTACAGTCTCTTTGATGCAATTTCTTCATTTGCTTCTTTGTCACAGCTACTTGCTGAGAATAAAATTCAATCTTTCGACCAAACTCCATAGAGCATTGGTCTAGCTCTGATACCACTCATGGTGCAGCGTAGCTGCACCTTTACCCACAGTATGCATATAAAATTCTTGTTTATAATTTTGCCCCAAAATAAAACTTATATACAAATATAAAAACCATGGAATTCAATCTTATTTACACTCGTTTTATACCTCTTTCATAAATGGCTTCTTAACAGATGTAAACCGCACTAAAATTTACCTCTATAATTAATCGCATCCATTTAAGACTTTAAATATTACACAAGTTTTTATGTGATTACAATGGGATCTCCAACTTAGATGCGAGGCCCGTCAGATTATTTCATTTGTTGGACAGTCAACTTAATATTTAAGCCAAATTTATAAAGCATCACATCCAATTCTCACCTTAAGCATGTTTAAATGCGATATTCATCGGATCAATGAGCTTAAATCAAATACCATTAGATCATATGAATGCTAGATGATCAACTAAATTTATTAAATCAAATTTATAAAATACTGATTCTGATTGTAATATTAAACTTCCTATAACTTAAATTGTGATAATTGTCAATCGAAGATAAGACAATTGTCGCTTCTCTTGATTCCTTACACATTACTGCTATTTGATTTCCTTAATTTCGCCAAATTGCCAATCCTTTCTGCGAAGGTACGACTTTCTTGTATCCACAATTTGTAGTCCTTTAATTTAACAATATCATTAGACTATTTTCCTTTGAGGAATTTTAAAAGGAAACTTACAAACAACAATCCATTTATCACAATTCTGTTTGAATTCCATCAACTCAGAATTTCGAAGGATGAGAAAAATCACATGTATTTGGCATTTACGCACTTCAGAATTTAAGTGTTAAACCCTCAGCAACTTTATATGCGATAATATTTGATCCCATTTGATTCAGTTCTGTCAGATTCGCTACTCCTTCAGGAAATCACAGCTTCCATACTTCAGCAACCGAAAGTCTTTCAATTTAACAATACAACCAACCCATTTTGTCTTCAGAGTGGACGCAGAAATTAAATGAACCAATACACACAAAAATTAATTCAACAAAGCTTGAATTGAATCCAATAAACATAGAAATATTTTGAAAGAAATAAGACTTCTTGCAATTTCTTCTATTCCATTATTCTCCCATCAAAATCCTCCTCCTCTATCTACATCCTGAATCTCTATGTCTACTCTATCTATTCTGTCTACTATGTCTCCTAAATTATTCAAAGGATCACAATTTTATATAAAAACGGATTCATGAATCAGTTTGGTTCAGATCTAGAAATTTTTCACTCTCTCCTAAAGTCTATCTTCAGCTCCAATATTTTCTCAACAAACTCTAAATTAATCTTTTTAAATCCCTCAAATCCTATTATAACCAGATAATCTAAACTACATGGCTTGATCTCCATGTAGGGAGGATCAACTTGCCACTTTTCCCTTTTCTTCTCAGAATTTAACAACAAATAAACTACTTACATCCATTTAAATTAACTAAAATTTAATTAACCACTTTTCTTCCAACCCTTTGTTGGCCACAACATGTGATCACACCATCACATTGCTGGCTAGGTCTAAATGCTCCTGCATCAGTATTGGTAAAATTTGATTTCTAATTGATAGATATGTTTTCTTGATGTTTAGTACATATGGATGACATGTGTGTTCAGTTACAAGGTAGTGTGCCTAGAATAACAAGGTAAGGTAACTGATATATTGTTATATTTATTGATGAATTGAAGGTTATGTCTTTATGGTAGTATGATGCAGGGGATTACATGGAAAGAGACTTCCATAAAATATTGAATAAGGATTAGGTTGAAATTTCCCTTGGAAACACTAGGGACCCATGGGGATGAGTCATGGTGTTTGTTGTTAGTCTTGTTCTTTTGGAATTTTCTGATTTTTTGTGCTTGATTTTGAGCTTCTTTATGTCTGGTGCATGATCATGCCACTTTGTTGTGGTGTCGTATTTCTTTTGTTTTTTCATGGTATTCCTCTTTTTTTTTTTTTTCTTCTTGCCTTTTGTTTGATAGTCTTGGTAATTGGTTGGGAAGGAGGAAATTTAATGGAGCTTGGAGAAAGTTTAATGGTACCCAACATGTAATGAAAGACTTGGATGACGCCTAGTACATGAATAAGGGAAATGGGAGGTAAGAATACAACAGTTGGTTGGACTGGTTGGGTCCATTGTGGTAAATGGATGATGAAAGGATAGTCATGAGAAAGGTATTCAGGTAAGGTAAAGTGAAAGGATCTGAGATGTTATATGCCTTGGCTATGTTGGGAAATGTTGTTCTCAATTTTGTGCATACTATGCATTCATAAAGGGAGTTCTATCAACCTTGACCTTATGATATCTGGTAATTATGTTGTGATCATAATTATGATAGTATCAATATATTTATATATGCATGTATGTATGTCGATATCTGACAGGATCATCATGGATCATGATTGTTTAGTGCTAATGTTTATATGTATATGTGTGTATGTATGTCATTGTATAACAGAATAATTATTGTTTTATGTTGATTATTATATATATGTATGTATGTATGTACATATGTCAATGTATGACAGGGTTTTCAAGGATCATTCATGTGGAGGAATGATTTCCTATGCAAGTGAATGGCATGAAGAGATTCTTGGTATTATGAAAAATCAAGTGGGAAGAGTAACTCTGACAGGTCTATAAGGTTAGTATCATGTGGACATGAATTGATATTGTATGCTTGTACTATGCCTATGTTTATATTATGGAAAAGTAATGCCAAGGGGTGCATCGGTGAAGTGAAAGTAGTGTGATCTGCAGCATGCTAGGATAAGCATAGATAGTGGAAAGACACTAGAAGCAAGGTTTCTTGTGGGGTCAGTGTGTGGTTTATGGATGTGTAGTACTATTGGTGTGTATGTGTTGCACATGTTATATATTCAGTGATTATACCTATGGAGATGTGTACATGTAACATATGTAGTGTTGTGTAAATATGATGTTGTATGCTTGTTGTATATATATGGTGTGGTGTATATATTTTATATGCAGTGCTAGGTATAGATGGTGCTATGTATGTGTAGGATATGCGGTGTTGTGTACATATTTTATTATTCACATGTTGGATATGTGGTGTTATGTGCATAGGGTTTTGTGTGCATGTTGGATATGTGATGATGTGTACATATGGTGTTATGTGCATGTTGTATATGCAGTGCTATGTACATATGGTGTTTTATGTGTGTCATACATATGGTGTTCGGTGCATGATCGTACACATGGTGTTGTGTGCATGTTGTACATGTGGTGTTGTGTGTAGGTGGTGTCATGTACATGTCATGCACATGGCCCTGTATACATGTGGGTCATGTAAATATCATGCATGTGGTGTTGTGTACATTTGGTATTGTGTACACATTATATAGGTGGTGCGATGTACATTTAGCATTGAGTACACATTGTGAAGGTGGTTCTATGTATATGTGGTACTATGTACATGTTGTGCATACGGTACTAGAATGCATGTGGTATTGTGTGCATGTCGTGCAGGTTGTGTTGCAAGCATGCAGTACTATGTATGTGCATGGTGTAGTCATGGTATTATGGCATGTGTATTCATTGAGTTGTACTCTATATACATATAGCTATTGTGTTGTATTGTACACCAAGTGTAGGTGTATGTGTTGTATGCCAGTGTAGGCATATGTATTTTTTTTCATTGTACACCAGGTGTGGGTGTATGTTTCGTATGCCAATTTGTGTGCGTGTATTGTATGGTGTTGTATGTCATATGTGGGTGTACACGTTGTGATGTACATTGTGTGTATGTGTACATGATTGAAGAGAAGCAAAGGCATTGGGTGTTTTCTGAGTGTGGAAACCAATATGGTGTGTGTAGAGAAGGAACAAAGGCAGAAGTAAGGACCAGTTAAAGGATAAGTATCAACATTTGATTTCAGTTATATTATGCATGTGATATACGATTCTAGCGTATGATGGTTACATGTGATTTATGACTATGGTTTATGATGATTACATGGGATTCAAGATTTTTACCTATGATGGTTGTGTTTTTACGTAAGAAGATGTGATATTTTTATACATGATGATTTGCTCAAACATCTAGTTTGACTTGTTATGACAGGAAGTAAACAGGATTGTAAGTGTACCTTATTGACGAGATACCAATGAGGTATGCTTTGAGTTTATTTCAATTTATTTTGAATCTAATGGAAATTTTGTGCTTGGTACAGGAAGCATGTAATGTATGGTTGGGTAGTTGAAACTGACTGTAAGAAATAGCAACGTCAACAAAAGGAATTGGAACATGCAGCAGTATGTTGGTAAAGCACTTCAAGATCAGGGCCATTGTGGAACATTAGAACCCAATAGTGTCTATTGATTTCCATGAGCATGTTATGGCCAGTATGATGGTTTTGAGGTAGGGATTTACCTTGGTTTTTATATCTTTTGATGCAAGGAATTATTTCCAAGGGATGGACTGCCCGATATGGGGGTGCCAATGGAACTTGGAAGGTGTGTGACTACATGGAAGGGGGTGACTAGATCGCCCAAGGGACTGTGTGGAAGATAAGGGAAGGTTGGGGATGGATTTGTTTGGTTACTATCATTGCTATATGGAATCATATGCACATTGGGATTGTACCCTGGAACAATGAGCCAGTAACTATTCATTGAGAGGAAAAGTGGTGCAGGATTGTAGCATTGGACATTGGATGCAGATTTTGAATTTGACAGTGGATTCTAGACTTCCTAGAAAGGAGGTGATTCCTAGTATTAATTTGAGGGTGGAGGTGTGAGCCTCTGGACTCCCTTGTTGTTGATATGGGAATCGTATCCTTTTATTTGTTGGTTTAGAAAATGTGTATATGTGTATATTATTGTAAATATTGTATTGAGATGGTTTATAAAGCTCCAAAGACGGTGTTGTTATTTATTGGTTGAAGAAAATGTGCTTAAGTATATATGGCTATTATTGTAAATACCATAATGAGTTGTGTTATAAAGCTCCAATAAATGGTATGTTTTTCATGTTTTCAGAAGTGCCCATTGTAAATACTACAATGAGCTATGTTATAAAGCTCCATATGTAGTATGTTTTTTTTTTAGCAGTTTGTTCATTTGTAGGTGTCACTGAACACTAAGGATGGTGCTCCCCCAAGGGGGAGGGTTTTCTAACAACCCTGGTAAAAATCCATGTAAAAATATAAGACCATGGTTGATGGGACACTTATTCCAAGCTGAATGGTAAGAAAAACATCCTAGCAGTTTTCCATTCAATTTATTGTGGCTAAAGAAAATTGTAAAAGGCAAAGACAAAGGCTTTGGAAAGGAAAAATGGCATTTTTCGCACATTTATTTATGAAAATAATGGAAATTAGGATAAAAGGGAGACAAAAGGTCATAGGTTTCATGTGAGGAGTTGATTGAAGGAAAATAATGAAAAATCAAGAAAATAGAGGCCTCTTCTATAAAAAGGCTTTTGATGATCAGTTGGTACCTTTTTTGTCAATTTAGTTTTGGAGTCTAGATGAGTTCTTATTGATGTTATTGCTTTCATATCATTATCCTATTGTTATTTATCATCCCTTAATTGTTCATGAAGTTCTATGTAGTGACCTAGGATATGGGCCTAAAATGGTGGCTCAAATCTCGTAGTTGTAGGCACATAACTGAGCAATTGGGGCCCTGGCCACATGATTGTTGTGTTGTGCCTGCGGCTATACCCTCTTGGCCTCTACCTTGCTATGTTTTGTCTGCGGCTATGGCCTAAGAGGGTCAAAATTTTAGTGTGACCAAGCTGGGGTAAGGGGGCTGAAGAGTTGGGTTGCCTCCTTGGGGTGTTGTTGAAGTTGTACAAGGTCTTTTTGATGTGTTTCTATCAGTTCCACTTCCTTAAGGTCACCTAGGAAGTTTAATATCATTATAGTGGCCTCTCATCGCATGTTTACCCTGGATGGCCAGTTACTTGGGTAGATGTGGGATGAGGGTCTTACAGCACACTAGGTAACATAAGTTGGAACCTCACATGAATAAGATTATTTTTTTGAGGGGTGTGACAAAGGAGACCATAAATATTATTGATTTGATGGGAGGAGGCTATATATACATGTTTAATTTTAACAAAATTTCCAATGTTTGTAGGAGATACTCTTGTGGTCAAGGGTGGAAAAATAAGATCTCTTGAGATCTCCCTAAAAATAAAAAGTTAACTTCCAGTGGAGTGACTAGAAAATAAGTAGGGAATATATTAGAGGATTTTAAAATAGATATATTAAGCACTCTTTGTTTGCATCTCAACACTCTAAGTTTAAAGAATAAATAGGAATAAGAGTGCACTTCTCTCACCATTTTCCGCCCAATATTTTAGAAGAAACACCCCAAGAAATATTACCCTCTTGATGATATCATTGTTTGTGCCATTTGTGCAGAAGATCATGCCACAATTATTTTTCCTTATTTGCCAGGAGTTAAATAAGTTTACCATGTGGATGATTCAACAAAAAATCAGTTGTATTCATTAGCAACTAAGAAGCCATGGAAACCCATGTGTCAAGGTATGTATTTCGATCATGTTAGTACTAATATTTCATATTTACCTAATTCACATTATGCATAATGGAATGTCACTGCACCATGGAAAATGTGGCCACAAAACCACTTCATAACCAACCTTGGCAATAAGGTTTGTAAGGATTGGATTATGTACTTTAACCCTCGTGTCCTTATCCACCACATTGTCAACCATTTTTGCAAGGATACCAGATGCCAACATCTACTCATCAACAACCTTTGAATACCAAACTATAACTTCCCTCCACCCAATCCTCTAAACTAAACCAACTACCTATTCAACTTGTCACTAACCTGAACAATAAAGTAGCCCAAATTGTTCTGCAAGTTTCTTTGCAACCCTTATCAATCTATTTTATCAATCATGTAGAAGTGTAGGGTATTCATTCATGATCATGGAAAGTGCTACTGAATTCCATCCCCATTATTGTGGAAGAAGAGAGAAATGAAGAATTCATTGCCTCTATATAAGGAACCAGTAGATCAGTAACTCCTTAGAAAAATAATGTCCTTGAAACAATTGTTAGACTCCCCTTATACTGAGAGGTTGAAGAAGAATGAATCAGTGAAACGCCCTGAATATAATGTGATAAATTAATTAAGAAACATTTGTGTTGATATTCCCTTGTTGAAAGTTTTCCATGATATACCAATCTATGTTAAAATGGTGAGGGAATTATGTTTGAAGAAGATAGGTAGGAAACAAAAAGATCCACCAACTATTTTGTTGGGGAGTGTGTTGATGAAATTATTAGAAATAATTTAGAAAATAACTATATTGATCCTGGGAATCCTATCATTTTAGTGCATATAAATGGATTATGTATCTCCTAATACTTCTATTGACCTTGGAGCAACCATTAACATTATTATTGTGCATACCATGAATTTTTTGAAATTAACCGATCTCCATCCTATGCTGATCATCCTTGAATTGGAATATAGGTTCATAATTAAGTCATAGCAGTTTTAGATGATGTAATTGTTCTCCTTGATTTAAGGGAATATATAGTGGACTTCATTGTTCTGAAAACTAAATAAACAACTAGAGGGAATCAAATAATCCTTGGGATGCCATGGCTTGCTACTGTAAACACATTCATAGGATGCAGGTCCGGTAGCATGTTCATTTCCCATGGAGGAGTTGTAAAACATATTAATTTGTTTCCTCATGTGAAGTCTCTCACGAAATTAGAGGAAGTCCCTTGGTTTAATGATTCAACAAGTGCGCAGAAGTGGTTCAACCCATGTGTATGGTTGATCAGGTAAAGAATTTCCAGGAATATTCTAAAGAAAGTGAAATTAGTTATTTTTTATGTAGTTAATATTTTTATGGTTCTGATGATCTTCCATTAGAGAAGGTTTTCAAGAGTGATGTACAGGAATATAATGATATAACATTTTTTCCTTCATTATGCAATGCTACTAAAGTTCCATCACAAGAGATAGATCCACATTTTATTTTTCTGGAAGGAATTCCTGGTCAATTTCTGAAAATCAATGGTGAAGATACCAAAGAACAATGAACATAACTAATGTAGGTTCATTAGGAACAAATAAATTCCTTCGTGTGGGATTACCTAGACATGAAGGGGATTGATCCTACAATTTGTTATCATCATATTTATATGTAGGTTGATGCTCGCCCTGTCTGGAAACCTCAAATGAATATGAATACATCACTCAAGGAGGTAGTGAAGGAAGAGTTACAAAAGCTCCCTTATACAAATTTAATCAACTCAATATCTGATTGAAAATGGGTTTCCCCTTTAGTTGTTGTCCCCAAATATTCAGTAAAATAGCATGTGTGTGTAGAATTTTACGAGTTGAACAAAAATACTATGAAGGATTATTTCTCCATTCCATTTATAGATCAGGTCCTAGACACCCTAGTAGGAAAGAAATAGTTCTCTTTCTCTGATGGGTTTAGTGGATATAACCAGATTCAGATAGCTCCGGAGGATCAAGTGAAAACCAATTTCACTTGTCTCTAAGGAACGTTTTCTTACTAGGTTTTACCTTTTGGGTTATGTAATGCTCCATCCACCTTTCAAAGAATGGTATTGGGAAAACTTTAAAAAGTATTAATTATATCCGGGAAGCACACCTCACCTTGAGTAATATAAAATGTCAAATGATGCTAACTATGGGGGTAGTGCTTGGCCATGTTGTTTTTGATGCAAGTATCGAGGTTGATCCTGCTAAGATCAAGGTCCTATCTCAGTTATTGATTCCTACAATGTAGAAAGAGGTGAGAAGTTTCATTGGTTTTGCAGGATATTATCAACACTTTATTAAAGGTTTTACGAATATTTTAATGCCTTTGTTGAAAATGTTGTCTAAAGATGTTGTTTTCTTATGGACTAACCAATGCCAACATGCGCTTAAAACTCTAAAATAAAAAAAATTAGCTGCACTTGTTTTGGGAGGGCCCAATTGGGTTGTACCTTTTCATATTTCCACAGTCGACATAGACATGGCTTAGGGATTTGTCCTTGGGAAAAAATATGACCTATGTTACTATGTCATTTATTACACTACAAAAAATTTAACCCCTGTTGAATTGAATTATACTATGACAAAGGAGGATTTACTCATGGTGTTGCACTCTATAAACAAGTTCATGCATTATATTATAGGTTATGAATTTTTTTATCCATATGAATCATGCAACTATCTAGTACCTCATGAACAAACTAGTAGCTAACGATAAATCACAATATAGCTTTTCTTACTACATGAATTTATTGTTACAATTTTTGATCATCCTGGTAAATATAATGTATTTGGTGATTTCTTTTCTAGGTTTCAACATGAAGAAATGAGGTTCCTATAAATATATATTTTCTAGATGAACAGTTATTTGTAGTTTCTACTGACCTTCCTTAGTTTGTATATATTGAAAAATATCTAGCTAAAGAAAAACTATCGTTGAAGTTTCTTGCTCATGAGGAGTGAAAAATTATAAATAGAAGCACCTAATAATCTTGTATCAATGATGATTTATTTTATATAGGCGTAGGTATTATCATTAGAAGGTGCATTCGAGAGAATAAAGTGCTATAAATTTTAAAATTATGCCACAATAAGCCTTGCAAAGGTCATTTTTCAAATAAGTATACTGCTTATAAGCTATTAGAAGTTAGGTATTATTGGCCCAATTTTTTCAAAGATGCAAAGAAATATGTGTTCCAGTGCAACAACTACTAGAGGTTGGGGGGGGGGAATTCAAGAATATGCAAAGTCATTATAGCCATAAGTATTGGTTGAACCATTCAATAGGTTCGCCCTAGACTTTGTATGTATGATCACACCAATGTCCCAAAAGAAGAAATATATTTTGGTGTGTACGAATTAGGTTAAGAAATGGGTCAAGTACAAGGCACTAGCTTGAGAAAATGAAAAGGAAATTGCATATTTGATGTATGAGGATGTTTTTACTAGATTCTATGTACAAAGAGAGATTGTTATGGACCAAGGAAAAAAATTCACATGCAAACTAATCAAGACTATTATGGAGCGGTATCGTATTTTTCACCGAACTTCAACCCCCTACCATATGCAAGTTAAATGGAAAGTAGAGTCTACTAACAAAATATTGGAGGCTATCTTCACCAAGACCATTCAGATTCATCATAAATATGGGGAAAATTGATTAATTTAATCTCTTTAGGCCTATAGGACAACTTGGAGGAGTACTACAATATGCACACCGTATGAGTTAGTTTATAGGAAACAGGTCCTTCTGCCAATTGAGTTCCAATTTCATACCTTTCAGATTGCTTGTTAGTTCATATTAGATCAAAGTGAGGCACGGGAAGAAATATTGCTACATTTAAATGATCTAGACAAAATTAGATAGGATTGAATCTAGAAAATTGTGTTGTTGTAGGAGCACAAAAAGAAATGGCATGATAAGTTCATTTGAAATAAGTAGTTCTAGCAGGGGGATTGGGTTCTCCTTTTTTATTCCAAATTTAAGTATTTTAAATGGAAATTCAAAACTCATTGGTTGGGACCATATGAAGTAGACATTGTTTTTTAGAATGGGCATAAGTTGAAGTCCTACCGAAAGCCTATGTCCAAGGAAACATTCATATCATAAATATGTAAAGACAATGGAATGGATGTATTAAAGAAGGGATATTATCTTCTTACTTCTATTTCCTCTTCTTAGTTTTTCTCGTCTTCAAATAAATGAATAAATGTTTAATAAAAGTTAAAAAGTTGGGACATAACTGTGAAAACAACCTTATGGCATGGTTAGGTTAATACATTGTTGTTATTTCTTTTTCTAATCAAGAATCATCAAATATTTTATTTTTTTTCGAGTTAATTGATGGGGGATTCCTAAAGGCCCTCCTTCTAATGGTCTTTCTCCCATTGACTTCAACACATTATCTAGGATAAGAGACTAGAGACTATTTGCAGTACCTTGAGGCTTACAGACATTAGTGGAAAGTTCTATCGCTAGTGAAAAATGGGAATACATCAATGTCTCTTGGTTATTGTATCTTGTAGGTAACTCGACTTAATCACATTTATTTTTATCTTGCAATATATATTTAGGTTCCCTGGCTCTCATTAACATTAAAGGTGAGTAGCCTTCATTGGTTAATGGTATAAGTCAATGACTGGTAATATGATTATTCTCTCATATGATCTACTTTAGCACTTTCATTTGCATGATGATATACTATGCCTAAGATGGATGGGATGTAGAAGATTTGTGATTTGTTTCTGATGCAACAACTACCTGATTCAAGATTAGTGACAGTATTTACTGAACTTCACTCTAAAATTATAAATCAAATTCCTACTTGAAGGAACAATAGTCTATTGTGCATAAAATGTAAGCAGTAGACAAGTAAGGAACCAAATTAGAGAATAAAAATAGGGAACTAACACAACCTAAGGAATACACTTGAAAACCATATGTTATATTTTTCTTCTAGACACATGACAACTACCGGATTGGAGGCTCTTTGTGACAGTTGACACCTTCCTATAACCATTTGAAAACATGGGACCAAAACTGGTGTTTATTCTGGTAATTTTTGAGCACATACTGGATAGGTGGAAAAAATTTATCCACTCACAGTAAAGGTTAGCATTTCACGTTAATCTTGGTACGCGTATTTTGGTAAGTGTGACTTTTTTGGTAATAATGGTAAGTCATTTTATACTTTAATATGTGATTGATTTGTAAATAGTGAGATCATTATATTAGTCGCAATACTAGCAGTATTTCATTTCCCCTCCACCATCACCTTACCCAATCATCATGAATCGCATATGTGCGATCTTGCCATGTAGTAATATGATTTAAAATTGGTTTTATTTGTGTAACCCTTATCATAACTCTCGATAACAAAAATCATATTTTTTTCCTTTCACTAATTCACTACCCTTCTTGCCATATTCACGCTAAGATAGGGGAATTGGGATATCGTTTCTCTCCTAGCGTTGTAAGAAAGATGTCAAAACCTCCCATGCCTAATTTTGAGCTGATCTGTGTGGAATTTATGAATGAGTATCTGCAGGGATGTAAATTTTTCGAGGAGGTTGCTTGGTTGTCATTCTATGAAACAATTCAAGGTCACAATTTTAAATTTCCTGGGAATTCACAAATAATTTCAATGAAAATGCAGTCTTCTTAAATTAGTTGTAAATGTATGTTTCTAAATATTCAATTGTGCATTGTATATACCTTCTACAGATGGGGTAATGTTGTTTTAAAAATACTATGAAGGATTTTTATTAAAACCAATTTTTGATACCTGAATAAAAAATATCTAAATTGGAGCAGGGGAATTCTTTCCCTGTGCATAGGTGAAAGAAGAATGGCATGAGACATTTTAATTGGTTGAGAAACATATTACATGTGAGGGGAGGTATGTTGTAACCTTCTAGTATCATTTGAGGTTCTTGCTATGTTTTAAAGAGAAGTGCAGAATGAAACTTCTTTTTTATTTGTTGAGTCTATCCAAAATGGCTAAAAAATTCCAAATTCACCCAGAACATGCGGAAACCAACATTTCTCATAATAGGTTCATTAAAATCTTAGTGGAAGCCAAGTGGAGAAAACGAGGAAAAAAATGGGACGATTTTATTTTCTAGGGAGGGTCTGGTCAAATGGCTCTCTCATCCCTTGTGACAAAAGGGTAGCCCTATGGGTCTAAGAGGAAGTGGAGAATGACTAATATGATGTTCCTGTGAATAATTGATCCTTGATGAAAGTGAACATGGTTCTGATGAGGTGAAACAAACCCCTATTTCTAAAAATATTAAACTTTTATCAAGCAAAGAGACCCTACTTGGTCAGGAAGAGAAGTGCTCTGTTGGCATAGAATTTAAACATCATAGACCTTGTTGGAATGGGGACTCCTAACAAGCTACGAAACTGGTCCATTTTAATTAATTTTGATTATATTTAGTATAGGGCAGGGGTTTTGGGGTGGGTCAAAGCCCCGAATGCATTGTAATGGGTCAAAGGGTAAACTAGGGGTCCGAAAATCATGGGTTGCAGACCATAGGAAAGTCGGAGCTAGATTGTTATAAATAGAGATATATTTTGTATCGAAAAGGATAGGAATTGATGACATATTGATGTGATCTGTTGCTTAAGCTATCTGTTTGGGTTTTGGGGAGCGGACTCCTGTTGGCTGTGTGCGCGGAGATCCTAGTCCAGCTGTGTGCAGACTCTGCTGTTGTGTGCGCAGGTTGGGAAGGGAATTGTAAGGAAAGATTGATGAATGAATGAATGCGAAGGATTATTAGAGATCTGAATCTGTGAGTACTGCTGTATGAATTGCTGATAATTGTTGTGTTATGTATTTTCTGTCTTTTCGCTGTGAAGATCTGTGTACTGAATGCTTGGATCTAGATCTGTTCCGCTCTGTTTATATAGTATTGTGTTGATGTTATAGAAAGTATATAATTATAGATCTAGTGCACGTGGATGAAAATAGATACATACTTAACCCTGCGAAGAACCAAGTAATCTGGGAATTATAGAAACAGAACGTAGCTCTGCTTGACTTACCCTTCCTTTCTCAGGGTGCGGAAACCTGGTTCCAGCACCCACCCATACTACTTTGGGTGAGACTGTGACTTGCGAAAGCAGGTCATTACCGAAAGGGCCAACAGTATAAGGGTTTGTTGGCAAACCTTGCACACCAAACCTGGGTCAGGACCCCTCAAGCCAACAAATGGTTCCATTACCGAGACAGGAAGGATTCTAAGAAACAGGATCGGGTAATGGCATTGGAGATCTAACGCAGGGTTGAATGAGTGATACTCTGGGTGAAAGCGCAATGCAGAGCGGTAAGAAATTTCGAAACAGTCGAGAAGAGGATCGCTCTGCTCATAGTCCGCTGAGACCTACACAAGGCCCCCCCGAGAAGATAAACCAGAGGAACCCATGGCGGCACACTAAAGTTACCCACCTTTAAAGGCGTAGCCGATGAGGACATGGAACGATTATGGTTCATGGTCGACTCGGTATGGACAGCGTAAGGGGTGTTAAGCGATACTATGAAGAGAATGTAGCTATCCCTGGCTTTCGAAGAGAGGGTGTTGGACTGGTATATGCGGTATATATCTCAAAATGGGAGCACAATGCTTCAACATATTAAGGATGCCCTAAAACAAAAATTCCAAAAGCCGAAATCTTATTCCCAGCTGGTGGTAGAAGTAAAAGACTTGAAGCAAGGAACGTCTAAGTCGGTATGGGAGGCCGATCAATGATTAAAAAAACCAATTAGGGAGGGTGATTTCAAGTACGACGACAAACAGCACACGGAATGGTTCATCGCTATGCTGTTACCTCTCTTACGCATACCCATGGGCCACCAGACCTCGAATCATAAGAAAAATCCTTGGAAGCCTCCATGAAACTTGAAGCTACGCGTAAGGATAACACGAGGGAAGGAGTGTAGCAAATTTAGGAGCATCTCGGAGCCATGCACATGGAAATATAGAGCTTACATATGGAACAAAGAAAATGAGTCAGCATGGACCTCTGGTGCGAAGATTTTCGGGTAGCGAGACTACATGATACAACCCAGTGCCCTCGGATAAATAGGGGTGAATTGAAGCAAAAATGGTGTAGGTTCTACTGATCTATAGGGCACGATGAACAGAATTGCTGGACATATGACTTGTTGGTAGATCGCGGAAACCTCTATAGTTTACAATCCGATCCTGCCTCTCTGAGATCTCTCGTGACCTTTGGTGACTCTCCTGCAAGGGGCAGGGGGGATGGGGAGGGAGCGCAGGACAAGGAAAAGTCCAACTGATCTGCTACAACTATGGAGAGGTAGGGAACTTCTCTAGGGACTGCCCAAATCCCACTAGGAAATCCTATAAATATTGTCGACAGCTGGACCATGAGATCGAAGACTGCCCGATATTTTTAACAAAAATGAAGGAAAAACAGTCTACCCCCACACAAAATGTACAGAGAGTCAAAATGGAGCTAAGGAGCGAGGATCCAAGTGTAAAAGTCAGCATGGTCACCCAGGAAGCAAGGGAGGAGCTTACTGCTCAGAAAGAGCCAAATCCCAGGAAACAAGAGTCGTTGGAAGCTCCTGCGCAGCCGCCAGTGCACCTCCAGACGAAAGAGGAGGTTGAAACCTTTTTAAGGGCATGCTTGAAGCTACTACGCAACCCACAGGCTGGAGAAAATCTTCAAGTATTGCTACAGGATTGCGCAGCCCGGCCCAGCACAGCAGCTGAAATTAAGGAAGTATACAAATTATAAAGCTATAAAAGGCGCACGAGAGGGAAATGCGATTGAATGCACAGATTGGTGACTATGAGATAGATCAGGTTATTCTTGATCTTGGATCTGATGCAAACGTCTTACCAAAACAGACATGGCAATGAATACAGATCCCTATCTTGCACTTCTAAGAATAGACTGGGTTATCGATGTAGGGGGTGTTATTAATCTAAAAAAACATAGCATGGTGTTCGAGAAGAATGGTACACGTGTAATAGTACCATTGGATCCCTCTGAGGGTAGGCGGTATACAAAACCAACATATGAAGAGGAGGAACTAGATCACATCTACAGGATGAGGACACAGGACAAAGACCAGGATAGCCCTACAACAGGAGGAATATTCGATTGGGAGAAAAACAGGGAGTAATTTTCTGACCCGGATGAAGAACTTTAGAGTTGGCAGACCCAACTACACAATGTCTCAGCACTACAATGCCCTCGGGTTGCAAGGACCCTCTACTGCATTACTTCGGAGGTAAGAGACCTTCCCCACTTTGATGAGTCTAGTACTGTCTAGGACTTCTTAAGAGCATTGGAGGCTAGGGTGCCAAAATATCAGCGGCTCTGGGCACTCAATCTGGCACTTCGGGGGACACCAGCACGCTGGTGGGATACCCACAAGAATTCATTCGCAGACTGGGAAACGTGTCGGGATAGGATGGTGCTGCGGTTCGCACCCCCCGCTGATATGCGACCAAGGTATTCCTGGGGCCCGGGGATCCCCGTGCACATCTGCGTACTTGGACAACCAAATGGGCCAACCGAACCCCAGACGAATGGATCCATCTATTTATACATGCCTTGGGCCCTATCCCTGTTGCTTGGTACTTAGATGCAGAGTTACATCAGCGTACCCACCACTGGGAAATATTAAAAGAGGACTTTATTGGAACATTCAGACTTATTGGGGGAATAGATATTCTTGATGAAGCCCTGCAAGACATTGATGTGTTCATCTTTAAGAAGCCTCACCCACGCACCCCACCAGCCGTCCTAACATGGGAGGCCCAGATGCACGATAGAGTCAACTTTCGGAGCTTGGCGATTAACGAAGAAGAGGATAACCCATGGAATGTCTCTATTCCGGAATTTGAAGGGGAACGTACCGTTATCGGACCATCGCTCAAGGATGTTGATGTAACGCAACCTCTCCGGCTACGCAAAGTTAATATTGGGACAAAAGAACACCCTAAGCTAGCTAAAATTGGGGACTATTGGGATGAGGGTACCATGGGAAAAATTTCTGAGTTACTTACGAAGTACTAGGAATTATTCCCTACAAAGTTTTCTGAGCTCAAAGGAATCACTGGGGACCTCGGCATTATGCACATCACTCTGAAGCCTGAGGCATGGCTATTCAAGCAGTGGCCCTACCAGCTGAACCCTAAATATAAGCAAAAGGTCAGATAAGAGTTGGACAAAAGGCTAACTGCTAGTATCATTGAACTGGTCGAAAAGTCGGATTGGCTATGTCCAATGGTCGTCCAAGAGAAAAAGACAAAATGAGAAATACGCATCTGTGTGGACCTACGAAAGCTGAACGATGCTTGGTTCATGACCCCTTTCCTACGCCTTTCTCTAATGAAATCCTTGCTAACGTGGGTGGCCAGGAAGCCTATTCCTTCACTGATGGATTCTCAGGATACCACCAGATCAGAATTGCACCTAAGGATCATAGTAAGACTACCTTTTCAACCGAATGGGGTTCCTTCTAGTATATGGTCATGCCCTTTGGTCTCAAGAACGCACCTGCTATCTTTTCAAGGGTCGTAGTGGCTGTGTTCAAGGAGTTTATTCATAAATTCCTAGAGTTTTACTTCGATGACTGGACGGTTTTTGGCTTGGTGAAAGAACATGTCTCAAACCTGTGATTAATGTTGGATGCCTACCAAAAGCACCAAATCTCCTTGAATATCAAGAATTGCATCTTCTACGTACCTTTCGGAATCTTGCTTGGACACATAGTATGTCGGCAAGGATTTATGGTTGACCCTACAAAGATAGATGTAATTATCAACCTGGCAGCCCCGACAACGGAAAAACAGTTGCGATTGATTCTTGTTCACACAGGCTATTACAAAAAATTCATTCAAGGGTACGCTCTGATCACAACACCCATGGAACAACTACTAAAAAAATATATCTCTTTTTTCTAGAATGATGAATGTCAGAATAGCTTCGAACTGCTAAAAGAGAAGATGATTTCTACACCCATACTAATATTCCCGGACTGGACAAAGGAATTTCATGTACATGTCAATGCGTCAGGCATCGCCCTGGGTGCGGCCCTCACGCATCCTGGTGAAGGAGATATTGATCACCCGATTGCCTTTGCCAGTTGTAAACTCTCGAGCACTGAAAGGAATTACTCTACCACTGAGCACAAAGGAATGGCTATGGTGTACGCACTACAAAAGTATTGGCACTATCTGTTGGGTGGACACTTTAAGATATTCACAGACCATTCGGCTTTGAAATACCTAGTCAACAAGCCTGTGTTGGGGGCGAATATTTTCCGCTAGCTATTGCTATTTCAAGAATATGATTTTTAGATCATCGTTAAGCCTAGGAGATTGAATGCAAGCCCGGATCATCTGTCTCTTATCGATATAGGGAAAGAACCCACTAACTTGGACGAAGGCTTACCCGATGCATAGTTGTTTACCATTAAGATGGTCGATGCTCACTTTGCTGATATCATTGAATTCCTTACTACGGGTGTGGCCCCTGCTACGTATTCAGTAAAACAGAAAAAGGAGTTGGCTGCTCGGGCTGCAGACTTCACTATCATTACAAGACAGCTATACAAGCTAGGCGCTGATGAAATACTCCACATATATGTATTGGAACATGAATGGCCCACGGTCCTCACAGAGTCACATGATGGAGTCACAGGCGGCCACTATGCCAGCAGGGCTACGGCACAAAAGATTTTGAGGGCTGGCTTATGGTGGCCTACCCTGCATCTTGATTTTTACACCTATTGCAGATTGTGTGATACATGCCAGCAAACTGGCTAACCCTCATGATGAGATGACATGCCATTACAGCCTCAAATGGCACTACAATCTTTTGATAAATGGGCCATTGACTTTATAGGACCCATCAATCCACCAGGCAAGAAAACAGGCACGCGCTACAGTATCACTGCCACTAACTATGTCACACGATGGGCTGAGGCACATGCAGTAAAATATTATACGGCTGATACTGCTGTGCACTTCATCTTTGAGCAGATTCTGACCAGTTTTGGCTACCCAAAGATCCTAATGAGCGACAGAGGTACGCAATTTGTTAACCAAATGATTCAAGCTCTAAATGAGGAATTCCGGATCCACCATGCCAAGAGTACACCATATCATCCCTAGGCCAATGGGGTGGTTGAAGCTTTTAAAATTTTTTTGGAGTAGGCATTAACAAAGGTTTGTAATGCCGATTGTAGTGACTAGGACGTTCACATCCCCTCAGTTCTATGGGCATATCGAACGACCTGTAAAAAGCTGACAGGAAAGACACCCTTCTGGATGGTCTATGGCAAGGAGGCCATTATGCCCATAGAGTACGTTTTTCCTAACCTATGCATCGTAGCATTCACGAATATGGCAGACTCTGATATCATAGAAGAGTGCCTGGCACAACTGGTGGCTTTGGAGGAATATTGGTTTATGGCTTAGTTTCACCAGCAAGTTCAAAAGGCTTGAGATAAATCCTGGCATGATTGACACATCCACCAGAAGACATTCGTCGAAGGTGATCTCATCCTTTTATACGATAGCCAATTTTTGAAACATCCAAGAAAATTCCGACAGCATTGGCTTGGTCCCTACATAGTTAAGGAGGTTACGAATGGTGGAGCAGTCCAGTTAGCTACCCTGCGCGGTGACCTCATTCCTGGCTTTTTCAATGGTAGTCAACTCAAACCATACCAGGCTGTGGACTATGTGGTCACACCGGTGCAGTGACTCGGGACGAGTCACAAGATTTTGTTGGGGGAGTGTTGGAATAGGGTCTTCTAACAAGCTGCGAAACTAGTCCATTTTGATTACTTTTGATTATATTTAGTATAGCACAGGGGTTTTGGTGTGGGTCAAAGCCCTGAATGCATTGTAATGGGTCAAAGGGTAAACTAGGGGTCCGAAAATCATGGGTTGCGGACCATAGGAAATTCGGAGCTAGATTGTTATAAATAGAGATGTATTTTGTATCGAAAAGGATAGGAATTGATGAGATATTGATGCGATCTATTGCTTAAGCTATCTATTTGGGTTTTGGGGAATGGACTCCTGCTGGTTGTGTGCGCGGAGATCCTAGTCCAGCTGTGTGCGGACCCTGCTGCTGTGTGCGCAAGTTGGGAAGCGAATTGTAAGGAAAGATTGATGAATGAATGAATGCAAAGGATTATTAGAGATCTGAATCTGTGAGTACTGCTGTATGAATTGATAATAACTGTTGTGTTATGTATTTTATGTCTTTTCGCTGCAAAGAGTTGTGTACTGAATGCTTGGATCTAGATCTGTTCCGCTCTGTTTATATAATACTGTGTTGATGTTATATAAAGTATATAATTATAGATCTAGTGCACGTGGATGCAAATAGATACATACTTAACCCTGAAAAGAACCAAGTAATCTGGGAATTACAGAAACCAAACGCAGCTCTTCTTTCCTTACCCTTCCTTTCTCAGGGTGCGGAAACCTGGTTCCAACACCCACCCATACTACTTCGGGTGAGACTGTGACCTGCGAAAGCAGGTCACTGCCGAAAGGGCCAGTAGTATAAGGTTTCGTTGGCAAACCTTGCACACTGAAACTGGGTCAGGACCCCTCAAGCCAACAGACCTAGGGTTCAAACTTAGGTTGCCAATAAAAGATATCGTCATAGGCTAGCTTATCATTGGAATTTTCACTCCCTTTTCAAAAAAGGAGTCCCTCACCCTAGGCATGTTGGAACATAAATAGATAAGGGATATAGAAAGATAACGAAGTATTTTTAATCACCACATTCATTAGGGGAATTTTTAGGTTTAAAATGGGCCTCCTAAGGAAATTATAAAATAATAATGGAAATTAAAAAACAATATTAGATTACATCATCAAAGTTTAGAGGGAAAAAAGAAAAAACTACTTTTTCAACTCGTATTTTCAACTTATCTCCCTATGGGTTTACTCAAATTTCGAGCAGGAACACTCGTTGGATGAATAATTTGATTCCTCATCCAAGGAGTACCATGTTTCATATTTTCGATGGACCCTGATACACGAAAAATGAGAAATACATGAAAACTATGATTGCAATCACGTTTTTTCATGTATTTCTCATTTTTCGTGTAGGATGGTTCATCGAAAGTATGAACATGGGCACTCCTTGGATGAGGAATTAAATTTTGCGTCCAATGAGTACTCCCACTCAAAATTAGAGTAAAACCTTAGGAAGATAAGTTGAAAAGGCAGTTTTATTATTTTATTATTTATTAATCATTTTACTTTTTTACCCAAAAAATGGTGAATCATTCCCCATGGTTGACATCATCATATTAAATCCTATTACTTCTTATAAAGTTGATTTTGGTTGTACATTTTTCTTAGGAGGCCCATTTTAGATCTCAAAATTTCTCTAATGATACATTCACCATGAACATCCTATTAACCAATGTAACAAAATCAATATGTAGATTAAACATTCATAACTAAAATAGTAAAGTAGTCATACAAAGGAAATTAAAATTTTAAAGAGGACACACAATAATTGAACATCACAACACACATTATTCCTGCAACAACTCGTTTTATTCATTAGCCAAGAAATCACATCATATATATGCACATGCTTGTGAAATCTTAAACTATAGATTACAATACATCCCAGAGATAGGATAGGATCTCAAAGAAAAGACACCAAACTTGATTCGAGCCATCACATAGTGTTATGTCAGCAGAACTATAAAATTCTTCAACTCATCAACTTTTAAAAATCTTAGTGGACCGATTTTTTCATATTTAGCCCTTTTTATAGATCACATTTGCTTGATCTGGTCTGATCTATCCAATGTGTATATTCCTTCATCCCTTTCTCGATTTGGTCCACTTTGGTAGGTTATGATGCTTTTTTCCTTATCTCCTTTGATATTTTCAAAATATGACCTATGCTTCCTTCTTTTGCAGCTTCACAAATCCTAATGTAGCTGAATTTTAATTTCTTTGACACTTCCTGATTTTAGGTGACTACTTCCAGCAATTCTAGAAATTTCTTATCCACAACTGCTTTCTAAGAATATTTTCCAAAATTTCTTCAAAAATTGAAGGACCCAATAGGCTCCGACCACAAATTATTGACTCGGCCTTGAGTCAATTTTCTATTGATGCATTTAATCTTGTTTCCAGTTGTACTTCTTCGCAGGTTATTGCATCGTTCTTTGTTTTTATTCCTCCTTCAAACAAAGGACCCAACTCTGGATGTTTAAGGAATTTGTTGTCATAAAGTAGTACTTGGTCTCCAACTGAGAATGATTTCTTCTTAATGTGCCTATCATCCCAAGCCACTTGCCTTTATTTTTCAATGGTTTGATGGAAGTCTACAAGGTATTCTTGTTCATCCAATTGCCACAACTCTGATAATCATTCTATAATAGAATCATCATCAGACATCCTGATGACGTGAGCAATGAAAATATTGGGAACTATGAATTATATTATAACCACTTCTTCCCATCCATAAACTAGTTAAAATGGTGTATATTTGTAAAACCATTTTATCATAGTGCAATAATCCCATAAAATTGTTGGAACCTACTCATCCCGATTGTCCCTATTGGCAGATAAAATTTTGGTGAGACCTTTTGTGGATTTTAATAAAGGCTTCAATATTTCATTTTCTTGTGGGTGATAAGGGCTACTTTTGTGATGATTAATCATAAAAAAATTTAGCAGTTAATAATCGTCTTAGTAATAAAGTGCAAGCCTTGGTCACTGGTAAGGCTTTTTTTGTTGTTGTGAAAAATACCCTCCAAAATTTTGCTTTCACTTGAATTTTGGAGCCTACTTTGGATCTTGTGATTGGTCGTTCCATAGTCACATCATGGTCGATTAATGCTTTGTTAAGTGTTTGAGTCTTCTTCTGATATTGTAAGTGTAAAAGTCACTTGCTCACACTTGCTCAATACATAATAAGTTCATGAGCACATTCCTTTATGCAGGATTGAGCAGGTTTATCACAGTCCATAAATACAGTTCCCATGTAATCTTTAACCTATGTCGACAGCCAATGCACACTTTCAATTGAAAGTCTCCCACTTTTGGATGTGATTGTACTTCTATTTTAGTAATTTTTTCCAACCTTCACTTTTTCACACCTTTGCTTTCGCAAGTGTCACTTTCATGTTTATGACTATCTCTTTTTCTTGTGTTCACTTTAATAAGTTTCATTTTCATGTTATCTTTTCTCTGGCATGTGTCACTTTCAATGTTGTTCGCATTTACAAGGGTTGTTTTCACTTTTCTCTTACTGTCGCAAGTGTCATCTCCTGGGCATGGGAGGTGTCACACGATGTAAAATCAGAGTTATGGATCAATTCAAGAGGTGAATTTGGTGTCAATAGGTATTTTTTATGATATAGATAGGTATTAGACTCATTCCCAAAGTTTTATGCATTGTCACACTAGTGTCGTCATTGACGTCACAAATTGTATCTTAAGTGTCGCCCTTGGGGGAAAGTGTTATTTTGTCATCAAAAAAATGGGATCATGTTGATTCTGGGTGTTGAGTGTTCAATGTTGTGTCATTAATTGTTCTGATTGTGTGATCATGTTTAATCCTCATCCTAGTTTCATCTTTTCCTCATTGATCCCACACTTAGTCAAATTCCGGAAAAAATTTGGCCCGATCAACTTAGAATCGCTCAGCCTCCTTGAACTGCGCATTGTGCAATGGCAATCCTCAAGCATGCATACTTGCCTCTTGGGGTTGCACAATGCATAGTTCCTATCTCCGGATTATGCATTATGCAGTCACATTGCTCAAGGATTTCCTCCCTGCCCTCAAAAACTGTGCAATCATGCCTCCCATCCAATCCCTTGATGTTCATTGTGCATTCTTAAGTCATCAAGTTGTCTCCTTCAGTCCTTGAATTTTGATATTTCTTAATCCACTAATGAGTCTCCCTCCATATATGTGCATTGCACAGTCTCAAGGATCAATCTTACCTCATTGAGCTCCCTAGCTACGCATATTTCCTACCTAGACCCCCATAACTGGACATTTCACAATATCAAGCATTAAACCCTCACTCGTAACCTATGGAACTATGCACTTCACAATCCTGAGCCTTCCTCCTAGTTCTAGTTCAATCAGGGATGTTCATGAAGCAATCTAGACTAGGATTTTATTGGAATGATGTCATGCTGTCATGAGTTATTTCTAGTTGCAGTTACTATACTTTATCATGACAAGATGATGATTGAGGAGAAGAAAAAGGAGACCATTATAGAAGACCCTCATGAAGTGAAGACAAGATGATCACTAGACAAGAGGATGAAAGGGAACTAGATTGCAACATAGGTTGGAAGACACAAATCACAAATAAAAAAAGACTCCATATCTTCAAGAAATTGTAAAGAAGAAGTAGAGGAAATACCACCATGAAGAACTTAAAGGAATCTTGGATCAAGAAAAAGACGTTGACTTGGAAGGTTCCAACATTCACCTAGACCCTTTGGAGGGTGAAGATGAGGAAAAAGTAGATCTTTCATGAATATGAAGTACTGAACAAATATTTCATGAAGATTGAAGACTGTTGAACTTTGCAACAAGAAATAGTGAGATTGGCATGCAAAAACAACATGAAATTGTACACGCACTAGTGTGGGATCACAAGTCACACAGTGATGGATCCTAGCAACACATTTGTGTGCAACCAATTTTTAAATAAACTGGAAAATTAATTGTAATCTTATCTCATAACAACTTTTAATAGTTAACTAAGTGTGATAGACTTAGTTAGCTCAATAATTTCGAGTTGAGGGTCAAAGGATAGGCATGTAGATTGATTCTATTATTTACAGGGTCCAGTTGTAGTTGTAGCACTAGTGTGGTGTGAGTGAAATTAGTTAACTCAAATTAATTGAGTTAAAATCAGTTTAACTAGTTCTAAATGTTTGACGAGCTAGTGGAAGATCAATTGAATTAAAATATATTTAATTCACCAGTGCTGATCTACCAAGTAACTGATGTTTCACTATTTATAGCTGCATTCATGCTAATTCTCGTGGAGACCCAGTTGAAACAAAGGTTCAAGGCAAGTAAAATATCAGTTGTATTTTTAGAAAACTACCCAAATGCAGTTATAAAACCACAAGAATCCCATGATAAATTGCACAATCAAGGAAGGTTGAATTTCCTATTTAATAGGGGTTTAATTCTCTAGGGATTGCGTAAGGAAGGTAGGCTAATTAGCTATGTGTTTCTCCAATTTTTCCTAGATCAGTGTGAAGCAATTAGTAGAGTGTATGAGGTTGTGGTGATCACAAATACATTGTATTGTTTCATGATTCCTTGGTTGTATTGTATTGTTTCATGATCACAAATACATTGTATTGTTTCTTTCCCCGCGAAAATCTTGTGTTGTGTATTGATTTACTTCTTTCTCTTTCCATGTGATTAAGAAATCGAAATTTATATTCTGCAAATATTGTAGAAGGATTCAGTATCTTATTTTAGTGCATTACATGATCATATTGAATCCATTGATATAATTTCTACATGGTATTATAGTTGTGTTAGATATTTTCTACATGGTATCAGAGTGCCAGGAATCACAATAGTGGAGAAGAAATTGAGTTTGTGTTGAACAATATTCAAATTTGCAGATACTTTCTTTGGAGCTAGAAGTGGATCAAGATTCCTTTCAATGGCTTGAGACTCGCATATGCACTCAAGGGCAGTTCAAATTATATTGCATGGAAGGACAGGATGGAGGCAGTGTTGGAGGACAATGGGTTGAAGGAATTCATAAATAATGATATTCCCAAGCCCGTAGTAGCAGATGCCCAACTTCTTGATGCATGGCAGAAGAAGGTAGAAAAGGCGAGGAGGATCTTTTTAGAGGGAGTTCGAGATCATATTGTCTAAAGTCTCCATGGAAAGGAAATTCCATATGCTATGTGGAAGGCCTTGATAGATCTATTTCAAAGCAGCATTGAGCACAGAAAATTGGCACTCAAGGACAAGCTCTAGAAAATCAAAATGGAGAAGGGCGACACAATCCAGAAATACTTGACCAAGTTCAATCAATGTCGAGATGAGCTTGGAAGTGTTGGGATTCCTATAGATGATGATGACTTGGTGAGCCTAGCACTTCTAGGCCTTCCAAAGAGTTGGCATAGTTACTAGGACTTTGTGAATGGGAGGGAGAAGTTACCAGATTGCGAGCAACTATGGTCAGACTTGGTACAAGAAGAGTTTCGACGAAATATGAGGGATGGATCCTCATCCAAGTCTGATGATGAGGAAAATTGTGCCTTGGATGGTAAGGCAAAGAAGGGGAAGGGGAAAGAGTCCCATTCCAAATCTAAGACCGGAAAAGAAAGCAATAAGCATGACATGTCAAAAGTGAAAGGTTTCATTATCATGATCATGGACACAATGCCACAAATTATCCACAAAAGAAGAAAAACAACAAGAAGGCTCAAGGAGTTGAAGCGGGTGAAGCTTTGGCCTCATAGTTTGAGTTTTACTTCTCTCTTATCGCATGCATGGCATCAACTACGATGGGATCTATGTGGTACTTGGATAGTGGAGCATATTTCCACATGACAGGAAATAAATAACTCTTTAATAGCTTGGAGGAGAAGGATCTTCAGATGCACATTCATATGGGTGATGATGGGAGGTATAACGCTACCGAGATTGTACAGTTACTTTTGAGAGATAGCTAGGTAAATATTTCATATTAAAATATGTCATGCATGTTCCAGGCTTGAAAAATAATTTAGTTTCAGTTTCTATGTTGGAGGATCTTGGATATGATGTGGTTTTCAATGAAGGAAAGGTGTTCCTTCATCAAAAAGCCACAACACAGGTAAAGAAGATTGGGGTTCATGTGAATAACCTCTACAAACTTGATGTAGATGGTTGCGCAACATTAAGAAGTAAAGCAGGGAAGGTGTTGAGCCAGGATATAGGTGAGTTATGGCACAGGATATTGGGCCATCTACACCACAGTGCTTTGAGGATCATGTAGCATATTTCTACAAGTATTCCAAAGGGTGCTCTTGCAAAGATAGACATATGCAAGGGATGTACCGTGGGGAAATATGAGAAATCCATGTGAGTCTCCCTTGAGAGGGAGCTTGACTTGCATGCAGATGAGGAAATCTTAGCTCCAAAGGATGTACATCAGAATGTGGAGAAGCCACAAGAAGAGGATCATGAAGTGGAAAAAACCACTCATGGAGAGCCATCCACCAGAAATGGTAGGAAGCGCACTAGAGAGGCTGGAAGATTGATGCTAGATGTGACAGATCATGTAGGTGCACCTACATCACAGCGCAGGCAGAGAAAGTCCCCAAACAGGTACACTGGGTACATGGCTCTTATGAGCGAGTGTATTATGACAAAACCATCCTATTTTGAGGAAGAAATGCAGCAGCCAACATGGTTTGATGCCATGGTTGAGGAGTATGACTCCATTTTCATAAACAGTGCAAGGGAAGTGGTCCCAAGACCATTGGGGAAGTCAATGGTTGGATCCAGGTGGATCTACAAGGTGACTCAAGCAAAGACCTCCAGGAGGGGGAAATTTCGAGCCAAATGGGTAGAAGGAGTACATGCAGCTATACCTCCACGTGTGAGGTGGGGCAATGTGTAGATATGATCCCAAGAAGAAATTTGGACAAGGTCCATTGAGATGGTCTGTCTCATGGATCAAACCTAGCTACGAGGAGCCCACAATACAACAGTAGTAGGAAGGATCGGTTAGATTGATGCAGTTAGATGTCAGGAAGACATAAATCAAAGTGACAGGTGTGAAATATTGGAACGCAGGTTAGAGTTGGCAGCAGTGCAGAGTGTATGGATGCAGATGTCAGCAGTAGCATAGAGAGTCTAGTAGACATGTTAAGTAGCTAGAATTAGTCAGAAAACTCTCATGACAGATGCATTATACTGATTCAGTTGTTTGGATGCTAGTTAGTTTAAGGAGAGTTGCATGTGCGAACAACACTAGAGCAATGTTTCATGCAGAACATTCCAAATGTACCAGATCAGGATAGATTAATTCCTTTCTTGTTGAGAGGAAGTGTTGAAATTTTCAACAAGAAACAATGAAATTGATATCCAGAAACAACATGAAAATGCACACACACTAGTGTGGGATCACAGGTCACACAGTGATGGATCCTAGTGACACATTAGTGTGCAACCAATTTTTAAATAAATTGGAATATTAATCGTAATCTTATCTCATAAAAAATTGTAATAGTTAACTAAGTGTGATAGACTTATTTATCTCAAGAATTGCGAGTTGAGGGTCAAAGGATAGGCATGTAGAGTTATTCTATTATTTACAGGGTTCAGTTGCAGTTGTAGCACTAGTGTGGTGTGAGTGAAATCAATTAACTCTAATTAATTGAGTTAAAATCAATTTAACTAGTTCTAACTTTTTGATGAGCTAGTGGAACATCAAGTGAATTAAAATAGATTTAATTCACCAGTAGTGATCTACCAAGTAACTGATGATTCACTATTTATAGTTGCATGCATGCTAATTCTAGTGGAGACCCAGTTGAGACAAGGTTCAAGGGAAGTAAACTATCAATTGTATTTTTAGAAAATTGCCCAGGTGTAGTTATAAAACCACAAGAATCCCATGATGAATTGCACAATTAAGGAAGGTTTAATTTCCTATTTAATAGGGGTTTAATTCTCTATGGATTGCATAAGCAAGGTGTTGGGAAAAATACTGAGAGGGGGGGGGGGTGAAATAGTATTTAGTGTAGACAGAAAACTTTTTATTTTTTCATACTCTAAAACCCATATGCTACTTTAATGAAGCCAACTCGCGTATACACGCGGATATCCTTAATACAACTCGCGTATTAACAGAGATTTCATTATGATGATAATTCTTAGCTTAGATATTTGCATCATTCATTCATTAGATGTTTAGTGAGCAGTAAACATGTGCAGTAAGAACAAAATAAATCATCACACATAAGCAACACACATGAACACCGGGATTTAAGGTGGAAACCCAATTCGGGAGAAAACCACTGATGTCATCGTCTCAGTCTTCAATATTTTATTATAAAGAAAACATCGTACAACCATGTATTGGCCCAGACTCATACCAACACGCAGGCACCCACCTACAGAAGGCTACAACCTTCTCTTGTTTACCAGCCTCTCCTGGAAGGGAGCCACAATCCCCTCCTCTCGTTTACCAGCCTCTCCTGGAAGGGAGCTACAACCCCCTGATCTCGTTTACCAGCTACCACTGGAAGGGAGCTACAACCCCCTCACTGAAGGCTTCGACCTTCAGCACCTCTACGGACCACGTTTCATCAATTTTCATACTGGATCCAACAACTTCCATACAACACAAATTGTAGGTCACTTTTCATCATATTTTCAGACTGGACCCACTCCACACATTTAAGCTCAACATTTATCGAACTGAAACTTATAACCTCATCAATTCATTCATTGAATCATCAACCAATCAACCAACAATTTGATCTTCAATTAACATAATCAGCAACATATTCATCATTCAAACAACCCAGTTCTGTATGAATACATCATTGACAGATAGCAGTAAAACAACAAAACAGATCATACCTTTCATTCCACTTACTTCAACAAACCCTAGATTCCATACGCGCTTTTACTTCACTGTACCTGCGTATGTACGCACTTTCATGTAGACCAACCCGCGTATACTTCTGTGCATTCTTCAGAAAACCCTGTCTGCCCATACGCTCTTTTCCTTAAGCAGACCCGCGTATACACGCGCTTTTACTTAAGCAAACCTGTGTATACATCTGTAACTTTACAGGACTATGCAGCTCTTCAGATCAAATAAGCAACTCAGATTTCATCCTTTAGCAATTTATTAGCACTTGATCTCGAATCTAAACATTCCATAAAGCAGATCTGAAAATACATATACATTTGAGATCTAGAGATCCCTCTTCATCATTTTCTTCATAGGTGCATCATAGATTTAGATCTATTAATCAAGAAAAGAGTTCATCCATGCAAATATTCCTTAGAGAGATTTATTCATTCACAAACCTTACTCATGCACACCTTGCACTATGATCTTCTTCTCCTTAAATAGATTTAGCCTTTGTCAATACCATGAGCGAAAACCACACCACTACAAATGGTATTCCTGGACGGGATCAAATAGATATTCTAGCGCTCAATACAATGGGTCAATACCATGGTAATGCCCACTGGTTTTTCTAATTTTGGAGCTGTAAGTGCCTTACACGACTTGGGCAATACTTTTTATAACGTGCATATGCTACTTCACCTTAAAAACCAGCATATTCTTGTGACATGTATTTATCATATTTAGAACTAAATTGCTATTACATTACTTCTAAGCTGATCTGTAGATACATCACCCTTCCTTTTAACACACAGATACATCATCCTTACATATTTAACACATAGGTTGCTTATCATAGGCAACTCATCAAGCAGGTTTCTATCAAGAACAACTTCATCAAGTAGGTTGCCATCAAAGACAACACATTGCATCACATCGCCGACAGTCTTATTTCATCAAGTAGGTTGCCATCAAGGACAACACATGCCAACAAGTAGGCTGATAATTGGCTATATTAGTACTATCTTAGTACTATCTTGAAACCTCAAGAGTTTACCTTTTTCTTCTAATTTACCCTTTAGAATGTTTACCTCAACCTCCAATTTTTGGCATTGCTGCTTCATACTTTCTTCTTTCCTTCTTTCAACTTCTACTTGATCATTCAATTTTAGAATCTCTTATTTCAACCCATTTTCTTGTTCTTCAAATGTCTGTAGAAGATCTTCAAGATCTGCTTTAAGTTCTTCATTCTTCTTATTTGATTTTTCCAGATTTGTATTGAGAGAGATGATTTCTGCTTCAAGTCTTTTACTTCGACTGGTTGCATTATCCTGCAGTCTTTGATGTATTTCTACCTGTTCCTTCATTATTTCCATCTGTTCATTCATTCTAGAGATCATCTCTTTGTAGATATATTCCTCCCTTTTAAATGATCTTTGTTGATCTTCAACTTTAATCTTGAGAGCTTCTTCTAGATCCATAACATTACCTTCACTATCTTTACCATTGCTTACACAAGAAAGTGAATCACAAGAACAACATTCAATACCTGTTTTATCTTCTTCATTTTCTGCTGCACATGTTTTCTGAGATATCTCCTTTCTTTGAGTAGCCTTCTTCTTTTGTTTCTTTGCCATGAGCACTAGCAGATCTTGGTCAGGATCTTCTTCATCCTCATTTGACATTTCATCATTATCTTCATTTGTATAATAGCTCTTCCCCTTTTCAAATTGTTTCCCTTTATCATGATTTTCTTCATAAGGACATTTAGCAGCATAAGGACCAACTCTTCCACAATTAAAACATTTGAAGGGAAGCTTACCTTTGAATCTTCCATTACCTGGTTGGAGTCTTCTCACAAAATTTGCTTCTTCTTCTTCTGATATGTAACTTGATTCCTTGACAACTTCCTTTTCTTTTCCTTTTGCACATGCCTTAAAGGCAACTTCTCTGATTTGAGAGGGACCTTCTTTTCTCATTTCAAAAGCAGTTAGAATACCATGTAGTTGAACAACAGTAAGAGTTTGCAGATCTTGCCTTTCTTCAATAGCTGATACTTTTGACTCAAATTTTGAAGTTAAAGATCTTAAAACTTTTTCAACCAAAGTAGTATCGGTTATGGTTTCACCCAAACTTCTCATACGATTTACAATATCATCTAGGCGTAAAAATAAACTAGCAATACTCTCATCACTATGCATCTTTAATGTTACACCATTTTTTGGTCATCTAACTTATTATCATTAGATGGACCCAAGTACACCATGTAAGACCAGTTTTACCCTAAGTAAAACCGCTTTCACTATGTTAAAACAGGAA